>CP092095.1:18807228-18887228 GCA_029203775.1 Neoneuromus ignobilis
TTTATCAATGTAGTACTGAATGTGTGTAACATCATGTGTGTATGAGTGCGTGTAAATTAGAGTATACATCATCACTGAACCCTAACGATGCAAATACCGCGAACTCCTAACTGCTAGATAAAATCTCATCTCATCCATCACATCTTTTGGTACGTCATCCTTAATCAAGGCATATTTCTTTCACCTGCATTATAGTCATCTCGTTCTTCCATACTAGCGTGCACGTACATCGACTCACATATTGTTAAAACAAGAAAAGCCAATCATGACACAACACCCATAATACTTTAAACGACCTAGCCAGGAATTCGTTCACATAAACTTACAAACGGACGTGTACAAACGAACGTATTTTACGTAACGTAACGTAAGTATGACGTTATAATGCGTACGTTGTATCGCGTATATGAAAAGCAAGAATCGACATTATAGAGGGCATTGCCCTTATTCTTTCTTCAACAGTAGAAGTTATTGCAGATCTTTTAGTGTGCTATCAAATAATATTTGTTTCGAACAAGTGAGAGGATAATAGTGTGTGTAACACGACACAAATTAAATTCTCCTTGTTCTGTAGTACATTTCAGTGGTGTTTTTAATTTGGTTTTGAACTATATATTCATTTCTTGGCTTCTCCATTATATTTTATATATTGTTTTTATAAACCACTTACGGTTGATCGAATGAACTATACATACAAATACACTGTTTATTTATGAAAAAAATATATACAAATATTCTATATTTTCTTAACAATATATATATGCTTTAATATTTTTTTATAAAATAAAATTTAGCACATTTAACATTTTTTCAATGTTTAAAAAATTAAAAATATTTCAGTTAATAAGTTTGTTTTATATATCATTAATTTTTTTCGAAATCTAAATATATTGTCAAAATTTATAATTAATTTTCTTAAAATATATTTTTGCTTCTCTTAACATAATAACGATTAATATAAAACACGACATTCATAAATATTTGAAAAAAGCTAATTTCCATACAGATCATCATCAGTTATAACAGAACTAATTCATTAATTTTCATAAAAATTTTCATAAAATATTTCTAAAATTAATAGTTTTTAAATTTGTAAATAATTATTTATGTTATATATATATATATATATATATATATATATATATATATATATATATATATATATTTATTAAATTTTATAATCCAACCAGAATTCCAGTCTACTACATTTTAAAATAAATTGTAAATTACAAACTAGAACTCAGCTAATAGATTAATAGTGTTAATGAATTAATAAATGAAAGATTTTTAAAAATATAATTTTATATATCACTGTTTATATATTTATACAGTTATATTTGTAAGCTATAAATTACTTAAGAATATTTTATAAATGAATTAAAATTGAACTTCTTTTATAATGATCCTTTCTTATATGAGTGTGTATATAATATATATATACATATATATATATATATATATATATATATATATATGAATGTATGTATGTCTAAAAACAATAAATTTAACTGCTCTTAGTCAGATTTTCTAAACTGTCTCAAACTGTTTTTACATTTTATTACACGCACACGTGTATGTGTATAAAAATACATATAGGTATGTAAGTAGATATGAGTAAGAAGTACAAGATGTTTTGACTGAAGAATACAACAGGGGAAATGATTCTAGACAGAGTTATTTTATAGGACATAAATTCGATTTTTACTATGATAAAGATACAAGAGTTGTCAAATGTTCCTTTTCTCACATAAGTCTCTGATTGTTGTAAGTCGTACAACTAATCACTAACGATTTTAGTTCCCTGAAATGTTGGAAATAAACCAAACTTCACACACTTTAAATGTAGTTAAATTTTATTGGAATTTGGATGAAACTTATACACGAATATTTCTTTGTAAAAGAAATTCCAATCGATATTTTTTTTTATTCATTGTAAATCTTAACGTATTTTATTTTTTCAAATTCAAGATTTATGTAATAAATTTATATATTGAAATAAATATGGATTTTACTTATTGATACATGAAAATAAAATGACATTACAAGTTTTCTTGTTGAAAGTAAAATTCGATCTTAAATAAAAATCCAATCGTTTAAGTGATAGAAATTTCATCTTGTTTATTAACTCACTTCAAGACAGTAATTAATATTTTCACTTTTATACTTCACTTATGTATTATAGTTAATAAGGTAATTTTAATATATTAAATATTAGTAACAACTGACATATGTATAATGTAACACTTGCATATTATATATATATATATATATATAAGTATGTACATACACAATAATGCGACCATTTATGATGATGAAAAAGTATGGGAGAAAAAATGAGACAAACAATACTTTCGCATTAAATAAAATTAAATTAAATATAGATAACAAAATTCTACAAAAGTGATCGAACTCTAGGTCCCGTTGTAAAAGATCTAATTCTATGTTATTATCTACTCACAATAATCAAGAATGATAGATATGGTTGGATGTCATTTAATCATATGATAGTTCCTGTAGCGAAGTTAATGAGCGTATAATTACACACACACATATACACACAAGCATCTGTACATGTGTGCTATGTATATTTAAGTTAATCAACCATTAATGTATATTTAAACCAATGTTGTAAAATCAATTTAACATTTATTCAAATATAAATATATAATTTGTAATCAAATTCAAACACAAAATATTTGAAAATACAAAAATAATGTACTAAGGTACAATATTTTAAATAACAAAAAAAAAGAAAACTTTATATAACGTCTAACAATTTACCACAAAAAGAACATTGACTTTATTTACTGTGATAATCAATAACAATAATATCTCTTTTCTGACTTGCCCCCAGAGATTATCCATTCTTGGATTATCTCACTATTTTTAGTTACACGGTAGAAAAAAACTTAGATGTCCCAAATGACATGTCAAGAAAGAATTTTCTTATAAATGAAACCACAAATAACAGTAGATACAGACAAAACATTTAATCATAAATGTATTCGTGAACATTGTTATTGAAAAAAAAGAAAATGAGCTTGAGATAATGAAAAAAATAACTTAAGTATCGTAAATGTTATTTTAATATTATATATATATATATATATTTGAAATTATAAGATAAATTTAAAGTTCTATAAAAAACCTTGATAGAAAAAATTAGTAAATTATTTTTTCGCAAAAATAAGTAATTAAAACACATTGTATTTCGTTTTAAATTCCTGTTTGATAATATTAATAATCAATTTATTTATTTCAATTTCTAATTCACTTTTTATAATGGAATTACTACGTCAATGCCATCAAATTTTAATAAACTATTCAATAACCACATTATTCATTTTTTACTTGATATTTCGAAGGTAATGTCATATCATTTTCAAGTACACATGCATACTACTATAAGAATCTATAAAAATATTTTTATTTACAAAATTCGTTAATTTCAGTAGTGAATAAAGAATTAAAAAAATACTATTAATTATTAATACATGTTTATTTAAATTCTTTGATAATACTCTTATTGAAAATAATTTTATAAAATAAAATTAAGTAGAGGACAAAACCATTGAATGATTTTCAATCTTAGTAAAACCGTAAAATATGTTACACACTAAAATAAAAACATAAAAAAATAATAAATATCGTATAAAAAATAATTGCTATTGCTTGAATATTGAAAATCATTTTTTTTTAAAAAAATAATGATTAGAGTTTAGTAATTCATTGACACGAATGTTTTCAACAAAATGACAGTTTTCGAATTACCTTTATACTGTTTATTTTAATAGTTGTCATTTCTAAGAATTTTTTAAAAATTTATAATTATGGAAAATTATTGAAACATTAATAAACAATTTGAAAATAGTATATAATTATGTGATCAACGATCTGTGTTATAAAAATTAGTCAACTATAAAATCAGTATGTTTGTATATGTTTATATATATATATATATATATATATATATATATATATATATATATATATATATTATAAAGATAGATATATACAATTATTTAATTATACGTATTATTACGTTTATAAACAAAAACTGTTTTATTTATAACAGAAAAAGTATTTGTATTACAAACAAAAATATTTTTATAAAAAATTATAAGGAAATGACATAAACTGGAATATTTTATAAGGAATATACAGTTGTTTTAATAACAATTTCGCTGTGGTTGCATTACCTTTTTATGGATTCTATATTCTAAGAAATTTATATTAAAACTACAGAATCAGTATTTTCAAAATTGCAATATAATAATAGATTCTTTGAATAAAAATATTTGTACTTGTGAAATATCTCAAAACAAATTTGTAAATAATTGTTATATATACATATATATAATATTAGTTTTTGTCAATCCACTGCTAGATTGGCTTTATTTGTTTTTTGTTTTTTTTGTGGCAATTCAATTTATCACTAATGATTCACTTATCCTCAGTACCACAAGATCCATTAAAGTATTCAGTAATTACTATTATTCACTTTATTCGTTAATATGCATTTTAATGGCAATGATATCATCAGAAAATAGTTGCATTATAAAATCTTTAAGAATTTATAATACAATTTGTTTTACAATTTAGCACTTTGACGATGATAGCATGATCACTGAAATGCATATGTGAACATGGGAATAAAATAAACAATAAGTAAATACTAAACTTTACATTTTAGTTTATAATTTTTATTTCCTTAAAAAAATAATTAAAAAGTATTTATCATTAATTTCTAATGAACTGAATTTGAATGAAAATTGGAAATTAATAATTTTTATGAGTTGTGGAATAAAATTCCATGTAAAATTAAACAATAATTCATGGATAAAAATTGATAATCTAATTTAGTTTCAATTTAAGTTGAAATTAAAGTTAAATACATTAATTTATCTATATAGATTATTTTTAAAATTCGTAATTTGAACAAAAGTTAATTTCATTGTGAACGATATTAATCTAAAAAACATTTTTTTATATAGACATTCGTTATTTTCTAATAAAAAAGCATAATTTATATTCATATATTACTGTCCCAAAGTAAAAATAAATTTTATTAATTTAAAAACGTACATTTAACATTTTTTTTAACACATATTCGTCGGGTAACTTTTTGCACCGCCATTCACCAAATGCTGGCATTTTTTGGACACTATCTGTAGAAATGATATGGTCTATATAAAACTAATGTAACTTGTTAGAAATCATATATTTTTCAGTGAAATCTTGGAAAATGATATAAAACAAATTTATCTTTATATATAAATTTTTTTTTTTTTTGCTTTCCTTAGTTAAAAAACAATTAAATTCATAAAAAAGTTTAAATGAATTTCTAAAAACACAAAGTTATTATTCTCTTTTTTTTAGATGAAGTACATTATTTTCGAGTCTTTAATTTTATAAATAATTAATAATTTTTCAGTAAATGGTGGTACTATTCAAAACATGTGCCAGTATGAAGGGGAATGTTGCAAAAGTCACATACGTAGCTAGTTCTACTTTTTTTGTTGTGGACTTTGCAAACTTAGAGAACAAAAATCAATTATTCTCTGTAATATACAAATGACGAATTTTCGTCATTTGGCTGTGGGCGATTCTCTGGAAGATGACGAATTTTCGTCAAGCGGACGAATATGTGTTAATAAGTAAATTAAAAATAGCAACTAAAAACTAATATTATTTATAAGCTGTATAAATATTTAGCATTAATATACTTGTGAAATTTATCAAATAATTCAATTAGGAATTTCATCTGTAAAATAAGTTGTTTGATTAAAATTAAATAAAAAAAAATTGGATTATATATATGCATGCTATACGGATATATTTATGTATGTGCATAATTTGTAACAATAAAACATCTTGTTCGTAAATGAGATCATTATTATTTAACCAACATGCACAACAGTTCAAATACCTTGGTGCGGTAAAAATCTCCGAACCGATGTAGTTGCACTACTTGTCGTTGGAGGGAGACCGGACGGTCCCGCTTGTTCTGCGTTTTTACGCGCTTCGCGCGCTTTTTCTTTCGTCTTGTACACGTGCACGTATCTAGCGAATGTTGGGAACACTTTCGCGCCAGGAATTGGCGGAATAATATTCTCTGCGTAGAGAACTTTCAAGGGATCGAAATTTTCACTCGTAAAGTCTAATGACTCGTCCACAATATCACTCACTTCGGTATGCAACTTATCAGAACTGTCAGATGGCATGTCGTCCGCCATGTTTATAGACCGATTTGAAGTTTGTAGTGGATTCAAACCTCACACACCGCCATTTATATTCAAAATATATTCCAAACTATGATTACCAAATTCTCGATAAGAATTGTGTTATTAAACTAGTCTAAAAGGAAAATGATATTTTATAATAACACACACACATACATACATATATATATATATATATATATATATATATATATATATATATATATATATATATATATATATAAATAAATAAATTACTACTTCATCTATAAAAAAGTTATTTGATTTGTTTAAATAATAAAAAAATAAATGATCTTTTTTAAAAAAAATATTTTTTAATGACATAGTTACAAACTTTTTAAAAAAGGCTAGTGAATTCAAATGTATTTGCAAACTTAGAATAAAAATCATCACAAAAAACCTCATGTTTCACCAGGTTTTTTGAATTTTTTCCCTGGTCTATCCACATTAACAGTTAAAAGCAACACCTTTCATTATACTTACCCTCAACATATATTAGTACATTAGAATAACCTAAAAAGCTAAGTTTTGTAACACAAACATATGTATCACTACATGTATAGTAATTTACGATAATAAATATATATTTGCTTTGATTTGATTTGATTTGAGAGTAAAAATCAATCATTTTATTATATACGTCTAAAAAATATAAACTATCATCATTAACTCCTTTTTATGCACTACTGGACAAAGGCCTTTCCTAAAAATCCCCATTTCGATCGATCTAGACCTTTATCTTCCAGTTTATTCCATGAATCTCTTCTTGAGTGTCTTTATATATTTAGAGTCTTAATCATTTTTTCACATCTATTTGTGGTCTTTTCTTTTTACATCCCATCCCATCCCATTTAATTTTTAAATATCTCAGTTTTGCTATAACGTCTATTACTTTTATTTTCTTTATGATTCATTCGATTCTCTTTCTGTCTTTAGGTATCATTCCTAACATACATCTCTTTATAATTTTTTTTAAATTAACAAGTTATTATATAATATTTTAAAAGTAATTTAAACAAGTTTGCTTGTAAATATAAATTTATAATAAATAAAAATGGAACTATTAAAAAATAAATCACATAACAAAACTTACTGATAAAAATAAAATGATAAAAACATAATAAAAAACTTGTTCTAGTATTGTGATTTGTAAATTCAATTCTATAGGGTGGTCCAAATAAGGATTAAGTATAATAAAGAATAGTAAATAATAATAAGTAAATAAATTAATATCTAAACCCTTTTGTCCTATTTTTGTCACCTTATATAAATTTTATTGATTACCAACAAAATTATTTTTATACATTTTTGAGAATATTTTTAAAAGTGATTAAGTTATTTGTTTACTTCAATAATTATAGAAATCATTTTTATTTTATACCATCTCTCCGCCCTTATATATATATATATATATATATATATATATATAAACAAATAATTTTATTGTTATTATAATATCACTGATTTTGATTTAACATCAAATTTATTTTTAAAGAAAATATGTAATTTTTATGTTGTACTAATAATTCGATTTGAAGTTTTGTGGAATATCTTATTATAAAAGTTTTTATTTCGTCTAATTTGAAAATATATCTTTTATAACGTTTCAAAATTAAAATTATATAAAGAATATTATTGCAGAGAAAGTTATATTATCGAAATTCGATACCTGTAAAAATACTTGAAAATGAAAAATGGGATTTCTTAGAAATACTTTTAAAAATGCTCGTCTTTAATTTTAATTATATATATATATATATATATATATATATATATATATATATATATATATATACACATACATATATATACTTATATGATCATTTCATTGAAGTATGTGCAATTTTTTATCCTTCTCACACACGTGTTATTTGGCGTTTGCTCAACACGTGGGTGTAAATTTCAGGTCAGTGACATGTTTTCTTTACATACACACACACACACACACACACATATATATATATATATATATATATATATTCACAAATATTTAGAATTATTATACAATGACAAAATATAAAAATATGTGTATATTAATTGATGTTTATTCTATTTTCGACGTTTTAATCTAGAAATAACGTTTTTGTTTCCATTATTTTTAATATAGATACGATATTAAACTTTGTACCCAAAGAAAATGTATCAAAAGAGACAAAATGTTCTTTAAACTAATTAGTATACATAGAAACCTGAAATGTTCAGAATTTTCAAAATGTAACAAATTAATATATATATATATATATATATATATTAAAATTGTAGTAAATTCATTTTAACACAACTCTTTAACTCCAATAACACAAAATGTTTTTGTAGTGTCATTAACTATTCATGATTTCAGTTTTTAAAAATTATTATAATGTAAGGCTAAGGCTATGATGAAATGATCATTGAAATTTCCATTGGGAATTAAAATGAAAAATAAATGATTATTAAAAAATATTCTTAAATAATTTAATTAAGGTAAATGATATATAAGTACCAATTGTTAATAAAAAGAATATTTTTTAAACATATTAATGATATTTACAATTCGTTGCTCAGGAAATTCATACAAGATAATGGTAATTATATAACCCAATGTAGTTATTATTAAATATATTATTTTTTTGCTTAAATGAATCAAATAACAGTTTGACCGACCAACTAATTGAATGCACAGATAAGCAAACAACGTTTTATTATCGGTACATAATACTTAATAAAATGAGTTCAATTTCACTTTCACATATTAATTAAAACCGAAAAAAAATATATAATTTGTGTTTAGCATGCGACATTAGAAATTACTATTTTCACTTTCATCAGATTGCATTTCATGCAATCGAAACGCAGCGGTGCTAATGTTTTACAAAACAATATCAGTGCATCTGAATATTTTAACAATGATGACTTTTTACCTGTGCTGGTTGATTACGTCATTCATTTTCTATTTCTTGTTATTCGAAATGGATTTCAATTTCACACGATTCTTTTAGCTTATATATATATATATATATATATATATATATATATATATATATATATATATATATACAAATAAAAAAAATATATTTCTTAAAATATTTTAAGATAATGAAATAAAAAATGTTTACTTGTCAAAATGTAAACTGTGTGAATCCTTTTTTATTTATATAGAGTGATCTAAATAAGACTGGAGGGTTTAGACATGCATTTATTTACTTACTATCGTTTACTATGTTTCAGTCTAATTGGGATCACCCTATATATATATATATATATATATATATATATATATATATATATATGTATATAAAGTGTTATAAAATGAAGAATCACAGTAATTACAAGAGATTACTTCTATAGGGTATTATTTTGTGTTATAAAGTGTTGTGGTAATTATAGGATAAAAAATGAAGTACTTGTAAGCCCCAACAGTGTACACAAATACTCAAACAACAGGGCTTGAACAATGTATGAAGAAGTATGCGATATTTTAGTGTCTAGTAGAATTAAGAAAGGTTATTTAGTAATGGATTTTTTGAGGTCTTGTTTTTATTCAAGTACCTACAATGATTTTTTTTAAAAAAAGTACTATATGAATCATTCAGTAGTTTCGTATTTATTTTGCAATGAATTGAACGATTTTATTTATTTTTAATATAACTAATCAAATGTAGACTTATTATCTTTTTTTTAAAAAAAAGATAAAGAGAAATTAGATGTTTGTTTTGGTTCTATAATAAATTAAATCACTTGTTCCAACATCACCTGATTTTATAAAAGTACAATAATCATTTATTTTTAACCAGTTGCGCTGGCAATTAATTAACATGCACGCGTGGCAAATCCGTCCAAAGCAATTCGCAGCGAGTTGGTATTTGAAATCATTTTTTTATAAAGTTTTAGACACACACACACACATTAACATTATAGTAAAACTCTTAAATTGATTAACAAATTGATTAATAATTTTTGAAAAAGAGTATTTCTTGGGTTTTGGTACGTTTGTTATTTTACCGAATAGAATAGAGGTATTAAAAAATTCCATATCCATTAGATAAAAGAATATTTTTCTGTAACTTTTTGCAAATTTTCTCATTAAAGGAAAAAATGATAAATAGCTATCTTGCAGGTCTACTCCATCCATACCATCATTGTAATCTAAAACTATATTAGGTTTTGTAATGTTTCCATTTTGGTCTGTATAATTTCTACATTTTTTCTTTTTTGTTACAATCATTTCTGCTTTGGAATGTTTTGAAGAAAATAAATATATCTCTTTTTTGTCCTTCCATTTTACAGCTAACATACCATTGTAATATCTTCAAAGAACTTAAAATGTTTTTAATTTTGTCGCTGCGAGATCTTTTAGCATATTCTTTCTATTAGATCTGACTGTTCCGATAGTATTAATTTTTTGTAAATGTAATTTCCGATACAGTTTTGGTGACGAATACCAGTTATCTAAAAAGAGGTTGTGTACAAAATCAACTAATGGTCTATATAAATCCAGTACAACATTTTCTGATGCGCTATTATCAGAATAAAATAGTTCTTTGATAAAATAGTTTTTTATAATAATAAAAAAAATATTGTGTTTTGTAGTTACTTGATTATTATTCAATGAAAATATGTAAAATTAATGAAGTTCTACAAAAAAATCACTTATATGCCTTCAAAATAGAAGTGTGACACTTGCTAACTGAACTCCGATGTTATTTTAATTTAGCAAAAATCACACGACGTGCTAACTTTATTTGTTGATACACATTTCGATAGTTGTTTTATATTATCATCAAATAAAATAAACAATAGATGATTATTGAACATTTATAAAATCGTAGTCTTGGGGGTGAATGATTTATTGGTATTAAACGACCTGTGTATTTTTTCAAAAAAAAAATATATTTTTATTCAAAAGCATATTTCTATTATTCTTTCTTTATCTTTTATTTTCATTAATAACTAATTTCTCGATATACCCTGATCTGGAAAAAATCAAAATCCCAAATAGCTTTGGACATTTCCAACCAGTTTTTTTTTAAAAATTTTTGATTACTGTTGATGTAACATGAGAATAATTGCACTATCCGACAGCATTATCCGACAAATTGTTAGTTATATTATTAAATCAATTATTTCTTAATATTTAAAATCAGAGTTTGTATTAAAAAACAATTAGATTGGCAAACTTGTACCCATTTATTGTTTATTAAAAGGTTAATGGTTTATAAATTAAACACGTTTCCCATTTACAATGAAAGTAAAATATGAAATTAACAATTACGTGCATTTTAGTAATTTAATTTCCACGCTGTTTCGAATTATCCTAACGAATAGTTCCATCAGCACGGCGGCAAATGAAATTACTATGCATTCATAAGCGCAGTAAGATCTCATTCTAGTGAAAGTTGCCATACGCGAGAAATAATACTAATTTATTAGACAGAGAGGAATGTACGCATAGGGTTTATATCGGTTGGAAAGAGATGCGAGATACCTACCGTTGATACCGTTTCTATTGTGCATTTTTACACACTAAAGTTTATTTACCTTCCGAAGATTGAATTTTATTTCCACGGGAACTAACTTTCACTGTAAGAAATGAGTAAATGCATTTTTAATGGCCTTAGTGAAAGTAATATCCCAGCGAAATATTTTGCGTATTGTGCGAGTGAAACGAATCGATTGACCGTTACGTTTCGATCGTACATCTATCTCTGTCACGTGTACATTTTGCCATAGATGTACTATTTTTTTTTATTATTATTATTTGAAAATTGTTGTCTATTTATGTGTTAATATGAGTATTTATAAAAAGAAATTTTTAAGTTAAACATAATTATTGTTGTTTACACATACGAATTTATTAAACAATCTTTATTTTAGAAATTGTGTTGTTTTTGTTATTTATTATTTTTAATTGTTGCAATTTTATTGATGTAATATTTATTATGACCGCATATAAATATTTTATTACACATTTCTCTGTTTTACATTTTTATTGTATTTTGTAATAAATGTTCTCGGTTATGTTTTGATTAACGTACAGTATTTTTCGTTTTTCGTAATAGTACACTCGTGTTTTTTTATTAACACAATTTCTTGAAATTCGCTTCTTGCTTTTTTTAATATAAATAAATTTACATTTATTCATTGTAATATAAATTGTTTATTTATTCTATAAATATATTATTATTTTTCGTATTAATAAAATATTTTATTTTAAATACTTATATAGAATTGATTTACATAACACATTGGAATTAACATTTTTTTTAAAAAAAAAATATTTTAATATTTTATTTGCAATCATACTTGTATTTATTAATTATGTCCTTGCCATTTGTTATCATTTTAAGATTTATTAATCTTTTATAATCCTTTCTTCTTATTCATGATATAATTGGAGGTATTCTACCTGAATAAGTAACATTTATTTTTATATTATTGTTTCTTTGCATTGTTTTCTTATTTATACTAGATTTACTGATATCAACTGAACTAGGAAAGAATGTATCCTTTTGTCTCTTAAATATATTTTGTATATTTAAAAAGCAAATATTTATAATGCCTTCACACATAAATAACATATATAATACATTTACAACGTTTATTATTTATTGTAATAATAACTTTTAATTATAGCATTAATACACACATACAATTATATATATATATATATATATATATATATATATATATATATATATATATATATATAGAGAGAGAGAGAGAGAGAGAGAGAGAGGGATTTTCCAATTTCAGTAACCCAATGTTTTTCTCTCTCATTCAACACTCATTCAACAGATTTTCTCATGTCTTTATGCCCCTTCCTAGATTTTTTATATTTGATGTTCCCAGTCAATAATTTTATCCATGGATGATTGTCTTTTCTGATTATATAATTGGCCTATTTTCATTTTAAACATTTCACTTCTGTTATGTCTGTAATTTTTATTTGCTTTTAAAACCATACACACACACATTTCTTCTTTATATATCATTTTATAAATTATTTCTTTATGTCCTATAATGAATTACTATTTTTGTACTTTTTATGACCGGTTTCAATCCTAAGCCCTACGACAAGGAAATTGGTGACTGTGATTTTTTTCTAGACTTTGATCAAATCTAAAACTAAATCATATTTAAATTTAAAAAAAATATTCAATGATTCAATATTCATCTACTTGACAATGTATTTAAATTTGAAATCACTCATAAGACATACAAAATTAATAATTCAAATAAATGTGGCAGTATGTACTTAAGGTTATATTATTGTTATTTAAGACATATATATATATATATATATATATATATATATATATATATATATATATATGTCTGTGTGTGTGTTTGTTTGTAGCTAAAAAATATAATTTGATATATAAAAGAAATATAAAAATTTAATCTCTGTTTTTTCTTGTTACAGGACGACCTAACGTAATCAACTGCGTTCATGTTGCGAAAAAAATTGGAAAAATATCGTGATATTACAAGGTATTTTTTAAATGTGTATACTAATTAACGATGATTTTATTTATAAAGTAAAATAATATTTCTTATGTAACTTGGTAAAATTTTAAAAAGTTTGTATTTCTAAAAAAGAAATTAATTTAGATATATATATATATATATATATATATATATATATATATATATATATATATATATATATATATATGTATGTCGTTATGTATGTATAACTGCACATATATAATATTTGATATAGTATATACTACTACTATTACTACTCCTCTTTAACACCACAGCCCTTGTAGGGTGTTGACCTTTGACTATGCTAGCCCAGTAGAGCTTTTCTCATCGGAGTTTCGTAACAATTATGTTTTTTTGCGAGATGATGTTTCCAGCCCTATATATAATCTACAATTTGGTGGACTTGTGTATTATATATATTTTCTTTTTTATTCATTATTTGTAATTAGTTTTGTTAACTTTCAAATTGATATACGAAATTATTATTTTATTATTATACATTTGAAAATAAATTGAATATTGCAATGAAAGATTTAATTTTGTTTTTGTTTAATTGAAGTAGTGGTAAAAATTTAAACCATTAATTTCTTTATACTTCACATATAATATTCAATCATTTGGTTTATTTTAAAAATAATCATATTTATTTTATTTACAGATCACTGCGTAGAATACGAAAACGGATAACTAACAACCATAAGAACATCATATCACAGAGAAGTTTAAATTTTCGCGCCATAAACGGTTCTTTATTTCAACGGCCGTTAACATTTATTTGAAAGTGATCACTCGTGCTCGTTATTAATCATTGTTGTTGTGTTGTGCACCCGCCTTCAAACGGGATTTCAACATAGCAGCTCATGTCGTTGGCGATGCCATTCATAGATGATGACCTGCTGTGGTGTCCGGACACCGATGGAAAAATGGTCGATTTATCGTCTTGTCTACAGGTACTTACTAAAACCAGATGTCAATATGTTTTTCTATAAATCTAATTTAATAGCAATAAAAAGTTCTTAGTACAACTTTTCAAAATAATCAGTATCGATTTTTTTCTGAAAATATGATTTTTCCAGGATGCTGTTGCAGTGGGTCAACAAGCCATGGCCATGGCTGGTCTTGGTGAACTCACCCAATCGGATCTCACAAGTCTCGAAACAGGCCTATCAGATGAAACTGAACAAATAAATGATACAGATGATATATTCAAGCAGCTAAACGATACAAATTTCGAACTTGAACATTTTTTCATTGACCTAACTGCAGGAGGCACGGAAATTAAGGTGAATTATAAATCGTATATATTTTCTGATTATATTGTATATGCGATTTTTTGTAGATTTTATTTTTTAAAAAATGATTTCAATTAGAAATTGTTACCAAATATTTATAAATAAGTTTTGGTAGTTCTGTATGGATGTATTTTTCTGTCATTCAATTATTCAATTATAAATACAAGGACAATTTGAAAAGTTTGCGACCTGATAATGAAAAACTATATTTTTTTTTTGGCGAAATTACTTTTATTTTTTAGTATAACCCTTTGAACTTCAATACACTTTGTTTAGTTATGCGCCAGTGTATTTATCTAATTAATGTTCTCAAAATGGTTTTTTACTATTGTTTTCAGCTCATTTATGGAAAATCGCTAATACAAATGGATGGATAAAATTAGTCGTATCCTTCTTAAAACAATTCAAATACTCGAAAAATATTGTATTTGAGTTGGTTTTTGATTAATAATTATAAAGATAAAGATAATTAAAGAAATAAAGATATTAATTCGGCATCCATCTTATAGATACTTTTTTGTATCTAATTCTTCAATTATAAGAAGAAATGTGTGTTTATCTGAAGTACTTGCAACCCTAATAAATCCAAATACTTTTAAAAGGCGAACTTTGTGCATTTTATTGACAATTTTTATTACTCTAGTACTTTTTAGATCCCCACTACGGAAGTCTTAATCCAAAGTTGTGTTATCATGTTTAAATTTTGTAATTTTAATGAAAGGCATTATCACCTAACGATTTTTTTATTTTGTTAAAACAATTGTACCTCTATAAAAATCTTTATCACTGTAAGATGTAAAATTCTATCAGTTTTTAAAAAATATACTGTAATGATTTTTTTTAATAACGCTTTGCAATAAATTACTTGAGAGATTGACTTAATATTTTATAACTGTTTATAAAAAAGATGTGATAATATAATTTACAGTATTGACATAATTATAAGTCAGGTTGCAAACTTTTCAAATTATCTTCGTACAATAAAAATAAATTATTATTTGAATTCAATGATATATGTTACTTTTTAAATTATTAATTAAAAAAATCAAAAATAGAAAATGTATATCTGTTTAGTAATTAATTTTTATTAATTATTTAAAAACATTGGGTAAATATAAATAAAATATTTATTTTTTTATAAATTTGTGTACTATATAATAATCATTATATATGTTTTTAATATTAATTTAAACATTTATGGCTAACATTTATCAAAATAATATTTATATTTTATAAATGATAAATTGATTAGCAAGTTAATAAATCTTCATTGTGTATTAGAAATTTTTGCAAAAATCCAATATCTGTATTATATATTTACGGATTATTTTTGTATTTATAGGAGGAAAATAACAATGATCTCCCAAATTCACAAAACGATCAAGCGAATACCGCGAATAATTCCAATATGGCTGCACATCAAAAACCAACCTTACTCGAGATGCGAACCGCATCGACGACTCGCAAATTTAATATTGCGGCTGCAAACCCGTTACTTGCGGAGAAATTAGCGACACCTAGCAATCAAATTCAACAAGTAGCGGCGGCTGCACTTTCATATCAGCTCCAACAGCACGGTTCGTGTCTTGGCCTGAAAGTAGAAAAAGGTAGGTGGCAGCATGCGTATCATTTTCAGCTTTATATTTTTTTAATTTCAAATCATACTTTGTAAACACGGTTCAAATCGCGAAAGATTATTAAATATCACAGTAATGGAGAATAAATAAATATATGTAATCGAAGTTCGATACGAAAAGTGCAATAGATATTCTATTCTATCTTTAAGGTTATCTTAAGGAAAAGATTTGAAGTCAATGCTATTGAATGAACAGATCAATTACTGCAATTTATTATATAAATGCATTCTATATTTATGCATATTTTATCGTTTTTTTATTTGTTTGTCGTAATGATAACGTCTTTATTCCATTTACTTATCTAATTTATACATATATATATATATATATATATATATATATATATATATATATTTGTGTATGTATGTGTATAAATATTAAATATTTAACTGGCGCCAAAATATCTTTCTTAATATATTTTTTTTCTTTTATCATAAAATATGTTACGAAACATTGTTTTTGAAATCCAGTTTATATTTATAACGTGTCTTTGTCTTCTTTAATATTATCTTTTTTTATTAATATTAAACAAATATTACAAATTTAATGTCTTAATTATTAAATACATCCTTGTTATTAGAAATATTAAATCTCATTTATTGTTTTCTTTGAATTCTTAACTATTATAGGTTTTTTCCTCCTGTTTATCACAACTGGAGTACATTTGATCTATCTCCAAATATATAGCAGCTAGTAATGCTTATTGTGGGTAGTCTAATTAATAGGCTTGTTATATCTTAATACTTCAATGTGAATTTTAGACATATTTTTACAAAATGTATTCAATATTAATCAATAATTTTCTTTGTTTGTTTAGATGTTAAAAATTATCTTTGTAATTCTAATTCATTTAGTAGTAAAGTTATAAATGTAATTTTCGTGTATTTTGTAATGAAAAATTGAAGTATGTATCAATTACAAAATTTAGTTTTTATTCATTTCATTATAAAATAAGATTTTTTTAAATTTGAATACATATAATCCATTTTGATTTTTTTAATATATTTGTTCTTTTCTTCATTGTTCACTATATTTAAACAATTCTTCTAAATTTACGTTTTTTTTATCTTTTTTAATATACCATTTTTCTCAAGTTTATTACCATTCCAGTAACATTCTGAAGTATTATTATAATTTTTTGTTTTATTTTCTACTTTTTTTTCACAATGAATAATTATAAACTAAATATTATTATTCTTAATATATTTTAATTATAACAATATGAAATTTATTTAATGTTAATCAATAAATAAATTATCGTAGCGCTTTAAATTATTATATATTTACTAAAAAATACGATAAAAATAAAATTTTATGCAGATATTACGAAATGAAATAACAGACACATGACAACTTTAATGGAAAAATAATATAAAAATTAATGTTATTTTAAAATTATTTGTGCAAAGTTGTATAATATTTCTGCATTCTCTTAATTTGTCCTTTTTGTTTTTCTGTCGTGTCGTTTTTAATATGTTTTGCCATTTTATTTTCCGTAATGTTGTTTGCTATTCGTCTGCAATTGCTTTCTATTTTTCAACATAGAATTCTCGGTGTTCTTTTCTGTTTTTCATTTTTATTTCACTTTCATGATTTACTTTTAACATTGCATTCATTAATCATTTAGTAGATAATTATTGTCAGTTTAATGGATTGCTTTTATTCTATAATAGATATTACTCGTACATAGATTATATTAAGTCATTCAAATTGTCACAATGTGTATGATAAATTTCAGTTTGAAAATTCGAGTTGAATTTATTTTCAATTGTAAAATATTGTACATATATATATATATATATATATATATATATATATATATATATATATATATATATGTATGTATGAATTTATATAATTTCTTTGAACCACCTACAAGTTGAAGTTATAAAAGTATAGATTGATCTGTCGATTAAAAGATTTGTAACAATCGTTTTTGTTTGTTGTTTTGCTATGTTTTTCTCGAAAATATCGCCAGACTATTTCGATGAAGACATTCAATATATTTTCATCTGATAGACGAAAACACAATTTCATTCCATTTATGTAGAGAAATCATTTGTATTAGTCACACACGTGATAGTCATCGTTGTGGTATTCACTGTCATTGTTTGTTGAAAACAATAAAATAGAAAAAATAGGAAATGTGTTTTTTGCCTGTCAATTTCGAATTAATATTGAAATCAATATTGTACAGTCTATAAATTATATAATTTAATATTAATCAATAGTTTTTTTTTTTAATAACTGTAACAATTTAAATTCTTCGAATTTTAAATTTCAAATGTAAACTTTAAAAATACATTTTAAAATTATGTTTAGGAAAAAAAATTGATTTTTTTACCCAACAAAATAGAATCATCTTTTAAAAATTCAGTATAGTTGATGTAATAATATTATTTTAAACAATTAGTAAAAACATTTGTTTGTATGCTTTGAAAGTGTGAATATTTCTAGATATGTTCTTTTCAACCTCAGTGATATTATACACTATAAAATATTTAGAATAATATATTATTTATACGAGATCAATTCTCAACTCTCTCAATCATTTAAGTAGGTAATATCGAAGAAATAGATAAAAATAAATGAGAAATGTGAAGTTGATAAACACTAACTTCTTCTGCTCTAACTCTTTTATAACTTGAAACTTCTTTATCTTTTTTATTTTTTAAAATTAAATCTAAAAAAATGACGTTTTTTAAAATAATTAATAAAATATAATTACTAAGTAAACATTTTTTTTTCAGTCAATTACATGTAATTAGTTTAAAAAAAATACAAATATATTTTATTGTGATACAAGCAATTAAATTAACTCGAAATATTTTTAATGATTTAAGTAGTATTTTTACATACATAAATAAATCGATTCAACACTATATGATTTTATAAAAAAGGTTCAGTAATCAGCCATTGTTCGCTTTTATATGTACATATTTGACTTTATGTACGAATGCCCATTTCACTGGTCACATTTTTAAAACGATGACATGGTTATTGAAACTCGATAGAGAATAAATTGAACAATAAATAATTATTAAAATAATTTGATAAAATATTGTTGAGGATGACTAATTCGTTTGTATATAAATGTATAATTACTATTATTTTATATTTTTCTACTACAAACATTAAATGCATTGAATAATTTATAAAAAAAAAACTATTAATTTCTAGAAATAGAGTTCATTTGCGTAAATGATATAGTTTAATTTAAAATAGTTTATATGTGTATGTCATTAATTATATGAAAATAAAATATGATTAATAACATTTATCAGAAGAGTAACAAAAATAATTTATCTGCCAATTGTCCTTGAACTGCTACATTATTCATGTAATTAGTAATTTACTTCTTTTTTATGCACAGACAGCAATTACATTTAAAGTACAACACGAACAGATAGTTCGATAAACGAAACTACCTGGAAAAGTGCATGAATGCACGTATTTATGCGTAATATTTATTACAAAATATATTTTCAATTTCCTAGAACAGCTATTGACCACTCACTGGTTCGAGACGACGAGGAAAGAAAAAAGATACATAACATATACATCATTTTATTATTATTATTAAGATATTTTTTAGACTTCGATATATCTCATAAAATTGTTATTGTATTTTTATTATCGCGTCTAATTCTTAGAATTCAAATATCGGTCAATAAACCACAAGAGACACTGTACTGCTTACTTATTTGTTACTGATGACAAATTTGTAAAAATAGAATTACATATGCCGCCAGGCATCATGATAAACCTTTCTCAGATTCTTTTTCGTTTTCAGTTTTAATGCATTTTTGGTAATTATATAGAAATGATTATATGGAATGATTCATTCTTAATTTTATATATATAAGTAGCATTAACCTCTCTTTACCCACTATTGGACCTTTTCTAAATCTTTCCACTTCCAGTGATTCAATGTTTTTTTTACACTGATGAATTTTGCTTTGATAAATTCTATCTATCTATGGGTATTCCTGAGCTTTTTATATTTCTGAGTTTTTATTCAATCATTTCTGTTGTCTATCAATGGTCTTCTTTTGTTGTTATATGACTGGCTCATTTCCACTTTAAATTTTTTACTCTTGTTCTAAATCCGTAATATTTATTTGTTGTTGAATTTTCTCAATTCTCTTCTTATCTCTACATATTATTCCTAAGATACATCTTTCTATGTGTCTTTATGTTATCTAGATTTGTTGAATCATTTTGTCATTTAAGACCTATGTTTTACTATGATAAGTATGAAGAAGTAAAATGAATTTATTAAAAATATTTTTTTTTTTTTGAACTTAGAGGAATATTTGATTTCATGATGTAAGAATTTCTTCTAAATTCACATTCATTTGCTACATAAGTCTCTTTTCAGGGCTACAAATATAAATAGTTGCTTGTTGTTTATTTTGTTAATGTGCATTTCGAAGGCTGAACCATCATTATATGATATTATAAAATATTTTAAAAAAGACATCACATTGTCAGTAAAAGAATTAAATAAATTCCATCAAAATGTGTTGTAGTAAAAAATTAAACAATTTATGACTATAGAATATTTGTGATATTTGCAAATAATTCATTAATGAAAAAGTAGTTTTAATTTTTAATGAAAAATAATGTATTATGAAACAATTTATTTATTTAAAATCATTTTTTAAAAAATGTGGAATTTTGTTAAAATTTTATTATCACAAAATTGAAACGTAAAATCAATGCATTTAGATTAAAAATTTACAAATAGTACCGAACAAATTGTTTTTATTTTTTCAGTACACAGTAAAGAAATTTAATAAATTTTTGTGTATATGAATAAAAGTTTTATTATTTCACTTAAATAACATTTGGTGTATTTACATTTTATGCTTTTTCCAAAAATATAATTCTCTTTAAATCCAAAAAAAATCTGAAAATAAATACTTAACAAATCAAATAAATGAAAAACAAAACGTTAATCGATATTTTTTATTTATTTCAAAAAAAAATAATAAATTTAAATAAAAAAAATGTTCTCTCTTCATTGTACAATGGAAACCATTTATACCGGAAACATAGATCAATATAAAAAATGGTATTAGAATGTTACTCTGGCTATATATCACGATAAATTGCTACAGTCAATTTTAATCGACCGGGAAACATTTTTCCGTAACCCTTTGAACATAATTCGCATAACATAAAAGGGTTGTAATCCCTAATTTACACATATCGAGATTAACTGGTCGTTTAAATTTTCCTGATAGATGAAATATTTGAATTTTTTATTCTGTCTAGTCTTTTTGATACGTCCTGTGTGAATATATGGATGCAAATATGTTTTTTAATTTAATTAAGTTAAGTAATCAGTACTTTTTGTTTTTTATGTATGATTCATTACAAATGACACATGTCTGTATATATATATATATATATATATATATATATATATATATATATATATATATATATAATTGAATATTATAAATTATATTCTAAGAAACTGAAATGTTGTTTTAGATCTGTTGTCATAATTGTCCGAGCCTTTGTTTTGATACACGTTTAAAGCCATTGTGTGAAATGTTCAATGCAGACAAATATTCATAATAGCGTCAGTGAAAATTACATAGATTGAATATGTGTGTGTATGCGTGTCTGACTACATTATAAGGTCGACCAAATAGGTCATGTTTGAAATTTGGAAATTCCAATATAGTGTATAGAGTAGACTTCATTATCCACTATGCAACTTTATTTCACGATAATAGACATAAACGGTGGTTGGTATTTGATGATGTTATTGTTTATGACGCACGCACATATTTGCGTACTCGGTCGATTTTAACATTTTTTTTCGGTTCATATGGTTCTGCAATCGTTATTATCATCAACAAGTATGTGTAAATATTTCTTTTATACTATATTAGATATATATAAAATTTTGCAATTTTCTATGGGTTTTATAAAGAAAGTCATATGCATTAATTATTCATATGTGAATTTTGGTTTGATTATACATTAATATCTATATATGGACAAAATAATGTAAATACTAATAAATTTCACAAATTAATATTGAGTAAAGAAATAATGAAATCATGGTTGAAGGAATTTGCTATTCATTCTATTTTTGAAAATTAGTCACAAAATTACAATTATTTATAAATTTGTTGATTATTCTAATTAGGAAAGATGTTGAAGTTTTTATTCATGTTCTTCAAGTTAAATTTGAATACTGTCTAAAGAACTATCATCATTTTGAAATTATGGCATCATTGTATTCAGATACATTTTGAATTTCAGAATTCACCTAGTTATCTAAAATATTCATATACTAAGTGGTATTAATTTGACTATTCAAACTAAATACAGTACTAGTAAAATTACTATTTAAATTGTAACAGAATTTCCTTCAAATTTACTGTGGAGACTAGCAATTAGAATTATAGAATTTTTTGAAATATTTTTAAGTATAAATCTGGCCTGATATAAAAAAAAAAATAAAATACATCTCATCAGATAATTTTATAAATTTTGAATCATATTTTAATATCCTAATTTATTCATGTTTTTTGAATTTTAATCTTATTTTTGCAATTAGTGATTTTGAAATTACTGTTTGATCGTCTATAACATTCTCAAGAAATGTTTTTGTAAAAATGGCGTTTTCAAAATTGATATCGAGTTCTGCAATCACATTTGTTGTAGTAGTTTTATAATTTCTATATAGAGACTGAAGGGTTTAGACATACATTTGCTTGCTTACTATTCTTTACTATCATTCAGTCTCATTTGAGCCTCTCTCTCTCCCTCTCTCTCTCTCTCTCATTTCCCACCTCCTCTATATAAAAGTTAGGAATATTATGGCAAAAGTGAAAAGTTTGAAATGGAAATGGGTCTGTCATGTAGCAAAAAGAGGAAATTACTAATGGATAAGGGAAGTTATGAATTGAAAATCTAGATATATATAAAGGCTCAAGAAGAAACCCATGGATAGATGGGACAAAAAAAATAAAGAAATTAATCAGAGTGGTTGGAAGTGGAAGGCATTGGATCGGTTGAAATAGACAGTTTTGGAAGAGGCCTTTTTCCAGCAGTTGATAGAAAGAGACTGATAATGGTGATGAATTTTTGTGTTATATAATTGTGTATATGTATGAGTATATATATATATATATATATATATATATATATATATATATATATATATATATAAAATGATAATTCCATTATGGATGTGAATTTAATCAAGATTATAAATTATAATTAAAAAAATCAATTTCTATTTTTGTGTTTGTAATTATTTATAGAGCCATTTTTATGTTTTATTAAAAAGAAACATGTGTATAGGGTGGTATATAGGGTGGTGTATAGGGAAACATATATAATTTATTTTGTTCCTTGTTAATAAAACACAAATCTTGACGTCGCATTCGGATGACCTTAGATATTAATATTTGTTATTTTTAAATTGCTATATTTATAAACGTATTTTGAAATTAATTTGAAACGACCGAAAATACAAATTAAAACAGTGTCTTTCCGTGAGGCATTCGCTAATCATTACTGTAAATAGACAATAACATTGTCTGTCGACTTGTAATGGTTCCGTCGCAGTTGAAGAAAGACGTGTCGCGGGGTATATTACCACCTATAGAGGTACTCTCTACGGTTGTAGTTTGGATGCTACGAAATGCAGTTGCAACATCAAGCGGTGCAGACCGGTGGCTGGCTGGCCTTGGGACCGGGGGTCGACGCCCAATGTATTTACTGGCACGACGATATGATGCCGACTTTATTATATCCGTGCGGGCGGGCCAGACATACGTATTTTATATCTACATAAATATATATATATATATATATATATATATATATATATATATATATATACATATGCACATGCACGAATTTATTGGCCGTGCATACAACATCCACGAGTTAGCAAGATTCGGCGATTTTTTTTAAATATTTTTCTTCGTGAAGTATTTAGCAGATTATTAAATAAATTAATGTTTGTATGAGACAGTGACGGGTTATTATATTTTTTAGTACTTGTTAGTACTAGGTACAGGTATTATTTTTTTGTGGACTTGCATAAAAGTCTTTATGAATTTTTTTATTTGTAAAATATTGTACATTACACTTGAACATGTGAAATTATATTTATTAATGACTTATTAAAATGTCTACTAGTCTACAACTTTTTTTCATTTAACATGTCTGTTTTAATGTCAAACAAATATTTATATACCTGTATGTACTTAAAACAGAAAATTTGTATATCTGGCTATAAATTCAGTCGTGAATTTTTTATAATTTACATTACAGAACATGGAAGGAATATTTATTTTCCATATACAGTGTATATAAATATCAATTATGATAATCGTTTGTCTATATGCAATTCATCAAATATCATCTATTCAATTATGAATGATTTCAATGGAATATTCCTTTATATAGAATTCTATCGAACATCAATTAAGTAAGTGAGAATAAAATGACGGTATGTCAAGAGTTTTTGAGCGGTTAATGTAGTCATAAAAGTTCAATAAAGCCGTCATCTAACAACGATGATGGTTTATTGGAAAATGTCACATAACTAAGTAAAGATTATTCATTCGTAAAACATTTATAAAAATTCATCAACAAAACATTCTTAAATGTTTTATTAAATTAACGTTTTTCAAAGAACAACATTCTATCTTTTTTTATACAAGACTTTACAAACAGATGTATTCAATTTTATAGTATATTTGGATATAAATATTTTTCTATATTTTTATTTTCTACTTGTGTATTTATTTTCTAATTTTATTATATTTTCTTTTTATACCAAATTATTATTTTTTATTTCTCATATTCATTTCTAATTTGATTATTTTTTAAAATATTTCATCGATTCTTCATTTCGTTTTATAGTTTTCAAGTATCCATTATTTCCTGACTTTATATTCTTTTCAAATAGATTTTTTGTTATCTATGACTAGTTTAATGGTAAATATTTTTTTTAAAAAAATCAAATATAAATAAAATTTTTGATATAAAAAAATCATTATAGACTTTGCTATATAATTTTGTTTTTGTATAATATGAATCAATTTTTGGTTACTTACGAGTAATTACTCACCATTATTCTTGAAGTAATGTTTTAAATTGTACTTTGGATGTTATTTGGTGTTGTCTTATATGTTTATTTAGAGAATATCATGTATGTTAATTGAAATTTA
This sequence comes from Neoneuromus ignobilis, assembly GCA_029203775.1. Taxonomy (NCBI): domain Eukaryota; kingdom Metazoa; phylum Arthropoda; class Insecta; order Megaloptera; family Corydalidae; genus Neoneuromus; species Neoneuromus ignobilis. The sequence goes on from CP092095.1 coordinate 18,833,082, forward strand.
TAAATATTTGACGATTCATGGTTTAACGTATGGAAGATGTTATAAAAAATGGAAGTTTTACAATCTTATTGGAAGTAACAGTTGTTCTTAGATCCAGTTTATCCTTCTCTTTTTTATTTTTTTTTTTTAAATATTAAAATGTACTTCTATTCTAAAAATATAAACTGTCTCCAAGTCTACTATACAATCATACATCACGACACCAGTTGTATGACTTACTGTAGAATGATTTTTTTTTCATTAAATTCAGTATTGTTTTTTCTTCGTACAAAAATTCCATTATCTGATCAGTAGGTACTAAATTGACTTTTATCTGAGAATACAACTTTTGTCCAGAATTTATATTATCCTTTATTTTTTTGTATTGATTTTTAAAAATAAATCTTTTGATTCTGTTAATCTTGCTTATACTTGTTTTTTCTACATACTTTTTATTTAAAAGACTTGAAGAATGGTTGAAAGTGAAATATTAAATTTAATTGAATGTTTTTTTATAGTATAATTTAGATTAAACCGTATATTTGATACATTTTATCGAGAGAATATTTATAACCCCCTTTTAATTTTTTTGTGAAAGAAGATTCGCAATTCTTTTAAAATTTGTGTACATGCAGAGCGTTGATTGATTTTAATTTAATTGGATTTTATCTGGTGATATTGAAGAATTGTTAAATTGAAACGACATTGAAAAAAATATCAAATTTGTAAAGGCTTACGTATTTCTTGCTGAATTAATTTACACGTTCTGAACACAATAAGCTACAAAATATCGACATTATTGAATGACATTTCACTAATAGCCTTTTGAAAAAAATAACAAGAATCTACTTGAAACGATTAACAAAGAGTCGTCAATACATGTGATTATTACATTTTTTTTTTAAAAAAAAATACGTTCCATATATTTTTGCATGTCATGAAGGCTAGCTGTAGGCAGTGTACAACAAATATTTTGTTGCGTGCGGTCTTATTGTCACGTTCTGTATTATAGAAGCAGTTAATTTTATGTGTGACGATGGCGGGGCTATAGTGTTATCTACAATTCGTGTCTCGCCTGCCACGATGGCTTCCGCCCGATGCGTTGTCCAACAGTTCAGTCGCGCCAACGGATGCACTTTTTATATGCAATTGACGTCGCCTAATATGGCCCCATGCTGAAACGAAATATGCTGGTGGCTATCTCGATTTATTAAAAAATCTCTTGACATATATCATGTATTTCGGGATGGTACGGGCATATATCAGATATTTAAGCGCCTTGTAAAAAAGGTTTTCTTATGACGTGTTCAGTGCGTAATTTACATGCAGTTTTCATTTGAACAACCAATCATTATATATATATATATATATATATATATATATATATATATATATATAGAGAGAGAGAGAGAGAGAGAGAGTTACTTAAAACTATACAGTAAAAATCTCAAAATGATTACAAACAGAATTCTTAATTATTTATTTTTTTTTTGAAAAAATTAAATATTATGTTAATAAGATTCTTCTTTTACAAAATTAACAAAAGAGGGATCACTGATGGAAAAGAGAAGTTATTAATTGAAAATCTAGATATATAAGAAGACCCCAAAAGAGACCCATGGATGGGACAAAGAAATAAGGAAATTAGTCGGTCTGGATTAGAAGAGGAAGGCATTGGATCAGTTGAAATGGAAGGCTTTGGGAGAAGCTTTCATCCAGCAGTGGATTGAGAAGGGGTTGATGATATATGTATATTTTACCTTCATCATATCAGCTTACATCAACTCATTACTGAACGAATATCTTGAAAGAAAGTATGAGTGTGGCCTATGAGTGTGGCCTATGAGTGTGGCCTATGAGTGTGGCCTATGAGTGTGGCCTATGAATGTGGCCTATGGATGTGTGTATGTCTATTATCAGTCTCTTTTATTCATTACTGGATTAAATCCTCTCTCAAAATTGTTATATTTCTACAATTTAATGCCTTTGTTTTAAATTCCAAATCGATAAATTTTCTCATTCCTCTATCCCATAAAGCCATCACTCTATCAACCTTTTTTATATTTCTAGGTTCACAACCAATAATATCTATTATCCATCGTTGATTTGCTTTTCTTATATACCAATCCATTTCCATTTTAAAAATTTTCTCTCGTGTTATACCACCCATAGGTTATTTTCTTTCGAATAATCCAGTCGGTTTACTTATCTCTACGTGTTATTCCTAAAATACATTTTTTAAAAAAAATTCTGTTTTATTTTTTTTAATTTTTCTGAGCCGTTGAATTATTCTAGAATTTGAGACCCATTTTTCATTAATGTAAATGAAATTAGATAGGATGTATTGATTAGAAACATTTTTCTAATATAGAATAATATACGATTTTTTGATGTAAACATTTTTTTTTCGTATTGACACCATTTCATTTTTATTCTCTTGTTTACCTTGTCTATAAAGCTGTTAATAAGTTATTCTAAATCATTGTTTTTTTTTAATTCGATTTTCTTCTGATCTCAAAATTTATTGTACGTTATTTTTCTCTTATCAGAGGACTAATTTTTTGATTTTTTTTTCTAATTTTTCTCTTCTTTTTTAAGTTCATTAAGGTTTATTAACAAAATTATAATATAATCAGTAAATCCCAATATATATGTATGTTTGTATGTATGTATATGTATATACACATATGTAATTGTTTCAAATATACAACGCATTTATTGTTAGAGAAGATTGAACTGAACGAATTGCATTGAAAATGTATGCAAAAAGTTGTTTAGCGTGACGAGCAAACAAACTAGACGAGTCATAGTCGAAAAATTTCGTACGGGGTAAAAAACAACAACATGATCATAGAGTGATGTTATTTGAAAGATAAGTTAGTTTGCTAGCTGTTAGGTCAGTACCATTCGACAGAACCGCGTTTGTTGAGAAGGTCAGTGTTGCGAATAATCAAATTGCATTAGACACAGACATGTTTGCTTAGATCGAAAAGACAAGTTTTTCAGACATGATTTTTTTATGCCAATGTAAGTATGGAACGATGTGTCCTTGGTTGATGTATTTTTCGTGGTGATGAAACACATTTGTTTTTGAATCAACGTCTGTATGTTCACTGCGACGTAGTTTTTTTTTCTCGAATTATTAAACTGTCTGTTAATATAATTGTTTCCTGTACAATTTTATTAAATACAATAAAATAAATTGTTAGGAATGATAAATGGAAGTCAAGGCTCTAGACTAATTTTTATAAATGCATACATATTAATACCACCCCACCCCCCTCGCCTCTATCTCACTATATATTAACATTTATAAACTATAAATGTAGAAATACGTTCTAAATATATACTGTAATGTCGAAATACATATTTTCAGTACAGTTCCGGTTTTAATTTGAATCAATAAAAATATTTTTAGTTCACTTAATGGCATTCGATTCCGGTTTCGAAGTGAAGGTGATCTTTCGTTGAGAAATCAAGAACAATCTTGATAATGTTCTAAAAAAAATCAGTAATATTAGAGATATCGGACATTTCAGTAATACAAATAGGAAATGTTGTGTATTAAATGTAATCTGTATTTCAAAAATTTTGAATTAATATCATACAAATATAAATCATTTAAATTACTTTATATAGTCTTGTAATATATATATATATATATATATATATATATATATATATATAGATATATAGATAGATAGATAGATTATATAATGTAGCTTTGATGGTAGCAATGCCATTGAAATGCGCATCAGCTTATAAACAAATAAAATGAACATAAAATAAAATGTATTGGGGTAATAATTTATTTGTGTCAAAAATTAATTTGTCACATTTCCAAAATAAATAATGAATCATTTTTTTTAAAAAAATGCTTTTATTTTTTATATTTTAAAAAAAGTTATTTTAAGCATTTATTATAACTTTATTTTTTTCTTATTTTCTAAACACCATCCATATCGATTATACTAAATATATTTAATGTAAGAAGTAAAGTTCTTTAGATATTATGTATTATTAAATAATAATTAAAATAATTGTCTACCATTAGACATTTTTTGTTAATAAGTAATTTTATTGCGGTCGAAAATTAAAAACTTTCGAATTTTCAACAGTTTTTTTTATTAATTTACATATGTATATGTGTGTGTATGTATGAAAGTATTTGTATATATATATATATATATATATATATATATATATATATATATATATATATATATATATATATATGTATATGAAAGATGATTGTATATGGGTTGATGTACGTATATAATACACCCGAGGAATGTCTTGACGGTGACATACACTTATTTAAAATAATAAAATAAATATTATTTTATTGACATACATGCTGTGTCCATTAATAATAGTATTGATGTTCAACTTGATGTCCAAGCGTTTCGACAAGAATGTTTTATTAGAGTTGACGAATAAAAAATAATAAAAAAAATTATACTAAAAATTAAAAATGCTATGCGCACACAGCGTTGCACTGAAAAACAACTCTCGATGAGTGACGATGGGGTTCGAGACGGGGTTATGTCGGAGGGAGGAGGGGGTGATGCAACTAACAAATATAATCGTGTCGATGACTTTTTCGCAAACACTAGACGCGTATTCTAAAGGTAAATGGCCAAAGGCCGCCGCCGAAGCGCATTTAGTAGTTGTAGGTCCTGTTTCAGGTCTAGAACTGTCGACCATAGGTATAAGTCTGTAAAGACTATTATGTTCATGTTAATGGTGACGTTAATGTCTCGAAACGAATGCACGTTCGAAATTTATTCACATAATTATAGTGAAATTCGGATAGTGCATTTAACATTTATTTATTTTCATTATATATATATATATATATATATATATATATATATATATATATATATTAATTGTAGTAATTTTTATTGTTTATATTTAATAATGAGCTATTAAAAATCAGGTACTTTTGAAAATAATAAAATTCTATACTTTGTTACTAAAAATTATTAATTTTTTATAATTAAAATACAATTGTTTAAAATCCAATTTCAATATGTAAAGATAAGATTTTGACAATAATAAAATAAGGGATTGAAAATCATTAAATGTCTATAATTGCAATATTTTTTTATATAAAATTGTTATTTTTCTCTTTTTGTAAATATCCCTAATTTGTACAATGGTTTTGTAAACGATCTTCTAAAGTAAATTTTTAAATTGAAATTTATTTATTCATTTTACTAATGTAAAATATGTTTGTATTGGAAAAAAATTTTCCTACAATTTTTTTATACACAAAAAATAATTTTATTTTTTCTTTTATATTACGAAATTATATTAAATCAAAATTAAAACAAAATATCAAAAATATCATCAATTAAATTATCTTCAATAATAATTAAAGTAATTGTTTTAATTTTATTTAATAAATTGAAAAAAAATTGCAAAAGTATAGTAAATTACTATGAATGAATTTAATTTCCTTTAAGACATTTATATATTGAGATTTGTATTTGTTATTTATTCAAAAATATACTAATTGTATGATTTAGTTAATTTTTTTATCTGTATTGAATATTAAATAAATATTCATATTTTTTGTTATTATTTTTTAACAATAATGATTTAAAATGTAACATTTTTAATAATACGAAATGTTGTTTAGGATTTTTTTTTAGTTATTTAAATATGTATTGATTTTTCTGTCTTAAGAAATATTTATAAGATAATTACATCGTTCATTCGTCCAATAAAAAAAAATATAGTTATTTTGATATTATAAATGTATTTTTTTAATTTCGTATTGAAATTATTACTCTATTGTAAATTCCAACCTCATTTTCTTTGAAATAACAATTTAATATTTTTCTTATCATATTGAATTCTTTTGATTAATTATGGTTCTAAATTTTGAAATAATTTCTCTAATTTTCTATATGAAAAAAAATATCAAAATTCACTATTCATCGATAGAATAGAGATTAATGTATATGAATATATCATCATTATTGGTCTTATTTTATCCACTTTTGGATGAAGACTTTTTCAAACACTTTTCATTTCCAACTATTCAATGCCTTTTTTTCATTCCACCCTTACAAGTTTTCTCATTTTTCTATTATATCTATCCATAAATACATACACACATATATTATATATATATATATATATATATATATATATATATATATATATATATATATTTGTGTGTATTTTGTTATATTGTGATTCACTTGTAAAGTTAAATTTATTTACAATAAAATTATTATCACATATTTTAATTAATTTATCATTAGAGTATGGAAATAATTTACGAATAAATATTACATTGTGTTAATAATTGCATCTGAAATTAAATTAATGTTTGCATTATCGAAATTAGTTTTATATAAATTATTTGTTTAAAAAAATATTATTAAATATCATGAATTTTATTAATGAATATTTTTACAACTAGATAATGTTATCAATTACAATTATTATTTTTATTAATAAAAGAAACATCCTATCATTAATTATACTTTTACAACAAATTTATATTTATTTCTGATTTATTTTTTCCAACATAATAAATTATATATTTTATTGAATAATTATCAGAATGAGTTTATCTATAGGAAAAAAACGAACAAATGTGTGAATAATAATAATAACATTTTCATCGACATCAATTACGATGTAGCGTATGTTTATACAAATATAAAGATTATTATAACCATCATCGCCATTTTCTAAACTCTACCCTTTTTGATTCCCCTCCGTCGTTGTCGGTCGTGCACATTGCACTATTCGAGTTTTGTTCAGGACGGATGTTCGAGGAGGACCTTGTGCGAGGCCAATCACTCTAACGCCCCGGTGTCAAAAACACAAAAACAAACAAAATATTGCAACAAAAGCAAATAGGCAATAAAAATTGCATGGTCCGTCGTCCGTTGTCTGACTTTTAACACATATGCAGTACTGTGTGGTTCAGTTTTCAGTGACTTACGTCTCAGTTGCATCGTATCTTGTTTAGATGTACAATTGTACGTTAAGCTCGATTTGTTCTGTCGAGTTATTTGTAATAGATGATATTTTTTTTTCGTAATTTTATTGTAATTTTAATAAATCAAGCATTATTAGATAATTTTATTAATGAGACATTTTCATGTCTTGATATCAGCAAAAAATTTAATACAATTAAGTCACTCATATCAAAATTATTGAAAGTTATAAAAATATTTTGATGATCATATTAGTATCATTCAATAGATCCATAGATCAATATTATATTTTTTATACTGCATCTATTAGCAAATAAAGTAAATAATAAATTATTGATGAGTACTAATGAAATAATTTAATATTGAAATGAGTGATTCATTTGTGTAAAAGTGATTTAGCCAATATTCTAAAAACTAGTAATGATTAATAAAATTATTTTTTAAAAAAATATATGACTAATAATGTTATTTGTTCAAATTATAAGAATAATATACGAGAGTCGTTTGATAAGTATGGTAATTTTATTTATTTTGTTTAATTTAATTAATTAATTAATTTAATTACATTTTTCAATTTAGTTTTTCTTACTTTTTTACCATACTTATTATAATATACTTTTATTAAAATATACAGAAACTTTTAATATTTATATTAGTTATTTAAACGTGAGAGGGGAAAAATTACAATAATCTATTAAAGAAAATTTATGAATTTTGGAAATATGTGATCTTATTTTCAATTGTTATATTTAAATTAATTGAATTGACTTTTTAATTACCATTTTTTGTTACTTAAATTATATTTTTGGTTATTCCAAGTTTGAAAATTTTATAGATTCTGTTATAATTACTAGTTGCCTGATTAATATATTAATAGAAAATGGGAACCAAAAACCGATATTTTTTTTAAAAAAAACATTATCTATCAGAGTCCACTACTGGGTCAAAGTATCAATAAATATAACTATTCACTTGTATTTGGTGATACTCACCTCACTGACCAAGTGGGTTGGTGGGGATTTTTTTATATAGGGTTTATTTTCTTAGACAGGTTGCCTTCACTAAGGCCTAAGAGTCTTGATTACCCTATTTATATATATAATTGAATAAGTCATTTTTTAATAATCTTTTGTTTGTATAATTGAACCACTAGTAATAAGTTTTTATGAACTTTAAAATACAAAAGTTCCAAGAAAAGGCCCATAGATAAGTTAGAGACATGAGAAAATCGTCAATGTGGAATAGAAGAGAAAAATATTAGATCATTGAAACTGGAATGATTTGGGAGAGGTGTTCATCCAGTGTTGGATAGAAATAGGTCGACGATGATGTAATATATACATACATATATATATATATATATATATATATATATATATATATATATATATATATATATATGTATATAACGTGTGTGTTATGTCGCCAATCTCAAAAAATAAAATGTAACATTGACTGCATGCATACATCTCTTACTTTAAAACGTACGTGATGTTTTTTTAGAAAAGAGATAGTCGATAGGATATCGACGTTTAGAGAAAAGAAAAAAAGATGTTTTCTTTTTATAGCTTTTATTTCTGGCACGAAAAACATTTGCCAAAATGTGCATAGACTTTTTTTGCAAGCGAACGCATATAGATTCGTGAATATATGTGTGTACATGCATGTGCATACATTCGATGTGTGCGCGCACATATGTGTGTGTGTGTGTGTGTGTGTAAGTGCATCATTGCGATGACCTGACCTTGGCGAGTCGTTAGGATGGACAAACAGATTGTGCTATCAAGAAGATATTTACATGCATTATGACGTTGACACGTGATATTATATGCACAAATGTTGCTTCATACTCGTATTTATCTTTCATTTATTTACAATATGCAAATTTAATTCCAGATTTGTTTTATTTGCACAATATTTTTCGTGTTATCTCTCGAATAAATATGGAATGAATTATTACGAACAGGTAGATTTTTTCCGTTGAACTATGTTAATTGCTTAATACTACCAACTTATTTGTACATATTTTTCTAAAATAGTTTCGTACCTTTTTGTCACGCGTTTATAATCACGTGTCATATGTATCTGACCAAAAAAAATCCCAAGAAGCAATATCTTACTGATAAACATTTTCGTTAAGTGAAAATTAATTATTATTTTGTTTTGGTTTTATGCCCGGTTCAAGTGTGTTTCGAACGAATTTATATTTTAATCAAATAGAATTGTAAAATAATCATTAGGAGTACATTATGTATAATAACAACATTTATTCACATGTAAATTTGTTGTATTTTTTTTTTTTAATTTTCAAAGAATGACATGTATATGACTATTTGATTTTTTCAATGTAAATAAATGGATGAAAATAGGAATATGGAAAATAATAACTTTCTCAACTCAAGTGTATTGAATATTATTTATATTTAAAAATAGTGAATTGTAAGTAAAATATTAATATGGAGAAAATTTTGCACATTGTTACACAGACAATAGATACTTTCACGGCATAATATAATGCGAATTGTTTATTTTAATTGAAATATCGTTTATGGATCATTAGTTTCCGTTCAATCTTAAATTGTTTTTAATAATATTTTTAGCGTTATACACACATACACAGATACACGCGTGTGTGTGTGCTTATTTTAAATTTTTTCGAACAGATTTCTCTGAAATGTGATGAATTATTATGAACAATTTTTGACTGAATTTCAATATTTGTTTTATTGATAAATATTTTACTTGTATCATTTTATAAATATTTTAAAGTAATATTTAAAAAAAAATTAGGAAATTTAGTTTATTTTAATATTTCCTGAATAGACGTAACTGAAATAAACTGAATTATTGTAAATAAACATTTGAGTGAATCATTCATTATTTGTTTTGGTACAGTACAATTAACCTTTAATATTATTGAATTACTCACTCCAGTATAATATTTTTTTATACAAAATCATATTTCTTGTATTCTTTTCTGTGATTCCGTTCATTAACAACTCTCTTATTGAGTTCTTTGAGTCACTCTTTTTAACTGATATGATACTACGACTGATTTCTACAACGTATGTCATCTTCAGATTGTTGAACGATTTTAGTACTAGGTTGTTGGTTGATTGACCAACCGATATCGTAATGGTATGCATTACCGTCTGTCATATAGGAGATTGATTACGTTTAATCCCGGTCGGAAAATCCTCCAAGTTGAAAGTTGTGTATGGGACTGACAATCAAACATGATAATCATATAATTCTAACAAGAAAAATTGTATCAAATAGGTCAAGGTTCCACAAGGACTGTAATGTCGAAGGTATTAATAATAATTAGTTGATTCAATGGGGGTATTCACACTAGTCAACATTCATACAGTATTCACGGCCCATTACCACTCGTCTCACGCGCTCTTATCCGAAAACAATTTTTTTTAGGTGGGGGAATTTGGCGATAAGAGGGTGTGAGAAGAACGATAATGGGCCTGAATACTGTATGAATGTTGACTAGTGTGAATACCCCCAATGAGCATTTCCACACTGTATGCATGTCTACAGTATTCACGGCATATTACAGCTCGTCTCACACCCTCTTATCAACAAAATCGTCCACCTAAAAAAATTAGTTTTCTGGAAAGAGGGTATGAGATGAGAGGTAATGGGCCTTGAATACTGTATGCATGTTGACTAGTGTGCTGAGGCTCAATATCAGTCAGCTATTTGAAGATGACACATGCTATCGAAACCAGTCATAGTTTAATACCAATCAAAAAAGTGATTTTAAGGTCTCAACAAAAGAATTATTTTATAAAGATATTTAATTATCATTTTTTGATTACTTTGTTCGCTGATGCGCATATCGATAGTCGTACCATCATTGGTAAAAGGTTATGTTAAAATCTGTCTGTCTCTCTCTCTCTCTCTCTCTCTCTCTATATATATATATATATATATATATATATATATGTATATACCTAAACTCTTAATTTGAATAAGCAAATAAAATGAATAAAGTAATTTATTCATTAATACTCATTTTGATAGTCACGCTCTAAATAATAATGAAATAAAAAGCAAAATTGGAAATATTTTTTTTCATTTTTTTATCAATATTCAGTTTATCAGCAAAACTAGTGAATATGCTTTTAATAGTACAGTACAAGAACTTTTTTTTAAAAAAAGAACAATTTGATTTTTGAAAATTTCCTAGTTTTTTTATATTGAATTAAATTAATAATATTTAACAGTTGCATTAGATAGATTAAAACAAATCATACTTAAGAATATTTCTGCATGTGTTTTGAATTTTATTTGAAAATTTTAATGTATATTTTAACTAATGTTTTTTTTATTCCAATTAAAATAAATTAAAAAAAATAATTGTATTATATAGATTAAATGTATGTGTGTGCCTGTGTACATAATGTAAAATTTTCACTGAATCATTTAGAACTTTTATAAGATCTACAATCATCAGATCCTGCAAAACACTCTACCGTATCAACATTAAAAATAACTCTCGTTTATTTTCAATGTACTGCATGCCCTAATTTCACGGATAGTAATTTTTATATGTGGACATTATTGAAATACAAGTTTGCATATCTTTCATCGAGTTAACACAAGTGGGTGCAATTGCGAGTGCAATTGCAATTACAGTGCAATAAACCATTGACCCAGACATTTTACGTCTGTCTCGCTTTTATCCGGACATATTATTCACTGGCCCAATTAAGAGATGATACTACTGCGTGCAATCTTAATTTATCTCTTTAATTGATTTAAAATAGCATGCCGGTTGTGAAAAAAAGAAAATGGATGCAAGAGAATTCGGTATTTGATCTTTGTTGATGTTAACATGTCTGCAGTTTTTTATATGGTTGCGTTAATGCTATTTAATTTGTTTCGTTGAAATTCAGTTTCTCAATATTAAAACATATGATTATTTCATTTTATATATAAGTGGGAAAAAATGATAAATTGACAAAGAATTCAAAGAAATCGATATTCACATGTGTGTGGTCTTTAAAAACCAATACGAGGATCATAAATTACCACGAATTTTTAGCCATACTGTCGATTAATTTATTATAAGGGTCACATGTATGAAAAAAGTGTTTACAAGTAGCCATTTTCACATTTTTAGCACATCGTACTGAAAACTGACACAAACATTCTTCGAAAAAAAAACATACCGTCGATGTCATGTTCAACAAACCACGAAATATTACTTCCCTTGTGATAAACACACGCACTTATTTACCCTCAAACGTGCCGCCGTGTTACAACCCTTGAATGTTTATGTCAACGCGTTCAACCCCCAAAACACGTATCGAGGAATATTATTACTTTTTTTTTAACTACACCATTATGTTTTTCAAAACAATTTTAAGGACTTTTTACTTTTTTTTCTCGAAATGTTCGATATTTTGTTAGAGTTAAGATGTGTAGTAATGTTCAGTTGGATGGACACAAAAAAATTGTTAAATATAAAGTGATGATGGTTTTTATTTTCTGTTATCTAAAATTGAATACTGTTTTGATGTTATAGCAAGTTCATTTTAATACAAATCAATCTCTTCTCGAAACTTTTTAAGAATTTCTAAATTATAATATAGTACTCTAATAATGATGGTATGGCTATTGAAATGTGTATCAGTGAATAAACTTAACAATAATTGATTATTAAGTGATTCATTTTTGTAAAAATAATGATTTTATCAAATTTGTTCATATGAAATAAAAAATCTTTCTCTTTAGAAAAGAAATGAAATGAAGATTAGAATGGAAACTAAATTTGATTTGTTTTCATAGTGAAGAGCAGCTTACTAATATTTTTATAAAAATTCTTAGTTTTTTTTTAAAAAAAAAAATTAAGCAAAATTATTGTACTTAAAAATTATGGAAATTTATTTAGAGTTAAAAACAGTGGTTTCTTTTATATCGAAAAATTGTGAGGTACACGTAGACATTTTTCGTTACTGCATACCCATTTGGTATTTCATCAAATTAGTTAGCGTCTTATTAAACAAATATAAAGTGTCTATGCCAAATAGTATGAGTGATTTTTTATTAATTTAAAATTAGATCAAGATCATTTAAAGAATTTGACTTCTCAACACTGTCTACGAACAGACGGCAGTATGTCATTTTAATCACATTGCTATATTTTATTGTAGAGTAATATGCAATGTTTTTGACCATGTATTTATTCTAATGCAGTTATTCAAGTGACCTGCTTTATGCTTAACTCTTTCGAAAAAAAAAATATAAAAATATTTAAATTAACCAACAACCTACTCATGGTATATTCATAAAGCAATTATTATGTATTATTTATGAAATAACATTTTTATCTAAAAATTAAATGTCTACAGCCGAAACATGTTCACTTTAATTTTTTTTTTTTTTGGTTACATGTAATGTACCGCATGGGTCACATACGTCCCACTCGGAACTTTATATTTAAATATAACATTATTATTAGATGTTTTATCATATAATTAACCCGTTCGCTATCAGCGTCACATATATGTGACGACACAGTTTTCTTACCTGAGCCCGGCGTCACAAATATGTGACAAGTGTTCATTATCAGTTTATGATAAATGTTTGTATCAAATCGTGCAGCAAACAGATGGGTTATGTTAAAAAACAATAAAATAGACACATGATGTTATTGGTCTGCTGATAATTACATTTTTAATGATTTAGAACGTTATAAATACATCGCAAAAAATTAATGACAATTTGGTATCATATTTAAATAATAAAACGTTTGGGCTGTGGTGGCGGATTTTCTCCTGAGGCTCTGGTAGTGAACGGGTTAACCCGTTCACTACATAAATAAATATTTATATAAAAATATATTGATATTTGAAATATTGATAAATAAATATTTATTTATTGTATATTTATTATACCGTGTGTTTTAGTGCTCCTTGTAACATATCAGCTATTTTCTCTTAATTCCTTAAATATTGTTTTTCAATAAAATTATTGAAGTCGAAAACGTGGGATACATATAATCCATGTGGGCTTGAAAAAAATACCGAAAATCTCTCCAAACATATTAAATTATATAAAAATATAAATGAAAATGAAACGACCTGTTCACATATAGGATTTAGTCTCATTTTAGCCACCATATATATATATATATATATATATATATATATATATATATATATATATATATATATATATATATATATATATATATATATATATATATATATATATATAAAGAGAAATGGTAGCTCAAATGAGACTGAAAGATAGTAGAGAACAGTAAATGATAGTAAGTATGTATATTTTTTTCAGTCTTATTTGGGCCATATATATATATATATATATATATGCAGAAAAAATAAGTTGTTCATATTTAGATACTTTTATAAATTCATTTTTATGTAATAATTATTATCGTTTTTAATAATACATAGTCAATATAAAATATTTATTTCAAATATCTGTTCTTTTTTACGCTAAAGATGAACAAGAATAGATGTATTAAAAATATGTGCTGAAAACTCTCTACAATTTATCGGTAACTTGACTAAAATGAATTATATGATACTCATGTTATGTTTTCGACTGAATTTGGTTAAAGTTATGTAATGAGAGCAGTTAAATTTTCTACGCATTAGAATTAGTTTCCGTTGGACATAGTGAGGGTGATAGTCGATTAGTATAGTGAAGTGTTTAAATAAATTATTAAATATTTAATTAGTGATTAGTTAGTGTTTTGTATGTAGTTTATTTGTGAAAAATTAATTAGTAATAGTGGAAAATCAGTAATAATAATCGCTACGTTTTATAGGTATGTAATTTGATACTTATTTATTTTAGGTTATGTTCGATCACATGGTGGATATTTTTAATGCATAGACTTCATAAAATTGTGTATTGTTTGTGTTTCGTATGATTTAATTAGATAAATGTAATAGAAGTGGGAGTTTAGGAGATTATATATATATATATATATATATATATATATATATATATATAACATAACCCCAAACCATAATATTCATTATGATTGATAATGACTGACTAATTAATTGCTATTATTAATTAAATGTAATAACTATCAAATATTATTTTGTTAGTTAATGTATAGTTCATAATCAATGAAAACACAACGATTTTTACAATTATGTGACAATTTATAACCTCTGTTATTCAGTTCTCTTTGTATTTACATGCATATATTTATATAAATATAGTTACAATTTTTTTCTTAAGTAAAAATGAAGGTGAATATTTATATTTTTGAGATTGAGATATATAAGTAAAAAATGACTAGTTGTTTATTTTATAATGATTGTTTTTGATCCATTAATGTTAAAAAATATTGTTTGTTTTGATTCGATTTATGTTAAAATGAAAATGTTATTCAAAATGGCGTTTTTTGATATCTGACTATATATACACATACACACACATTATACATACACACACATTTACTATGCAATATATTTTGTTAATAAGCTACATGTTTTTCTGTATATTTTATTTAATTTGCGAAAAAAATTATTAAAAAGTTATATAATTAATATTTGGAAAATGTTATAAAAATATGAATAATAAAAAAAATCGACCATATTATAAATTCATTTGAAATTAAATAATAATATGCTTATTTACGTTTTGTAAGTGTGATGGCAAGGGTAAAATTTTTGATTTATATACATATATCTTCAAAATTATACTTTAACGTTACTATTACCTTCTTCTTCATTGCAACACATGACCAAATCTGTCTATTAGATAGGTAGAATGTCTTCTTACTTTTGCATAGACCAACTCTAGTACGTGTATGTGTATTTGACTACATTTGTGAGTGCATGTGTGTGCTCTGATTGCAAAAAACGGAAACATAAATATTATTTCTAAAAAAACAGCATGTTTTTCGATTCAAATCGTGCGCACAGCTGTTTATTTTATATTCTTTTGGGGGTTAATAGAGTCCTAACGATACTTTATCCTGTCCGTAACGTGTTAATGTTTTTAAATAAGGATATTATGTCTTCACACATGTAATTATCTTTTATATATATATATATATATATATATATATATGCATATAAAAATTTTTTAGATTTATGTTTTTTTCACTCTTTTGATATAAACATGGTAAATTAATAAAGTATTTGAATGTCCTGTATGAAAGTATTTATTATAACAAATTTGTAAATTTTCAGTTTTGTTTATTGAACTTTTTTTTCAAGTAAAAATAAAAATTATAATACATCTGTTTAGAATAGTCAATGGAGCAGTAATGGTTTTGTTAATAAAGATTTTAATTTTGATTAATTTAGATTTCAAATTTATTCTCAAATATTTTTATTTAAAAACATAATGGGTCCATTTAAAAATTAAGTCCTTTTATATACATATGTACCATTATTAAATTTTGAATATTTATTGATTAGTGTGTGTGTGTGTATGTATGTTTATATATACGTATGTGTGTAAAAATATATAAAAAATATATGTAATATATAAAAAAATGTATGTGTAAAAGAATGCTTTTTATGTTTAGCAGATTTTTTTTTATTTTAACACTGATTCATAATTAAAAATAAATCAACTGTTTTTAATACATTTTATTATAAATTCTTCTATTATCTCGTAAACTTCCTGGATGTTAAAAATCCATTATAAACTATATATCTCGGAAGCTGTGTTAATGTTAAACAAACCGTACTGTACACAATCTTCAAAAGTTTGTAGTACATCAATAACATTAAACCGTGAATCCCGTTTACATTAATTTTACCTTGATTCATTGTACGTGAGTGTGTTTGTATGTCTGTCTGCGCGTGTTGTTTTGTATAATAACAATTTCACTTTTGTTGCCCTGCAAAATAAAAAAAATCAAAACGTACGTTGTCGATATTACGTAACAGTGGTCTGCGGATGCTCTGTGGTCGCTCGACCCACATGCAGAGACCATCGTGACCCCGTTTTCTGCAGTCAGTAAAGTATATGGACATATATTTACCGATTGACTGACTGACTGACGTATATAAATACCTACGAAAACACCGCGGGCGTCATAATGATTATGAAAAAGAATGGGAACACATATAATCAGTGTGCAAATCTTTATGATATTATGCACTGTCACGTATGTTTATGGGAATTCTTTATTTCGTTTTCCTTGAGCTGAAATCGAGTCGAAACATTTATCTGAATTTCTTAGTTATCGGCGTCGATTGTACGAATTCTGTTTACTTACGACGATAAAATAATAATATGTCCTACAAAATATTTAACCATATACATTGTTTCATTAAAAAAATTTACAGCGAATCCATGTAACATTTTTTTTTCCATACACAGTTTCTTATGAATAATTTCAACTTCGTTACTAAATCATCTAGTCACTTATTGTAATCGTTGATATATAATATTATAAAAAAGTTATTTCAATAAAATTATGTCATTATTTTGCCTGAAATATATTTTTTTTGTCAATTTTTGTAAGATAAGTCAACGATTTTGAGTAAGAATTTTTTAAATTTCTAATTATTGGATTTATTTCTACAAAAGATCTTAATATTTGATATTTATCACCGAATTGTATTTATATACACATAAAGAAGTAATTTGTGCCAAAAAATTAAATTATTTCACACTTTCGATTTTTTGTGAAAAAAATACCACGACCTATAGTATGGAAAATTTATGAAAAAAATATTTTTTTTTATTTTAAGATTTTTCCCCCAAAAATTATTAATAATATCAGTTTATATTATAAAAACGTTATTTCAATAAAAATATGTCATTATTTTCACTGAAAAACATTTTTATTGATAATTTTTGTAAGTTAAGTTATCGTTTTTGGGTAAGAAATCTTTAAATTTCTAATTATTGAATTTTTTTCTACAAAACATCTTAATATTTGATATTAATCACTGAATTATATTTACATATACATAAAGAAGTAATTTACGTCAAAAAATTAAATTATTTCACACTTTCGATTTTTTGTGAAAAAATACCACGACCTATAGTATGGAAAATTTATGAAAAAAATATTTTTTTTTATTTTAAGATTTTTCCCAAAAAAATCATAGATAATATTAATTTACATTATAAATACGTTATTTCAATAGAAATGTATCATTATTTTACCCGAAAAATATTTTTATTTACAATTTTTGTAAGACAAGTTAATGTTTTTGGGTAAGAAATCTTTAAATTTCTAATTATTGTATTTATTTGTACAAAAGATCTTAATATTTAATTTTAATTACTGAATTGTAATTACATACACATAAAGATGTAATTTATGTCAAAAAATTAAATTATTTCACACTTTCGATTTTTTGTAAAAAAAATAACCACGACCTATAGTATGGAAAATTTATGAAAAAAATATTTTTTTCAAATTTCAAGATCTTTCCCAAAAAATTATAAATAATATCAGTTTATATTATAAAAGTTTATATTTCAATAGAAATATATCATTATTTTGCTCAAAAAATATTTTTATTGTCAATTTTTGTAGACAAGTTAACGTTTTTGGGTAAGAAATCTTTAAATTTCTAATTATTGAATTTTTTTCTACAAAACATCTTAATATTTGATATTAATCACTGAATTATATTTACTTACACATAAAGAAGTAATTTATGTCAACAAATTAAATTATTTCACATTTTCGATTTTTTGTGAAAAAAATACCATGACCTATAGTATGGAAAATTTCCGAAAAAAATGATTTTTTTTTAATTTTAAGATTTGTCTAAAAAAAATCATAGATAATATCAATTTGTACATTACAATATCTACGCTTTTATTTTCACATAACTTCATTATCAAAAGTGATTAAAAAATACCTCATTAATAAAATTTTGAGGATCCACGTTTGCTTATTGCATGTTAATATTAGTAGGATATATCAAATGAATACTTTTTTAACCAGAATAAAATTTTGAATTTTATAATGGACATTTTGTTTAAATCGTCTATTCTCTATTACAATGAATGATTTATAATTGTTTTTTCGTATATGTTTTTTATTTTTTCCAATAAATTTCCATTTTTTTCAATACTGTTACTTTTTGACGTTGACATATTTTCCGATTGACTTTATCTAATTTTTCAACATCTCTTTCAGAATAGTTGAGAAAAGAATAAAAACTTTCACTTTTCATTTGTAGTCCTTTGTCTTTTTATTCGTATGACTGGAATATTTCTTTAAAGTTTACTGTAAATAACATTGGAGAAGTTGTATTTCCTTGACTTATATTATTTTCATATACTTGTATATTTATTTGCATACATACACACATACGTAGGTGTGTGTATATATATATATATATATATATATATATATATATATATATAATGATATTGTATTTATTTAACATTTTAAAAATCAATCATCTTAAGAATTGTGTAAAAATTTAAATGTTCATGTATTAATCTTCTTTGGTTAAAAATAACTGAAGGAGACAATTAATAAGCAATGTCTGTCTATATTTGTTTACTGTGCAATCCGTATGCTGAGTTTACACGCGAAAATATATTTTCTTTACTGATGACTATTTCGTGACACATTCTGTTTGATGTTAATCCCATATCGCGTGCAGAGGAACTACATTTGTAATGTAATGACAAGATTTCAAGATGTGTTCAAATATTGATGATTTCTAAACAGGACACGCGTGGTAAGGAAGGATGTGCTTCCCTCTTGTCGATGAAATGAAGAGATGAAAAATACAAATATACCAGTATGTCAAAGACATCTGTCGCTTATAAAGAGAATATTAGGGGCGTGTGTTTAAAAATTAATATATTATCCTGTATATTTCGATTTTTTAAATATGCGAAGAGATTAATAAACATAAACAGATTTAAACTGTAAAAGTAGTTGATTTGGCACCGATTTGAAATAAACCTAATATTTATATTAAGAATGTAAGTTAAATAAACTGTCATTTTAATATATTATTTCTGAAAAGAAATCATAACCCGTTTCTTTTTCACTTCAATCTAGCGTAACATAAAACATGATGTACACGCATATGTGTAATGCATATATATTTGCACATATTTATTTCTGTCTGAAGAAAAAGATTGAAAAATCAAGTGTTCTCAATTCAAATGCAAGCAGGTTGATTATTACAGATCTGTTCACAAGTGCAATTTGTAAATAAGATTTCTGATATATATATATATATATATATAT
Organism: Neoneuromus ignobilis; assembly: GCA_029203775.1. Taxonomy (NCBI): domain Eukaryota; kingdom Metazoa; phylum Arthropoda; class Insecta; order Megaloptera; family Corydalidae; genus Neoneuromus; species Neoneuromus ignobilis. The sequence continues at coordinate 18,853,224 of CP092095.1, forward strand.
ATATATATATACATACATACATATATATATAATTTGATATTTTTTTATTGGAAAAATAATGCTAAGTAAAAATAAGTTGATTTTATTCAATTATAATGGAAATAGAAAAATGTTAATGCTTTTTTTAATCAGTATTTTTTCTCTAATTGTTTTAATTAATAATTGCCTACCTTTTTAAATTAGTGAAATTAATTTTCTACGATATATGTTAATAAGTGTATATAGAATGAATCAAATGAGATTAAAGGATCCACCAGGTTTTTTGAAACACCAGGTTTTTTGAAACTTTTCCTGGTCCACCCACATTAATATTAAAAACAAACTCCTACCATTTTAATCACCCACATCATATATTAGTATACAGTTATTTAAGGTTAAAAACACTATATGCGCAGGTTTTTTGTAATTTTTCCTGCAATTTACTTTGTTACAATAGTTAATAATGTTAAAATCTTTATTTTGTAATTTTGTTTATAGCACAATATTTTTATAGTAGGCTCACTTTGTTAAAATTCTTTACTCCTAGGAGCATGTATTATTTTATATCAATAAATGTCTATTTGATTTCTTTTTTTGATTTTTATTAGTATATTAGTATAAACTAGAAAACTAAGTTTTGTATTACACATATGTACCTCTACATGTATATCAACTCCTATAATAAATGTATATTTGATTTGATTTGATTAAAGGATATTAAAGAATAGTAAATCATACTAAGCAAGTTTAGTCTCATTTGGGTTGAATATTAAATATATATATATTGAATATTTTTATTGTTTTAAAATATTAAATAAATAAGTTATTAATCTATTTGGTTCATTAAAAAAATAAAAATGTTCAAATGTTAACAATATTTGAGTAATTTTTTTTATTATGAATCTTATTATCTCATGATTTTTTAAATGTATTTTATTTCATTTTATTATATTATATATATATATATATATATATATATATATATATATATATATATATATATATATATATATATAGGTATTCCATCAGGAACGCACACTCATCATTGCTCAAAAAAACATCATCACTCATTAAAAAATGGTGAGTTATGTTTAAAAATTAAGTTGTGAGCTCTTGATGGGACACCCTATATATATATATATATATGTGTGTGTGTGTGTGTGAGTGTCTATATATATATATATATATATATATATATATATATATATATATATGTGTATTTTCCTCAGCAACTCACCAGATCAGCATGGTGAATAAAACCAATTGTGTATTTATAATATATCAAAAGCAGCAGCATCTTTCTGTTCACTGTTTAATGAAAATCTCTTCCAACAAGTGACTAATGGTTATTTTATTCTATTTCGACAAATTTTCTTATATTTGTTTCATTTATTCATTTCTTATCCCTCTATCTCATCTATCCTATTTGTCTGTTTCGTGTCTTTTATATTTGTAATTTCCTAATTAAGAATTTTTCTTGTTTATCGAACAAGATTTTATAAAAATTAAAAACAATAATTTATCTTTTTCTCGTTACTGTTTCATCAATTTTAATAATTATCATATTAACAAAGTGATTATTAGCAATTTTGTAAATCTTGTGGCATGAACTTGAGTAATTTATTTGTGTAAAAATTATAAAATCTTGTTATAAAGAATGGTAATTAATTAGTAAAAAAAAACAAAGAATTGGATGTTTATTATTTTTCAAGAAGATATTGATTAATTACTAAACTAAGAAAAATACTCGTATGGTTTATTTAAACATGTTTTAAAACAAATTCGGACTAAAACCGTTACATAAATATATTTATATTTCAATTGAATGACTGCATAAAAAAATCCGCTGTACAAATATTATGTATGATTGTGAACCATGCACTACAGACATAATAATATTGTTAACGAGGTCATGGCTATACTGAATGCTTATATTTCTATGTATGACTCTATACATACACACATAGACGTAGTATGTGTCCGGCGTTTGCACTTCATATCTCTTACCCCCCCATCGTCTACATTAATCTATTGCAACGAGGACGTAAACAAGCTTAAACAGAAATTGATCGCATGTTCAAGAGAGACCGACCATTTCGCTCGATTCTAATTGGAATTGTATTTCAGTCACGAGTCGAATCACTAATTCCCAATATATTTTTGTTGGCATTCAATGATGGCACGAAGAAGTTGCGTCAGTTTCACTTCTGCTTAAGGAAGTCTCGCGAAAGGGAAATCCTATTAGCAAGTGAATAGAAAACTAGATTTGAAAAATGATATTTTTATTCTGTTTGGAATTAAATGAAAATGTACAGGATAGACAGATATTTCCACAGAAAAATGAATTTGTTTCTTAATACAGTCGTTGCGTTGTCTTACCAGTAAGTGGGTTTACGTTGTGCCAGTTTTAGGGTCGATGTGTGGTTTTCAATGGTATTTCGTTCGATGAATTTTTTTCTATTAATTTTATGTATCGAGACTTATTTAAAAACAGTAATAATGATTTAACTGTTTTCCGAATAAAATTGGGTTTTATTGGAAATTATCTATATTTAGAAATATTTTGGTATTCTTTTAATATTTTATACAACATACGACCATTCGTTACTATCGTTTGATTTAAATTTATAGAATACTTCATTGATTAATTGTTTTGATATTTAAATAAATATATTTGATGATTTTTGTAGAAAAGTTTTATAATTTAAATCACGTTTTATTACGGAATTGGCATTTTACAACATTAAAAGTTTTATTAAAGTATTGATGTATAAATCACTTAATGATAATACAGTTGTCACGACACATACACACATACATACATACATACATATATATATATATATATATATATATATATATATATATATATATATATATAACGCATTTTATAACTTAATTGAGATTTTCTCAAATATCATTTTTTTATATGAATTTTGTAACAAGTAAAAGGAAATAAAATTAAAAATGAACAAGCACCACAAAACCACATAACATTAATAATAGAGTTTAATAAATTATTTATTGTTCATTTTATTTATTTATAAACTTTTTATGCACATTTCAGTGGTATTACTATCATCATTAGAGCGCTGCTTGATAAATAAATAAACAATAAATAATAATTGAACATTTTTATAAAATCTTGTAATGTTGAAAAGTGATTATTTTGTTTAGAAAAGAAATGTGAATCTAGAAACGATAGATGATGGTGAAAACAAACGTTTTTAAAATATTCTATGGTTCATATGGCCTAAGATTCAATTTATAAATAATTATTTTTGTCAATAGGTCGTTAAATATAATTGGAATAAAATTGTTTGGTATTTCATTTTATATGGAGATTTAATTAATAATCAATATAAATGGTTTTAGTTGAGTAGATTACATGATGAGTTAAATATATATACATATACACCTACATATACATACACACATGCATATATATCCTAAAAATTTAATTATATAAATTAGAAATATAAAAAAGGATATTAGTAGGAAAATAATTTTTCATAAATATTTAATGAAAGGTTTTATTAGTACTGGAGTTTAAAATTAATTGCATTTTTATATTTTCAAACATTTGATTTCTTACAAAAAAACTTTTATTAATAATATAGGGTGGTTTAAATGAGACTGAAGGATTTAGACATAAATTTATTTGCTTATTCTATTTGTTATCCTTCAATTTTATTTGGGCCACTGTATAGTAATAAACTAACGTCTGTTATAAATTTGTGCTATTTTCATAGAATAAGTTTTTAAAATAGGTGAATTTTTTAGCCTATTTTAAAGTGGAATATTTTATATTTATTAATCGTATGGTATTTTGATTTTTTTTACTAAAACTGTTTATTTAAAAAAAATAATCTCATGATAGATTTTCAAATGATACATCATTTTTTACGTAAATGAAATGAAATTCATTATTTCAAAATTGCTTATATGGAAATAAATACATAATTAATATTCTTTCACCTATCATAACAAATTGTATTCAAATTGAAATCGAATCATAATAATTCGTTTGTCGATACCGATAATCATATATAATTTCAAACAAATGTTAAGCACGTCGTATAAATAATATACGGTTTCAAGATCGAATACTCAGACTTGAGATGTTTTTTTTTCTTGTGGTATGTATGAAATTAACAATATATCTGCAATACAACTATAGGACGGATGTTATAAAACTTTCTAAACTAAAGTATGAAAAGTAATAATAAAAGACATTACAGATATAAATATATTTCTTTTGACAAGATGAAAACTCGAGACTGTTATACACTGTCTAAGAATATAATAACGTGGCGGATATATTACTGTGGCCTGCTCCGAATAAATAAATAACTAATAAAGCCACGTAGTGTACGTAGTGATAGGGGGAAAGACGCATATGTTTGTTACTATTACAACATAGGTGTTAGCCTCGTACCCAATATTACTTTCTCTGTTTTTGGTTTTAACATACATACATTACAAATGAAATTTATACACAATCAACCGGTATAATTCAGTCGGTGTGTAGCTATTGATGCCGTTTTAAAAAAGAACACATATCGTACGAAGAATACATACACACACACATTTACATATTTACACATACATATTATATATATATATATATATATATATATATATATATATATATATATATATTATCAACAATAATCAGAGTTTAATGAAGGCCTTTCTTAAAATTTTCAATTTTTGTTAATCCAATAATTTTCTTTTTCACAGAAATGAATTTTCTCATGTGTTTATCATATCTATCTGTGTGTCTCTTCATAGTTTTTTTTATTTTTCTGATTTTTCAATCAATAATTTTTCATGTACATCATCCATCTTCTTTTCTTACCATATAATCAGCTCATTTCTATTTAAAACTTTTGACTTTTGCTATAAAAAAACTATGATTTTTTCGTATTCGCTAATTTTTTTTTCTTTATGTGGTTTCCTAATATGCGTCTTTCCATTCTTTTTGTTTTATCTAGAATCATTGAATTATTCCGATATTGACTCATGTTTTACTGTCATAAGTGGGAACAGGAAAATGTATCGATAAAAAGCTTTTTTCGATATTCGATTTTATAATGTAAGAATGTTTTTTATATCAACACCATTTTTTCTTCCTGTTCATTTCATCTACAAATGTTTAACGAGTTATTAAAATAAACCTAGTTATTAATTTTTATATGTCTGTTCTTTTTAATTCAGTTTTCCTCTTATTTACAAATTCATTGTACATTACTTTTATCTTGTGATTCATCAAAAGACCAATTTTTAGATTTTCTTTATATAATTTTTCTCTTTTTTTTCAAGTTCATCTAAGCTCGCTGAACAAATAATTATCTTGTCAGCAAATCATAGATGACTAATTGCCTTGTCATTTACTTATTTATTTAGTTTAGTGGCTTAAACACTTTTCCTAGAATCGTTGTAAAAAATTTTGTGGATATCACATCATTAAAAAAAAAGAAAATTTGTTGGAATGAGTTGGAAAAAGGTATTGGATCTTGCGAAGTGGAAAATTTTAAGAGATACCCTCATCCAGAGTTTGATGATGAAGATAGTCTATATGTATAATATTATATATATAAGTAATATTTTATTAATGCTCATATTTGATAAAAAAAAATGTTGTTTTGAAAATAAATTTATAAATAAATTTTGCTTACATATTATGATTTGTCACGATATGAATTTCAAGATTAAAATCTGAATAATATAAAGCTAGTTGTTAAAATATTTAAGAATTATTTTTTTTTTAATTCTGTAAACTGACAATTTTTCAACCGTTGAAAAGTGGACAATATTTCTTATCAGTATTACTCATTCGAATGTAGAACTAAATATAACTTGTGGTATGTTATGATGTTTATATTTAGAAAGAAATTTTAATTGTTACTGGTTTTTTATACATTTATAAATAAATCTAACTTTGTAACTCTTTGAATTATTAAAATAACAATTTTTCATCGTAACTTTTCCAAGAATTGACGGTTTTTTACTTAAAGAGTTTTGTATAATAAAATGTGGATTTGAAATGTGGATTTTGTATTTTATATTTTCTTTATATTGAGATATTAGGAAAAATTATCATGGTTTTTTAAGAAAAAATCAAACAGAGCGTTGTATGTAAATATATCTTTTATCAATTTTATATACAATATATATATATATATATATATATATATATATATATAATATAAATATTCTCTTTAAAAAAAATACATGATTTTTTCTAAATAGGTATTTCCTCATTTCAGATCTTGATCTAATAATTCTCACATGTTTTGTCTATGACTTGAAACCTACTTGAAAAAATCTTACTAGTTACGTAAGAGTAATATAAATAGTATTTTATAAAAAGTCAACGATGAGTCATAAAGATATTTGTAGATAGCGAATTGTTTAGGTGTTCATCTCAATTTGGCACCAATAACATCGATTCGATTGTACGTAGGAAAGGAAGAATCCGTACAATGATATCGTAATTAACATTTAAAAAACTATTTGTTTCGTATCGTCGTCTACGATAAAAGAATGCTGATCACATTTTCTCTTTATCACTTGTTACTTTATTTTCGAGAAATCATTTACGAAGTGTGATCGTCTTGAAAATGATCATTACTTTAAAAAGACATCTGGGTTGTGAACGATTTATAATGATGACAGTTTTCATAGAATTTTTGCCAACTTGTTCACAGTATGTACGTTTTACGTACAAATATACGTTTGTAAACAATGTTTCAAAAAATATGTACATACTTCAGTACGAAAAAGACCTTTTATATAATTTACTGAATAAATAAAATATTTAGTGCAAACAGACACGGCTTTCGATATAATTTTCATTTCTTAGTATTCATATTTTATTTTAGATTATATCATTAATATTAATTTCGATTTCTTTATCTTTGATTGAATACGTTTATAAAATATTATAGTATTAGAGTAAGTGAGTTTTACTCATTTTAGGATTTTTTAAAATATTTAATTGTTTAATTTTTGCTTATTATTGTTTTTTATATATTGATAATTCATTTAACTATTTATTATTTATATTTATTAACCTTTTTTTCAAAAAAATATACGAATATGTAAAAAATAATATTGCTTTTATAAAGTATGTAAAATTAAATTTCTATTTTTTTAATTGAAATTTTGTGTTAAGTAAATTTGCCACAGTTCTAAAATAAATGATTCAACAGTTTTATTTTCAAATGACAATTTAAGAATTCTTATATTTCTAAATATTAATATTGTTTTTGAAAAAAAAATATTACCTCCTAACTAATTATTAGTATTTTCAATTAAATACACTGTTTAAGTTTTCAGTATCAAAATAATATTTTTTTTTCAATTTTCATTAATTTGGTTTGTGGGATTTTCTTACTTTGGTATGATTTTATGAAAAATATATTTTTTTTGTATTACTATTAAAAAAAAAAAATATTATAATCTTGTTAGACGAATTTATAAAATCAGCGATAGTTTTAAAGTATAGATCGAAGATGAATACCAATTAAAAATAACACAATATATTTTCTTACAGAATTTTTATTACCAAATTTACTACCTAGAGTATGTGTGTAATTATTATTATATTTTATTGTTATGGTTGAAAAAAACTGTGAAAGAATATTTAAAAAAAATCACATATTTGTTATTAAAAATTGCAAAATTGTCAGATCTTTATTTTTTCTAAAAAAAGAACCTGAAGGATAAATCAAAATGATCAAATTGTAACATATCTCGAATTCAATTTTAACTTATTTAATAAATACCATATTTAATTAGAATTAAATTTCTATAACAATATTTGTTAAATATTTTCGAACATTTTTGTACCATGTTAGTACAAGATATTAAGTACATACCACACTTCTTGAGAAATGTGAAAGATGTAACTTCAACTTTTTCATATCTGTACATTTCGAAATGTTCGGCAGTAATAACTGTTACAATAACTACAAATGACACTCAAAAGCAAACTGCAAGTCCTGCTGGATTCTTTCTCCTGTTTTGTATAAATGTTACATATTTGAAAAGACAAATATTGTGACATTTTTAGCTACATTAAAAAATAATCAATTGAAGTTAGAAAGATTATTTAAACAAGTTTTAATATTTTGATAGATGCCATTTATATATCGATTTTAAAAAATCATAACAATTATTCTGTTGATTGTATAAGTAGTTTTTATTGAAAAAATATTCTAAAATAAAGTTCAACTCTTAACTGTGTTAATATATAATAATAATTACTTTACTGATTAATTGATAGTATAAAAACGATGAGTAAACAATAATTGCTTCAATTATATAAACGTTATATAAATAATGCATAATTTATATAAAAAAATTAACTCATCATGTGATAAAACAGGAAAAACAAATGGGATCAATATAATTATCACTTTTAAAGAGTAGTCCAAGGACAGCTACCCGTCATATATGGCTGTGCAAACATATGTTGTTGATAATTATCTGCATATATTGTATATACATATATATATATATATATATATATATGTATAAGGAAAATAAAATATATTTGTAATTATATGACTTTTTTAATTTACTATAGAAAAACGAAACTAAATGTAATTAAAATGATAATGTTTTTCATATTAAGTAAATACAAATTAAATTTTATGATTGTAAGGATAATAAAAAAATATTCAATAAATTATAATTTTTATATTGTAACAAATGTTAAATGTTTATTTATTATGAATTATTTATAAGCTTCAATAAATTACAGTTGATTACTACACTTTCTCAAAATGCAAAAAAATCACAATTTGTTCAAGTTTTTTTTAATAGAAAGATCAATTTTTCTAATAAAATTTATAGACTTCAATGAAGTCATATCATGTAGATAACATATGTGGTTTTAACAGTCTTTATAGAATTGAAGTGCATTCATGTTGTAGTTACATCAGTGAAGTGCAAAAATTACATGATTATTTTCTATATTTATCCAACATTCATTCTAAATTTTTTGCACAATAAAGTGAATCGTATATAAAATTTGTTTGAAGTACTATCTCCGTTAAATAAATGTTTATTCTCGATTGAACATCTTTTATAATGAAACCCAAATACTAGTTTATTATTCGGAAGTTACTCAAATTATAAAATTTCGCCATTAAATATTTATACATTTGACCACATTGCAAAATTCTATAAAAATACATTAATTTATAAATCGGGTCAAAAATCAAATAAACCAATCGATATTCTATTATTCACTTTATTGAATCATTACTACCGGATATCAACGATAATTACCATCGAATTTACATTCTCAACAAGTGAAATTTTCAATACAATTATTAATAAATTACATGCTTATATATGTATACGTGTATGTGTATGTATTAGACAGTTCTTTTTTTGTAATTCAATTAGGAAAATAAATCTATTACTAATAAATAACATTCTCCTCTCACTTCCGCCAATTAATGTAAAAGAAAACGTTAATTACGATCAGAAAAAGATCGTAAATATTATATAATATAAACGTGTATTGATTTCTCTCTCGATATTTTCGATAATTAATGAAATGTTTGGATTTTGGAACCAATAAAACACGAAACAGTTTCAGTAAGACATTTGTAAAAACTGATTAAAAAGAGATAAGTGTTCGCGTACGAACATATTCGGTCTCCTTTCTCTTTTTCACAGTCACGTAACTGAAACCTACTGTCGTTTTATTCATTTACCTGATAAGTACGTCAAAGTGGACACTTGCTGGACCTTGACCGAAAAATCTAAATTTACGTCCGTTTTAAGTACGTACACAGGTTCACTAAGTTGTAATGTTACTTAAATCAGCAACAGGGTCTTACAAAATCGTTGTATTTCATTCATTGAATTGGTTTAAATTTATTATATATACACACACATACTTTCACTCACAATAAAATATACAATTCATATATTTAATTAAAATTACAATTTTCTTCATGTACTTTTTTTTAAAAAAGTATTATATTTTTCTTAAGTAGTATTTATTGATTATATGCTTTCTGTTTTAGGCTCAATAGCATTTTACTTTTCATTATATTATAATTTTTCTACAGTGTGTTAAGTAATTAGATGAGTATTCATATTAATTGAAAAATGTAATAAAATTTTTCCACATGATTAAAATTTTAATTTTATTTATTTATCTAGTGATTTACTAAAAACTCGATAATAATATAAGATATATTTATAGAAACAATTAAGAGATATAATCCTGTAGTAAAAAAGAAATCTTATTTCCTTTTAACAAAATTATATTTTGAATACAGTACAAGTATATAAAATTTTCGTTTGATTATGAAAATATGAAATTACAAATGATACAAAGAAAAATAGTTTTATATAGAGTGTCCCAATTGTGACTGAAAGATTTAGACATACATTTATTTGCTTACTATCATTTACTATTCTTTGTTATCCTTCAGTCTTATTTGGGCTATCCTATATTTCAAATTAGATTATTTAATTAAGATTAAAAAACAATTCTATTGAAAGTTTTGAGAAATGAAAGGAACTCACGATTTTATTTTGTATATTCAAAGCTTTTATTGTATTTCTAGAATGATGTAATATTTTATTAAGTAAAAAAAAAATTAAATCACTAAATATATTTTTTTGTTTCAGGTAAGCTGATTTAGTCAATAGCTTATACTATTTCTGGTAAGAAAAAATATTTCAATGACTTTTATTTATGTTTGACAAATATTATTTTGTGTGTGAAAAAAGGTAATTTTATTAATAATGAGGAATAAAAAAATTTAAATATAACAACGATATATTATAAAAAATTAAAAATTTTAATCATTGATGTTTTTCAAGTACGGTATGAAAAATGATTGATTTTTTAATTATTGATAAAAATGAAAGAATTTTATTACATTAAAAAAAATCAGTTATTCAAAATCGTATAACTGAATATCTTAAGTAAAAAAAATAAAAATTTATAAATTTCAAGTAAAATAATAAATAGAAACTATAATTGAAAAACTTAAAAATCACATAAATTGATAAAATTTAATCATGTAAAAATCTATTTGTAATTAAAATCATTTAGTGGAACTACTGACTAAATTGGAAAGACATTACACATTTTTTTATAAAAAAATAATAATGTATTTTTCAATCAACTGAGTTTTATCAATTTAGTTATTTTTTATATTGTTGAATGTTCGTCTGTAATTTAAATAAGTAATTATATTTTCTTAGAAAAATAATATATACTACCTTGCATCATTTTTTTGTATATAATGAATAGACAATTTGATAAAAATTGAAATAAAACTTTATCTGATGGAATGATTTTTAAGTATATAAAAATATCCAATTATAAATTCGCCAGTTATATTTTATAAACGAAGAGTTACTTTGTTGTTATATTTCTCTATTATTAAGTTAATAATTGTAAATATTTCAATTTTTATTGTTATATTTTATTTTCAATTATATTTCAAATATATATAAAAAACAGTGAGTGAAGTACAAAGTACAAAAATATATTTTTGTTGTGAAATTGAAATATTTAAGATTTTATTATTTATATTTTAAAATTTATCAATTATTCTAAAGTAAACTCAATAGAAATAAGACATTTAAAATTTCATAGTATCGAGAAATATTTTTTTTATTATTAAATAATTATTATTATTAATAATTATATATACTCTTTTTTTAATTTTATTTGTAGAACTAGATATTATTTTTGTTTAAATTTCAAATATTTTCCAAAAAATACAGTATTTGAATTTAAAATCCATAGATATGTTTGAACCGTAAAACTGTAAAATATTTATAATTATGCTGTTTGTAATTTGTCATTTATTAATTACTTATGTTGTGGTGTTTTGTAGTATATTTATTAATTAATGAATTTGATACAGAAATATTTTTTTAAAATATTTAATTATTGAAAAGTGATTCATTCATGAAAAATTTAAATAGTGACAATCCTAAATTAATTATTATTTTGAAATAATAGTTTGTGTTTTTCAAAAATATCGCAACTATTAAAAATATATTATATATTGTCTCCATCTATATATACAAGATGTGTTTTAATAACGTATAATATTCTTAATAGAATAAATATACCTAAATATTCTTCCATCAACACATTAAGATGTTATCTGAGAGCAGATATAAAAAACAAACAAATAATTTATAACCGTAATTACAAAACTGTAACGATTTTCCTTACGTATATCGGCTTATTTAATAATATTAATTATAAAAAAAATCTACATATTTTCTCTCGACTGATTACAGCATCTTGTATATATTTTTAAAAAAATATACAAGCGAACATGTTTCGATTATGTGTTCAGTGCACACACACAACATATTTAATTACATATCAGTTAAATATTTCATTATGTCGATCGTATATGTAATGAATAATTCATATTGAATTTTTCAACGAAATTTTTTCTAACCCTGTACATACGATGCTGCAATAAACGATTATGCCAATCTGAATAGCCGGTTGTTGACAATATTATGTAGGCACGCATTATACACGTACAAACATTATAAATAAATACATACATGCATATATATATATATATATATATATATATATATATATATATTATGTAGGTAAGTACTACTCAAACTTGCCCGCACTAAACTACTTTCGTTGCGCAATACCAGGCTGTGCTGATTTCGGCTGAACACTTTCACTACCTGTCAATTTGGCCCGCTGCCTTTACACACTACTACTGCTGCTGCCATTCTTTATATATATATACATACATATATATATATATATATATATATATATATATATATATATATATATATATATATATATAATATTACCTTTACCCGCATGTGAGATACTGACTTCATTCTTTGATTTATCGTACACGCTTTTTATGGTATCAGACATCGTGGTTTTAGGCACGGCTGATTAAAATTGAAACGATTGTTGTATTGTACGACTGTTCCAATATTTCAAAAAGAAAAAAAGATCATATTTTGATTCTAGAACATACACTAGATTTATTAATGGTATTATGATTTGTAATAAGAACTCTACTAGCCTTTATTTATTGTATTTGTCATTCTATAAAATACTAGTTTATATCCTGTACATTTGATTTATTTTTCAATTTGAATTTGAATCCAGTTTTCTATATTTTTGATAGAAACAGATAATTCGTACCTGTCTAAATTTATTTATGTATGTAATTTGCGAGGAAATTATATATTGAATAGATTTATATTGAACGAGTGTTAAATTAATATTTTTATGATTTAATCATATTTGTAATTGAGTAGCTTAATCAAATGTCTATTTTTTTAAAAAAATACGTTTTATTTATGTTCAACATTTTCTGATTTCTTATAGTTGTTTTATAAATGTTATAATGAAACAAAAAAGATTTTATAATGCAATGGTTTGACGATGAAGACATGGCCATCAAATTGATCATCAGTAAAAAAAGTAAACAATAAGTGATTAATGAACATTTTTATAAAATTTTGTTCTGTTGGGATTGTTAACCTGTTTATTATTGTATGTTCAGTTAGTCACTATTCAATCACTGTAGTCTCTCGTGCAACTAATTGGAAAGTTACCTCAAATAACTAACACATTTAGACTAAATATTTGATTTGTTTCTATCATTCATGTTGTTCCAAACATCTAGACCGATTTACTAGTGACCTAATTAATACAAATTATATATATATATATATATATATATATATATATATATATATATATATATATGGCAAGTATCTCCTTCCGCTTTTTTTTTTTTTTTTTTTGTATATATGATATAATATAATATTCAATTAACATATTACAAATATAAAACTTTTATATAATTTAAAAATAAAACGTTTTTTTAATTTTTTATTACATATAATTTTTCATTATTTAAAATCTTGCCAAACAAAAAAATACCTAAAATAAAATGAACAGAGCACAAAAAAGAATATTTTTCTTAATTAATCTATTGTAATTCTTAATATTTGAACTGTAATATTAAAATAAAAATGATTGTTTATTAATATGAAACAAAACTAGTTATCCTTCTGTATGGAGGTATCACATGATTTGTGTGCGATTGAATCATAGTACTGAAAAAAATTCGTTAGTTTTTGACATTTGGATTGTAAAATCAAATTGAAAAGAATTGTTTAATTAGAAACATAGAACTCTTCTTCTGCATAGAGATACCATGTGATTCTTGCATAAATGAATTTGAAATATTGAAAAATTGTTTATATTTAAGATTATTTAATTTTAGTCTTTACCACGATAAGGAATTATTTTTTATCTCAAAACATAATATCCAAAAACATATTTTGATTATACTTAATTTTTATTAAGATAATTTATTGGATATTCCTAATGAACATGAAAGATTGGATTTTACTGAGAATGATTTTGATGTTGAAAGTGTATGAAGTAACAATGAGATATTTATATTACAAAAAATAGTAATTTAAAATAATTCTGAACTAGAAAATCTAGATAATAATGGTAATGATAAAAGTTGCAAATTGCCAGTGAGATAAAATTGAAAAAAATTGTAATAAATTGAATAATGCTTTTTGTTAATAATTTCTTAATGAAATATTTTATTAAAAGTTTTATTATAAATCTTAGTCACAAGATTAATTGCATCTTGTTATCAATGCTGTAAGTAGAAATATGTAACAAGTTAAGCAATTTAGAAAATTATAATAAATGATTTAATTATATTTTTGTAGTCAGTATATCAAATTGAAAAATAATATATCAAATTTTAATAAAATGTTTACTAATAAAAATCATTACTAAAATTGTTATTAAATTAAATTATCAGTTTAATAATAATAATTATATATATATATATATATATATATATATATAAACAAGTTTGATAAAAAAATTAAAATTTAGTTTGTGTTTCACATTATCTCACTGTAAATATAATGTGAACATTAGTAACTCAGAAAATTCTTGCAACAGGTGTATTAAAAATGTTTTGCATTCCAAACCACTTGAGCGAAAAAATATATGTGAAATTCTCTAAATATGTGGTAACTACTTTTAGGGGTAGTTTAGCAATAGCCGAGGGTGTACACCTCTTACGCCGCTTTTGTACGTGATAAGTGGTCGCATATTTGACCTTTGCATGGAAAAAATAATGGGAAAAAACTCTATTTTTAAATCTCGTGTTCATACATATATATATATATATATATATATATATATATATATATATATATATAATAAATATTAATAATAAAAATAAAATAAATACCAAAATATAACTGTAATTCTATAGATAATTATTAATTCGGTTATTTCAAATGTCAATGGATTAATAGAAAAATATAATTATAGAATAAAATATAGGAAATAAATTTAACATTTAACAAAGTATGTGAAGTTTAAAAAATGACATGAATGGATTTCAATTATAAACTATTTAATTTATAATTAAACAGAAATATTTTTGAAACAAAATTAATAAATAAATATCATTGAAACGTTAAATAAATTAAATAGAAAATAATATAAATCAAACTCTAAAATATTATTTATATTATTTATAAAACATAAATTAAATATAAACTTAGAAAAATGTGTATTAATTTTAATTATATGATAAATATAGATATGAACATTAAACGATAAATAAATATAATTCTGATTTATTTCATAGAATCTAAAATTGAAATCATGATAGGAAAATAAGTTGAAAAAACAAATATATACATAATTGAAAATTCTATAAAAAATATTATTTATTAAACAAAATTATGGTTATTTATGGAGAAAGTTGAAATTAAGATATGCATTATAAAATCTTATCATGAAAGCAAGATTTTATAATGCAGCTCTCTAGCGATGATGATTATTGAAATATTGTGTTGATATGAATGATTTATTTGTGTTAAACAATGTGTTATATATATATATATATATATATATATATATATATATATATATATATATAAAATTAAATATACATAAATTTATTTAAATATTAATTACTGTTGTTTTTTAAATGCACTGTGAAATTGGAATTATTTGGCATGTAAGTTATTTGTAACAAAATAGGTGTAAGAAGTTGTTGAGGGCAAATTTACACCATAATTCAATCGTATTTTGACAGTAATATGGCTGTTATACACAGGGTGCTAAATGTTAATGCGATCTTCAAGTCAAAGCGCATATGGCAAACAGACTTTTTTTAAATATCTATTTTTTGTTTAGATTTATGCGATTTCGTTTACATACCGTATGCTTTTAACTTTGTTTATATTCGTATTATTGAAATTTATCGATGTCACGCAAGTTCCCCAAAAAGTATCATTTTTTTACGTGATAAAATTTTAATAACATCACACACAAATATATATATATATATATATATATAATTTATTTTGGCAAAAAAGTGAAATAAAAACTATGCATAAAAAATAACCGATCGTTGTCGTTAATAATCGTGATTCATCCACTTACACAAATACAGCACGACGTTTTGAAGGTTTGTTTGAGCATAGAACATTTTCTTCCGAGTACAAATATTAAATAATTCTATTAAATTTTCTCTTGTAAACATATTCAAAGATGTTTCTATCAACTATTAAGGTATGTCCTCTATATAATTTTATATTATATTTACTGTCTTCCACATATATTGCTCTAGGCAATATGATTCGTTTTTTATCAGGTATGATAGTTATATAAATAATTCATGTTTAGCAGGAAAAGCAGGTTTATTTTTAAAGGAAATAAATTCACTGCGTAATTTTGTTTAATTTTATACAAAATAAATATTCTGTATGTGTCTAATAATTTCATGTAAAAATATATGTCATAAATTTCGTGTAAAAACGCAATTCAGGTTCTTAGAAGAATGTTTCAAAAGTGTGTTTATGGATTTATTATGAAAAAATAAAATTAAGTAATATAACTTTTGAACATTAAATAAAATTAATTGAATTTTTTAAAGATATATTTTATACGTCTTAAAACAATTCTAGCCATAAAATTATTTTCATTGAAAATATATTTAAAAATAATTAATAGGACGAAATTGCTTACAGAATTAGATTTTCGTATGAAAAAAATATAATAACATTACTTATAAAGATTTTAGTGTAAATAAATGGTAAGATGCAATTAGGTAGAAACTATTAAATATCCAATTAAAAATATATATCTAAAGAGTCAATATATATATATTTAGTAAAATTGATAAATTATTATCTATATTTATTTTTAGATCCATTTCATTCTCTCTATATCTTATTATTACATATATTTCCAGTTTTTTTATTATTTTATTTTACTTGAAATCTAAATTATTTTGATATTAAAAAGCTATGTTTGCAATTGTCAGATAAAAATTAGTAAGATACATTGATTAAATTTTTTTTTAGAGTGTGATTTTTGATTTAAATATTGAAGTATTTGGTCCAATTACATATTAAATTCTTTGAAATTTTTCATAAGTTAATCAGATTAAAGGCTCTAGTAAGATCAATAGAAGAATTAGAAGAGAAAAATCAAGGAAGAACCCATCTTTTTTTGGGTATCTTCTTGAGCCTTTTTATATATCTAGGTTCCAAATCAATAACTTACTTGTCCATCGATAAGCCCCTCTTATTGCTATATGACTAGCCCATTTCCATTTCAAACTTCTTATTTTTACTACAATATTCTTTTTGATTCATTAGGTTTTCTTTTTATCCATTCAATTTATATATATATATATATATATATATATATATATATATATATATATATTCGATAATTTGAAAATATATTTGTTTGCCACTTCTGAAAGTAAAATGCATTTATTTTTATTCAATTACTAACTTAGACAATTGATTTATTGGCAATTGAATTATTCGAAAACGTAATCATCAAAGCCGATGCATGCAAACAAGTCAATACCGGAAACTGAAAGATAATTTCAATTATCTTTAAAAGAATGTACGTCATGATTTTCAATGTTTTCTTTAGTCAATGACTCAGGAAAATTGTTACATCTAAATTTATAAAACAACTTGAAATCGTCAATTGTTTGAGCTTATGCCAAGTTGAATGTCCAAGTATAATTATTTTCGAAATAACTGAAACTATATTTCTATCAAACATCTTTTTGATTTAATTTTTTTTAACCTATTTATTGAAATATATCTCTTCCGTTTCAAACAGCAGCATTTTCAAGTACAAATATGTCAACTGATGTGGCACAATGGGTAATTAACTTTTACACATGTTTATTATTAATTCCAACATCATAAGATTTCTAAATATTTTCAGTAATTATTTATTGTTTTCTTTATATAAATTATTATATGTTTTATTTAATATTAAAATGTAAATATTAAAAAAATTAATAAGGACATGAATTTAAAACACTTTTATTCTAGTTATAGATATACTGTCAAGTACATTTTTTCTATTTTGTTTTTTTTATATGATTAGATAATTCTAAAAATAAAGTTACAAGTATATAAATTGTAAAATATACAAAGAAAATTACTTCTGTTTCAGTTTTTTTTTCGTAAATAATTCATTTGATAACACAATTAGAGATATTTGACTAATATTTTTTACATAAAGTAATTTTTCCTCCAAACCTTAAAATTTCATTAAAATATTTAAAAATCATTTATTATTCACTATTTTACTAATTCTATAGTCTTGATGGTTTAGTTACAAAATTATAACCTCGGTTTTTATTTTTTATAATTTATCTGAATAATATTTGTGATTCTTCTAAGTTGATGTTGGACGTAGAATTGACAATCATGTATTGTAAAAAGGAAACCATTATATAACTCTGATAAAAAAATTATCAGGTTAGTCTTTACAGAAAGCCTTACTAATAAATATATTTTTCTGGTATTTATTAATGGTGTAAAAAATACTTTGTTTCAAAACTTAAAAGAAAATCATTGAATTGAATAACTATTTGCTAAATTACATTTATAATTTTAATTTTATTCGCTAAATTATTATTTTTCAATATATTTTTAGTTATAGATAAATATCATTAATTTTTCTAAAAAAAAATATTTCTATTGAATGAAAAATATGTTTAATAAAATAACATTTTTATTGATAAGATGAAAATCTGAATATTTATTTTTTAAGAAAAAAAATATTTTATATAAATAAAAATACCTAAAAAAGGTTATTGATAATATAAAATAAATTTTATTTTGTATTCAATCGTACTTGTTTGAATTTGTAATAAGATATACAATATTTCATATGTGACAATGTAAGATTTTCTTTTAAAATAAATTATACAATCCGAAGAATGTACGAAGAAGATTAGACAGATTTGAATGTAAAATTTTGATAGAAAAAAAGATATGTCTTAGATTTCCAGACAGACTAAAAATATAGAATGAAAGAATTAAAAGTGTAAAAATGAAAAAGAATCGAGTTAAGACTTTTTGTTCGCGAAGTGAAAATGAACGCATTAGAAACTTTTCTACCTATTTCGAACAAATATATATATATATATATATATATATATATATATATATATATTGTGTGTGTGTATGTAGATGTGTGCGTGTAAAAGTTAGTGTATGAAGAAAATGATATGTAACGTTTTAAGAAACTTTTGTCTTGAATAATGTTCGGAATATTTTATACCAGATTTATCCTCTCAGACTTTAATTTGTTTGCTGTCTCGCACAGTCACATCACAAATCTTTGCAATATATAAACAGTTATTACAGCATAGATCGAAAACTTCGCCGTTGGCTATGGGTTACATTCAAAATTAAAGATGAACATTCTCCACGCGTTCATATCTGTGGATATTTACAAATTCATAAAAAAATATATACATATTTCGCCGTCTACATGTATTATTCAAAAGCCAGACTTTGCTCGTTTAAATGTATATGAGAGACCTTGTACGCACTGCCACAATTTCAATTATATATATATATATATATATATATATATATATATATATATATAACGTTTTATTTCGTACGTCTAATTATGAAATTCATTAATTGAAGCTTGGCGCAATTCGTACACATTTTGTAAATACATACACACACATTTTATATATATATATATATATATATATATATATATATATTATTGATTTCTCTAGAGATATTTTAAAAAGTGCTTTTAAGCTCAAATATTATCTTTGTTTGAAAATGCTTTGTATTTATTAAAAAACCATAAACATAGAAATGTATATAGTGTATTGTTTTAAATAATTTTAAAATTTGAAATAATATTTCCACAGCAGTTAATTGGAACGGACCAAACATTTCATTTTTGTAATCAATATGTCATCTATTCTTTACCCGAAATCAGTATTATTTTAATTTTTTAAAGTACTGTTTTAACATAAATATCTGCCTCAATCAACATTGATTAAAAAAAAAATCAATTAGTAATTATTGAACAATTTTATGAAATCTTGAAGTGTTTCGAGTAAGAAATTCGTGAATATAATAATTTTTTTATATACAAAAAAAATAATTTCTATTTTATAATTTTCTGCTCGTTTTGTATTTCTTTCTTCTTATCATTGTTTTCCAGATTATTTATAAAATTGTTCTTTTGAACTTGCGATTACTTGATGACATTTGCGGTTTCCCATCCCAATTTTAAACAATACCATGAATATAAAATAATTAGCAATTAATATTTCTAAGATATTCAAAATAACTTCATTGAGAATTATTAATTCATTTCGTAATAATTAAATTATGAATGAAGGTATTTAAATTTTCTACCTACACATACTTTACCGAATCACCTCTTTGATAATTTAAATATTGTAGTTTCTAATTTATATTATACATTTAACCATTTAAGTATTTATTATGTACATATAAATTATTTCTATATTTAATTTTTCAATTTTCAATTCTACAAAATGTCAAGAGAAAATACTTAGTTTTTATTGTCTTTATAACTAAATGTATATCATTTTTTAAAAAAATTAAGATATTTACAACGTAAAGTTTTTTCATTAACGAGAATTGATAATCGATTTTAATTATGTAGATTTTTCTTTAAAAAATCAAAATTGAAAATTATCTAAAATTTTGCAATTTGTGTATATTTAAAAAAAGACTAGATAAATTTATTTTCAGTAAAAAAGTCTAAATAAGCCAATGTAATTTTCAATTTTCAGCGTTGTTTATTATTAATTAGTTAAAGCAAATACAAATTTAGAATTGAATATATATATATATATATATATATATATATATATATATATATATATATATGTGTGTGTGTGTGTGTGTGTGTGTGTGTGTGTGTGTGTAGAAAGAGAGAGAGAGAGAGAAATTTTCAAAATATTCACACTATATGATTAATGTACAACGCGGATGTAATTAATAATATATTTGCTAAACATTAAAGCGTAACTAATTTATTTAACAAATAATTAAAAAGTCTATAATTCAATTACAGGTTCATATATTTTATATATATATATATATATTTGTGTGTGTGTGTGTGTGTGTACGAATATATCCGAATATGTAAATTGTTAAGTGGTTATTATTAACATTGCGATATTAGTGATATGTTATAGGTAATGATAACGATAGCGATATTAGGATAGATAGTTTAACTAAAAGTACATTTGGTCCAAAAATAAAATATACATCTTCTTTTATTTTTATTTCTCCCTGTCTCGTATAAACAGACAAACAAAAAATCCTCACACCAACGTCAACTTCCAAAAAATGGATCCAGACAGCGGATGGTGGCAGCGCTGGGAATAACATAACCTTGAAATACAGTAATTTCCCCTCCAGACTTTTCACAATTTGATAACCTAGGAAGGGGTGTTTGTGCTGACCTTCGAATCAGTCAAGGGCGGACAATGATCTGTCTTTTATACACATATATATGCGTGTATATATATATATATATATATATATATATATATATATATATATATATATATATATTACGCAAATACGTATGTGTATGTTATGTATGTATATGGAGGAAAAGGAAAACGAGAGAAAGAAGGAGACGGCGGATACATGTCATCGTACTTGCACCCTCGCCGCGCGATTTCGTAAACTATTGACGACGATCTGACCCCAAAAACTACACAGACACACGAACACACGCAAAACGGCCTCTGTTTTAACCCACCCCCGTACACGGTTCTGTCTTTTTCTATCGCCACATGTTGCTATGCAACCATGTTGGCCGTGAATTTATATTGGGGTCACAGTGCTAAATTTATATTTTTCTTCAATTTCGTACACTTATTATTTTCATTTATCTTCTGTTTAATAAAAATTATTTACTTTGCTTGTAAATGTGGTCAATGCGCAAACCAGTAATTTTATCTTTATGATATTAACACATGAGAAACAATTAAAAAAGTATTCTCTATTTTCACATTTAAATGATTTCATAAACAAATAACACACACAAATATATATATATATATATATATATATATATATATATATATAAATATTTATGGAATTCTATGATTCAGTATATTTTTGAAGCTTGTATTTAAAAAATATATAAAACATTTCATCGTTATGTGTTACGGAAAAATATTAATAATTTATTAATATTAATAAAACAAATATAAAGTCATAAAATTTTTAATGATTTTCTGTTTTCTATAATGGAGTTCGTTATTATTTGTTTTGGTACTGTGGCCCATTCACTTCAACACAAATAAATCACTTATTTACATCACAAAATGTTCAATAATTATATATTGTTTACTTTAACTGCTAATGTACATTTCTGTAGCACTATTATCATCATCAGAATGCTATGTTATAAGGTTCGTAGTTGCCTTATATATTCTATAATGTTGTATTTTAACAATGATGATTATTATGTCGAAATGCACATCAGAAAATAAAGTGAACAAAAAATGATTATTGAATATTTCATATTTTGTGGTGCAAGAGAAAATTATTCATTTGTGTGATAATGAAGTTTGTGTTTTAAATAAAGTAGATTTTTGTACATCCATGTTTTTATTTCTCTCTGCCTCCCTCTCTCTCTCTTTATATATATATATATATATATATATATATATATGAGATTATATTAAAAAATATTATTTAGTAAAAAAACTTTTCAAGATTAAATTGAAATTTAAAACTCACTGTAATTATTTTAGATCATTACTTTCAAAATTTATTAAAAGCAATTTTTCTATCTGTGCTTGAATCCTTAGAAAGTGATATTAATTTCTTTCGCACAAATGAACTATCACTTCAACATCACAAAATGTTGAAAAATGTTTTTCAATGACTTGTAGTTTTGAAATGATAGTCCATTTATATGAAAGTAAATTTATTACAATTCCAAAACTAATTGTAGCCTAGTATTAATGTTCGAATTTTGGTATAATTACAAAAAGCTTAAATGTTATAGTACTTTCAAAACATAGTTTTTTTCAGTTAAGGCTTTTAAAAATCAAATTAAGACTAATAAATGTTAATATAGAAATTCATTCCAAAACTGGAAGTCCTACCACTGGATTTTCAATCTTAAGCAGTTGTATTATTATTATTTTTTGAAATATTAAAAAACGTTACAATTTTTTATAATTTGTATTTTAAAAGATTTGATAATATTTGTATTATCAATATTATTGTGTATGATTTAAGATTGGAAAATAGTGTTTCATATTTAGATTTTTATTTAAAAAATATAATTTATGTAAAAGTCTATAATTAAATATGATCTACATATAAAATTTGAAAAAAAATCCTTATTCCTGATTGTTGAGAATTGAGTCATTGTGGTCCCTTTTACAAGAGTTCTGCGACAGGTGTCTATATATCTGCGCGTATAGCTCACTGCAGAAGGTTGTTAGTGGGGAGCTATACAGTTAGAGGCACGGTGTTTTCTGAAGGAAGGGGCATTCTATAGAGGGTGTTTGCAACGAACGGTGAAGTACAAGGTCGAACATTGACCTAGCTTATAAAATAGAATGTTTGTTTGACCGATTGACGTACGTTTTTTTTTAATATTATTTTATAAATGTCTGTAGATTTTAGATTGATGATGATGATAACGTTGTTGTTTCAAGTCTAGAATATGTGTGTATTGTTTTCGTTATGCGTATTTTTTTGGTTTATTTATCTGTTTATTTTCGCGTCGAAGGAATTTATGTCGTATACAGTTTGATATTTGAAATTCATAGAATTACATTATGTATTGTTCGATAGAAAATCTATTCGTATTGAATATTTTTCGTGTAAATAGCATTCTTCGAAAATTTCTATATAGGTTATAAAATATTTTATAAGAATTTTATATATAGAAAAATAGGAATTTAATCCATTCATATTCCACTTTGATTTTTTTCCTAGCATTTTTCAGCTATTTTATACTGTATTATATTTATTATAATTTTTAATATTTTATTACAATGTTGTTTTTTATATAATTTATTATTATTATATTCTTTCAGTAAAAAATACATCAAAATATTTAGTTGTTTAGCATAATGTTATATATTGATATCCAGAAAATTCGTGGACTTTGAAAAAATCAATTTATATTTTCATATTTAGACAAATTTTTATTCAATTATATATATATATATATATATATATATATATATATATATATATATATGAGGGAAATAAAAAAAGAAGGTTCATACCACACCTTTTTGCATTTTTTCTTGTAATTTAATAATCCAGTGATTTTAAAACATTTCAGTTTAAAATTCTCCATCGTTTTTCTATCATTTATTAATTTTTCGAATCAAATAAAAAAAATTGTTAAAAATAAATACGTTACTGTAGTTTTAAATATAATGTACAATATTTTTGCATAGAATTAAATTATTTTATTTATGGAAGTTTGACTTACAGAATTTCTACTGTATTATATATAATCAGTTTCTTAAAATCATTTAAAAACTTATTATCGAGCTCTATAATTTATTACTATGTATATAAAATTAATTTATGTAATAATAATAATATGTAATAATAATAATAGTGACTATGGTAAATATTCCAGAGCAATAAAACCAAATGTACACAAGTGTATAAATCAAAATTGTAAGTAAATATCAAAATAAACTTTTTATGAAAATTTAATTGACGCAAACAGGATATAAACTAAGGCGTAGTCTAAAGACATTTTAAATATTAATGATATTTAAATTGAGGTTATGTAAACCTTTTTTTTAATGACAAAGTAGAAAACGATCGAGATTTTACTTAGAAATACATGTAATATATATATATATATATATTATATATATATATATATATATATATATATATATATATATATATAGAAAATATGTACATATATTACAGGAAAGAATGTATGTTTTGTACACCGTTATATCTTTTTATTTCATCTAAAATAATGTAATTTTTATCTGAAACTAGTCCAGTAGTTTTTTGCGTTATATTTTATTTACTCTTGTATAATTATAACTTCGGGGGAATATTTTATACGTTTGTAATAGTTTTTAATTTGTTTTTTTTTTGCGGTGTGATACTGTAATATTTTTTGCATGAAATGTGTTTGAAAAGCTGTAATATTTATATAACTTTTTTAAAAAAAATATGTTTTTTTATTTTCTTTCAAATCTTTTTTACTCTTTTAATTTGAGTGAATTTATAATATATCTAAATAATTAT
Source organism: Neoneuromus ignobilis (assembly GCA_029203775.1). Classification (NCBI taxonomy): domain Eukaryota; kingdom Metazoa; phylum Arthropoda; class Insecta; order Megaloptera; family Corydalidae; genus Neoneuromus; species Neoneuromus ignobilis. The sequence goes on from CP092095.1 coordinate 18,878,868, forward strand.
TAAATAGATTAAATTTGCCGAATAATTTGTAGGTCATTTTCTATAAAAGAAGAAAATAATTTATAAAATGTAATAACAGTGTGTGTTTTTTCAAAAAATATCCCCTCAAACTATTTTTTTATACGAGTGTTTAAAATATTAATGAATTACTTTTATATCATTATTGCCAGTTAGTAAGAAAGTTATATTTTTTGATATTTACTTAAACTAGTTATTTTAATAAATCTCAATCTTAATTGAAAAAAGAGTTGGAAAATATTAGGTGTGTAGATTAATTCAATAAAATTTTCTTAAGTTTGAGTTTGATTCCCATCGAACAGCAGCAATAATTTATCCTATTCAAATTTCCTTGTCTGATTGGATGGTGGCATGACACTCAAATAAAATTTCCTTTTCTAAATCGTTGATACCATTTTATAGAATTTTTATCAAGAGATAAATACAACTTAGTAACTTCGAAAACATTGATTGTGTGGATTTTTTGAATATAGTTATATTTTAAAATTATTTATAATAAAATATAAGCCTTGATTATTTTAATTAGATATTATCATTCTGATGGTTGTTTTCTTTTAAAAAAAGGCCATCACTAAGTGAAATAGTTCCAAAAAAAATTATCAACAGACAAACATCTGTTTAACATATTTTATAAAATTTCCATGTATAAACAATGTCAATGTTTTTCAAGTTATAAGATAGAACTACTGTTTTTGATAGCATATTTAAAAATCAGTAAATTCATATTACGATTATCTACTTTTTTCACTTTTAACTATAAAAATATCAACGAATAAACTAAATTCTCTATTTCTTATAAGCTTTATCTTTATAGTTTTTGTTATTAAGTTGTAAATATGAAACTACATGTTCTGGCATATAAAAAGAATTGTTTTGCCCGTTGTATTATACAGAAGTTTATATTGAAATTTTCTTTATGGCTTTGAGTCGAATAGATTTGAAATTTCATTCAACTTGGACGAAGAAATATTTTTTATTACACATAACATTGGATATATATATATATATATATAAGCAATTTTATAATTCAAAATAATTTTATTTCAGAAAATTATAAAATAAAACATCAGTTTCTTTATTCATATTAACTTTTACTTTATTTTCTATTTTTCTGGGTGTAGTATATAATAGAATATATATATATATATATATATATATATATATATATATATATATATATATATATCATCACCTTCTGTTTATCTGCTGCTAGATAAAGACTTTTTCTAAACCGTTCCAGTTTCAGTAATCCAATGCCTTTTGTCTTTATTCCATTTATCTACAAGTGTGTTAGACATTTTATATTTCTGGATTTTTTGAATTGACATGTCTGTTCCATTTTAAAATTTTCTACTCTTGTTATCACATCTATAAATTTTATTCATTGTTGAATCCACTCATTTCTTTTCTTATCTTCACACATATTATTCATTAATGCATCTTTGCATATTTCTTTTTATTGTCCGGAGTTGCTGAATTATATTATATATAAAAATCCTTATTAATATCATCGCCACCCTCCCCCTTTCAACTACTAGATTCAGTTTTAGGGATTTAGTGTCTTTTTCATTTTATAATTTTCTCATATTTCTATCCTATCCAATTATAAATTTCTTCCAAGGCTTCTTTTTATTTTTGGTTTCTTGAATAATAGTTTATATTTTCTATTATTGATGATTACATCTAAATATATTTTATTCGGCTTAACTTTTTCTGTACGAGTGATGATTAAAAAATAATCGTTTTTTACAGTATTTTCTGAAATGATAAATTTCTCAAAATCTTCCATTACAGTTTTTTTTTAGTTTATTTCATTTCAGAGAAAAGCTTCAAATGCGAGATAATATAATTAATTAGGTACTTATGGAATTTCTAGTATCGATGACATGAATGGGATTAAAATATCTTAATTTGATTCTGATAATTTTATACAGTGTAAAATGTAGTTTTATTGCAAAATAGATATAAATATATTTGTTAATATTGGTTATTTGATTGTTAATTTTTATTCATAAATTATTTTTTTATTATATTATTATACAATATTTTTTTGTTTATTGCATTAAGATATATATATATATATATATATATATATATATATAAATGTAATTAAGTAGCAAAAAAATAGTTTCAACAGAAATATTTAAATTTGCTACAAACATTTCAATTGAAATTTGTCAGGTGGTCTTTACAATAACGTGCAATTATTCCATATTCATAAGATGATATATTTTAAAGATTTATATTATAAATTTTAAGTTTTATAAATATTTTCTTGATTGTCTATTTGTTGGTTTTATTCTTTAAAATCAAATTAATGTTAAAATTAATTTCAACTTTATTGTATCCCAATATAAAAATTAAAATCGATTTTTTGGAAATAATTGACTGTATAATTCTGGCAAAATTATAAAAAATAATTTAAACTTCAACAATTTAAAATATTAATGATTTTTTCAGTTATAAATATAATATATTTGATCTTAATTTACATAAATTCGAGTATTTAAATAAATAGTTTTAAATAAATTACTAAAGTTACTTTGAAGATATTGAATGTAAAATGATCAAATAATTTTACATTTTAGTACAGTAGAATTTAATTTAATTTTTCAATTAAAATAAGAAATGTATTTATAAATAATCAATCATATTTGTAAAAATAAATACTTCTAAAGATATATAATTATTCTTACATGACTAACATACAATTTTAATCTTAAAATATAACACAACGACGACATACTATTTGAATAATTGAAAAATGACATCGAAGCAACCAACGTCACTTAATAAATTATTCAAAATTATTGACGTGTTCATAACTTTTCATGATGATTAAATATTATGACGTTGTAGCATATGTCTTCGTATTATATATATTTTTTAAACAACAACTATTTATATATTTTCACATTAAACTGACCTAGACTATTTTTTACAATTATATCTCGATCAATCTAAATTTACTATTCTTGTTTCACCTCTACGAGAAAACATTGTCCTTTGACATTTCAAGTAACAATATGCCATTCAATCGGTCGTGCACCGACACATGTACACGCTTGCAACGCAGTATACTTCGCCTACACACAGTACAAACACTCAACCTTCTTCCCCTAAAAGGACAAATCACATTAATGTCGCATTTATTCGAGTAGCTTTTGTTGTATGCGTCACAAATAAGTCGAGCTTTTATATTATACACAAATCTGTTCTCAATGCCACTTGAAAAATATTAAATATATTCGATATTATTTTGTACACAGATAAATTACATATCTTAGTACTACAAGATTTTAAAGAATTTTCAATAATCCCTTATTATTTATTTCATTCTCTGATGTACATTTCGATGATCATTATTTTTTTTAAAAAAAAACACTATGATGTCATGTACATTGAATTGCAAATCGATGAGTAAATTGTATAATGCATGTTTATTGAACAGATTTGTAAAATATTATAATGTAAAAATAAGTGATTAATCTGTATAAAAGTGACTTAGCCAGAATGATAAATTAGTAATAGTGGTTTAATTTGTTTCTAGAATTTTTATATTTGGTATTTTTTAAACTAATATTTTTTTAAAAAAATACTAATTAATAAAGAAATTCAAAAAAAAAATATAAGAAATTAAAATTTATCATAATTATTTTTTTTTTTTGTAATACCGTAGATCTGTTCTAGTAAGTAATAATTAAGTAATATGACTAAAAAGATAAACAACAAGTTTTGATTTCTTACTTTAATGATTTATATACCATTGTCTCATTTAGATACTAATTCACAGAGATGAGCAAACTCTTTTAAATTAAATTTAAAAATCAAGAATATTTTTAATTTAAAAATATATATATATATATATATATATATATATTTTATATATTATATATATATTATATTATATATATATATATATATACATATATATATATATATATATATTTAAATAATATATATATGAAATTCAGTTTTAAATTTTATAACATGAAAATTTAAAATTGATTTTTATTCAGTGTTGATTTTATTTCTTTCTAGTAATATTAATATTTGAATCAGTTTTTTGATAGTCTCTTTATATATAACCCCCCTCCTCCCCGTATAAATTTCATATAAGGTGGGCCAAATGAGACTTAATGGTTTAGACATAAATTTACTCACTGATTCTCATTTACTATTCTTTACTATCCTTCAGTCTAATTTGTGTCATCCTATTACATATTTATTTGTTGTAAATATATTCATTGACATTTGGCAAAAAAAATGTTTAAAAATAACAGTATAAAAAGTAAAATGTTATTAAATAATTAAACGATTTATAAATTATTGAACATTGTTTATGTAGTATATTGATATATTTTATTTCTAATATTGAATTTTCAGTTTAATGATTAAAGTTATTTCTCATAAATTTGTTCGTGTTTTATTCAAATAAAACTAATAAATGTTGTTTCAGTCTAGTAAATTTTTTTCGATGTAATTTTTTTTATCTTAGTTCAAATGGTAAACGTTTATTTATTTGATCAAAATGAAGCAAAAACCACAAACAACATTCTCTGATTGCATAGAAAATTAATGTTATTTATAGAAATATTAATTTTGCAAATATATTGTTTGTTTTCTTTTATGTTTGAGATATTAATTTAATATTTCTATGAAAGTGTTATTAAATACGAATTAGTTCAGAAATTCATTAGACAATAATAGATATGTGTATGTTTATATATTTATGTAAGTATGTATATATTATTGTCTGTGATGTTTTTGTCTGCTGATTTATATATATATATATATATATATATATATATATATATATATATATATATATGTATAATAATATATGTTTGTATATTAATTAATGACGTATCATTGTACATTAATCGCATCAGTGTAACATAGTATTAAAAAAAAATGAACATGAGAACCTCACTTCCCCTACAAATAAACATTACTCCTACCATTGAAACGCCACCATTTCATCCCCACCAGTGATCGTCGCGTGTTATCCATTGGCGGGAGTCGAATCGTTTCCCGGCCCGACCTACCCTAACCCGGAGCTTTTCAGCTCGTCCGGACGCGCATATACATACATACATAAAAAACGACCCGACGACTCCATATATCGTTACATGAAAGCGAAAGCTCTTCGTTGTACTGTGTACGTGTCGCGTCAATATGGGACCATATTATCCACTCTTCGCGGTCTGCAATCGAAATTATGTAAATGAATGCAAATCGGTTGCTTTATGCATACGAGGTGTGGATTGATTAGATTTTATATTCTGGAGCAAAATCAATACACACACACACACATACATACATACATATATGTATGTATGTATATATGTATGTATATATATATATATATATATATATATATATCCAAGTTGAGTATTTGTTCATAAATAATTGATTTTTTTCAATAATGAGGTCATTAATTGAAAAAATGTTAAAGCCTGAAGATTAAATATAACTGTTATATAAATTTAACAACATTTATTATTAAAACATATTTTTTTATAATAAAGGCCATATAGATTTCTGAATGATTTTTTTTATACTTGACATGTATTTCTTATGATTTTTCGGGATTTAAATTTATCATAATATATTTGTTTGCTGAGTTATTAATACTTTTTATTTTTGGTATAACGGATTTTTTTTTATAAGTTAATATATGATTATTTGTAAAATAATTAAAAAGAATTTTACTAATTTTTGTGTTATTATTGGTCGTTATGTTGTCTATCGTTGGACTTTTCGTTCAAGACACATACGAGGGTCGTTTGATAAGTATGATAAATTTATTGATTGTTTAATTTAATTAATTCATTAATTTAATTAAATTTTTCAATTTAGTTTTTCTTACTTTTTTACCATACTTATCAAACGACCCTTATATACATACATACATACATACATGAGTATGAGAAGTCTGAAACCGACGGTATGATCATGCTTTTCCTTAAGAACTAATATTTATTATGTTTCTTTTTTTATAGAATAAAAACAGACACATAAGAAACATATAGATCTGTGATGGTATTTTATAATAAAAATTACTACCATTCTCTGTATGTACTTAAATATATTTTTGTATATATATATATATATATATATATATATATATATATATATATATATATATATATATATATATATATGTCACTTTGAAAAATTGTGACATTATCACATGAATAATACTAGCACATGTTTTGACCTCGTTTGTCCTCCATTACATCAACCGTAGAAAATAAAATGAAAACATTATACGTTGGCGGCATTGGTAAATGCTTTGAACAGGGTCTTAGAATGACGAGAAAGCAGTAACATGGGGGTGCCATACCGCGTAACGGCGGCGTACGCGGGGCGTCTTCAGAGTGGGGAAGTTGTCGAATACTGTTGCCGCGGTGCTTTTAATATACATTTTCCTCGGAAACGAAGACATCGTGGCGATTGAAGACAACGATCGTCCTAATCGTTTTATCAATACGCGCACATAAATACATCTCGCTCTATTTAATGCCGTCGTGATGTATACACTACGTTTTATTTTCTTTGCTGGGATGTTTTTCATGGAAATTTTCCAGTGAGTAATTTTGTTAACCTTTTATTTTTCGAGAAAAATGACTGTGCTCTGGTATTCTTTTTTTCGTGTGGGCGCATCGTTTTTTTTAATGTTTTCGAAGCGTTTAATGATTTTGTTCAATGTTTACGTGTTAGATATTTATGAACGATTTTCATAAAAATATTTTTTTTATAATCTTTTCAGATAATCTAATATTTGTATACAATTTTGTTATTTATTATTTTCATATAAAACTATATATATGACGTACTGAGAAGGATACATTGTTTTCAATCTATAACACACACACACACACACACACACACACATACACACACACATATATATATATATATATATATATATATGTGTGTGTGTATGTAGAAAATAATTTGATAGATGTAATATAATAGAATATATTTGAAATTAGGTCATATTTTAATTACTAGCTCTTTATTATTAAATTCTGTAATAAACATTCATTTAATCACGTATTTAATTTTCATACAGTGTAATTAAAAACAAAAATATAATTTTACACAATAAAAACAATTTATTTGAAAAGATATTTATTGTTATGTATTAAATTTATGTGTCTTAAAAGATTTTTATTCGAATCGTAATTTTCATTTTTAAGACTAAAGCAATCTGAATGTTTTTTCTTTTAATTAAAATTCAACATGCGTGTATAATTGAGCACCACATTTCTTTTTCTCTTCGTCTATTTATCTAACTATACTCATTTTAGTCTATATATATGAGTGTGTACATAAAGAAAAATAATTTGTAGTATGTAATAAAAAAGTATAAAAAACTATCGTTTAATTGAAACATAGTAGGACGGTTTCATTTACATAAAATGTTTATTTTAACGAATTAGATTTTTCATAGCTGAAACCAGATTTTTCATACTAGTCACGTTTTATTAAACGACTAGACGAAACGTACCGAAATAATTATTCTGTCGTTAATAAAAATGTGTTCAAATATAAAATAATTTTTGTTCTAGACTACGATAGACACTCTCTTCAGCGTTCGTAATAAAAAGTAATTACGAAAATTTTTCATTATCTATTGCTCTGTACGGCAAATAAATCGACAGTTATTATGAAAATTACCGTCGAATTTTTTTTCATTCGCTGCTTTCAATCAACACACACGTACGTTTCACAGACAATAAATGTTGAGCTGGATTGACCTGTTGAGTCTTGTAATTTATCTTTTTTTATTAAATTGATTTTTGTGTTTATTTTGTGGTTTTCATAAAAAATGTTTTTTGCTTGTGGATTATTTACTTATTTTGAATATATATACATAAACATATATATATATATATATATATATATATATATATATATATATATAAAACACTTTTTAATATTGTCTCATTACTCGCATAATTAATAAAGAAATATCATTAAAGTAATTAAAATGTAAACATTTTTATGTTTATATCTTAATCACTTCATTTTATCATTCTATCCACAAGTCTGTCTTTTTATTCTCTTAAATTCGTTGAAGTTAATTTTCTACAGTAATATATCTAGAACATTATTATTTAATGTTTGTCTTTTTTTCAAAATATATTCGTTCTAAAATACTTATAATGCATGAAAAATGTTCAAATATTTTTTCCTAAAAACCGAAATGTTTTGAATAAACTATATAAAATATATTTTATGTTTAATTGACTTTTATCATTTTTTTTATATATTCTTCGTATCAACATTTGTTTCGTGACTTATATTTTCTATTCATATATACTTTTGTTA
>CP092095.1:18889728-18927228 GCA_029203775.1 Neoneuromus ignobilis
TATCTTTCTCATCATGTGGGCTGTCAGTAGTAGTAGTAGTATATATATATATATATTTCGCGTTAACAGTCAAAAGAACACACATAAACATATATATATATATATATATATATATATATATATATATATATATATATATGTATAAATATAGGACAAATAAAATGTGTTGTATATAAAAATTTTTGGAAGCCATGTAAAAAGCGAGAGCTTTTTCCTTTCGTCGTTATTAAACGTGACCTTGGCACGTATATAATACCCGTCGTAACGAAAACGGCGTTGCGCAGTGTATACGCACAGCGGTATAGCACGCATCGTTGCGGCCTCACCCCTAACTCACTCACCCCCGACGATGATTTGTGACCCACGCAAAATAACGTTGAACCGAACCTACCCTAACTGAAAATGACATGGTCTCTTTTGCTCGACCGATTTATTTGTCATTCCGTAGCAACAGTAAGAAATCCATTCAAGGTTTTTTTTATTTAATTATGTGGAAAATATTTATTTTTATCAAATACGTACAAATATACTTGTCTACATATGTATATATATATATATATATATATATATATATATATATATATATATGTATTTGTGTGTGTGTTTGTCTGTTTATATATGTATGTAAAAATATTAAGAATTTTTTTTTAAAAATCTTAAATTTGTGAAAAATATTAAATACTGTTTTATAATTATTATCGAGCTTTAAAAGCTATATAATGTATATATATATATATATATATATATATATATATATATATATATATATATATATATATACATTTTAGAAAAACATGAGGTTCTAAATCATAATTTATATTAAGAACTAATTTAAAAATAATTTAGTGTACAGAAAGTTGACGTATTAGAAAAATATGAATTTATATAATTATTAATAATATATTGACAAATTAAAAAAAATAATATATGAAGTATAAAATCATTTACTAAAGTCTACTTGTGTATAAAAAATGAAGAAACATTAAGACTGATCCTATTTAAATTATGGACGAAAATACTTTATCATATTTTAAATATTTATACAAAGTTTATACTTAATTTTTACGTTTATACAGATAAATGATACATTTGAAATTTTGATAAAGTAGTGCCTGGAAAATAAATTTGTGAGTAAAAATAAATAAATATTATAAATATATGTATATATTTCATTAGCCTATTTCTACCATTGTTGGATAATCTTATTCCAAAATTGTTCAGTTTGATAAAACTAATACTTTTTTTATTTCAATCTATTCCAACAAATTTTCTTATATCTTGTTCCCATCTATTCATATACCCCTTTTTAGATTCAAGTGAGTTTTCAAAATTTCTAATCAATAATTTTTCTTGTCTATTTGTATTTCATATTTAGAACTTTTCTCTCTTATATATATATATATATATATATATATATATATATATATATATATATATATATATATATATATATATATATATATATATAAACAGGAGGATAAAAAATCGTTGACATATTTTTTTCACATAATTGAATGATTTATTGAAGAGAAATGAAATATATTCGATTTCATTACACTGAAAATTGCGTTTCACTTTATTTTACCTTAAATCAATTATATTTTTTATTTAATCACATAATAGTTCATTAAAAAACATTAATTGAATTCATGGTATATACTGAAAATAGTTTCGTTTTCAAATATTGTAGAATATATAATTCAATTATAAATGAATAAAAAATTCTGATATTTGTAAAAAAATATGGAATATATTTGTAAGACTTCTGTATATACATATCACATATATTTATATATTCATATATACCTATATATCATTTATATATATATATATATATATATATATATATATATATATATATATATTGACATGTATGTATGTATGTACGTGCGTGTTTATGAATAATTATATTCATGTAGTTCATGTAAATCATAAAGTTGATGTAAATGTCATGTACTACTAAATCTATGTTTTAATACCATATTGTATACGATTATAATAGTGGTTAATGTATTTGGCTGTCAATCAGGATATTATGAGTTCATTTATGAACTTGTAATATACATTGATATCATTTAGTAATAGTTTTATGGGTTTTCTTTAATTTTTTAAAAAATAAAATATTTAATCCTGGAACTTTTTATAAAAAATATGTTTTTTCTGATATAAAATTATTATTATTTTTATGATAATAAATTCATTATTTAATTTACATAATTAAATAAAAGTAACGGATATATAATTATTGATTTTTTAATTTAATTATAATTTGTTGCTTATATTTTTGATGAAAAACTGTTTTAGTATTATATTTTTAAGAAAAAATAATTCTGTTCAGTTAAAATATTTATGATATTCTGAAACGTAAGAAAAATTCCAAGAAATATTTGTATGTTCAATTTTATTCTATACCTTTGTTGATTGAAAACATATTTGTTAAAAACGAAACGTTCTTTAAAAAATAATCATTCCATTATTGAAAATTAACCATTTATATCAGAAAAAATTAATAATTTAATATATTTAAACCGAATCAAAATGTACAACAATATTAAGATTCACTTTTACGAATGAAACCAAAAGTAAAGCCAATAAATAATAATGTTAAAATAATATGACAAAAAAGACGATTAGTAAGAGATACCAAACCATACAAATTACTTTGACTAATAATTTGAGTAAAAAAAGTGGTTTCATAATAAAATAAACATTGCAATTATTAATTATTGCATTTAAAGAACCATTAACAACAATTTCTAAATAAAGTCATTAATGTGTACTTATGCACCATTGAAAAAACTCGAATTTTTGTACATATTTTAATTGAGAAAAAAGTAAATAGTTTATTTATTTATTGAAATATAACAATAAATATATGAACAACTCTATTCAAACGCTATTTGTTAATATTGTTAAAAAAGTATTATATATTTATTATTTTTTTATAATGAAAATTCGTTTTCTTCAATATATATAACCTAAAATATATGAATCTATTGACTATATCAGAATGTGACTATTTATTAAGTAAATAAAATAATTAAGGTCAAAAAATTAAACAACACTTCAATTGGATACAAGTGTTTACAGAATTTTAGTATATCAAGTTATCAAACTGACTTCAATGGATGCTTAAATTTCATTCAAAAATAAACATTTCGGGCGTACACGTCGAAATATTCTCTGTAACAGACGAGCTCTCAAAGCTCAAGGTCATTAGATAAACAACGTTCATATTTGAAAAGCATATTTTGAGTCTGATCTTCAACAAACAGTGCACACTGTTACCATCTCGTTATAATTTATAATTACATTTTTCGATTCTTGATCGCTTTATTTTTCTCTCTTGCCAGCTCGACCAATTTAAATATTATACATATATAGATATATATTTATAAAGATGAATAACATTGAAGATAAGCACATTTATAATATACAATATATTACTTTAATACATATTATGGAATATATTAAAATTTTACAAATTTGCAATTAAAATTAATAGTAAATGAGTATTGAATATCTAAAACAATTAAATATAGTTGACTTATTGAGAATTATTATTTTAATGAACAAACGGTTAATCACATTTTGATATGATACAAAGATATGTTTATAAAAAGTACATTCAGTATTTTATACTTAAAAAATGTAATATGATTTTTACACACACACACACACACACATATATATATATATATATATATATATATATATATATATAACAAAAATTTTGACAGAATTAATTAAAAATGTATAAATAAAACATAGCATATAAAAGAAATATAAATATGCTTCAAGGAAAACAAATATAATTCAAGGAAATCAGCTTGAAATTTAATAAAAAAAAATATTCAAGGATTCAATCGTTTGAAAATATCTCATGAAAAAAAGAATATTTGAAATTCAAAACAAACCGAAACGAAAAATATTTAAAACGATACAGAACAACGAGCACGTTAAATTAATTACTTGTTTTTAATTGCTTTCTGTTTAATTATTTACTTTCTCTGTTAATTTGACATCTCCAAGGAGTTAATAAATTGTCATTGTCGAATTTACTTTTTTTCAACATATTTCAGTTTGTGTCATTTTTATATTGACATTTTCTTTAAGACAAATGTTTATTTTCTTATAACTCGTTCATATATATATATATATATATATATATATATATATATATATATATATATATATATATATATATATATGTATATATATGTATATGTCTATATATTTTTTTAAAAATGGATATTATTTTATTTCTTGTACCATTTTAATAAATTTTATAAGATAAATAGTTTTAAACAAAACTGACGATTGTAAAATTTTCTATAAAATTGCTTTCTGTCAATTTTCTCCAGAATGTATTGTTTAACATATAAGCCCATTTATCGTAGTTCTTTAATAAATGTCAATATGCTCATATTTCAATAAAAATGTCAATTTGTCCGCAAAATAACTAGAGGAACAGATTATTTTTTTGTAATCATTCTTATATGTATATATATATATATATATATATATATATGAGAGAGAGAGAGAACGAAAAAATAACTAAGCAGATTAATTACCATTTAATTTCTAAAAATTCAATGACATTTAATTACTTTTCGTTTTAATTTGTTTCTTATAATTATATTAAAAATGTAATTAGTCATTGAATCAATAAGTGTAATTAAACGTTTTTTAGATGTTGTTTATACTATATATTATTTAAATGTCATATTAAATGTAAATATGTGACGAACAAGCCCATTTTCTCTCTTATGTTCTGTCTGAAATTTGAGACTGTACTTGTCTGTGGCACCAAAACAAAGTTCATTTTTCAAAGAATATATTTTCTACGTAACCTAATAAAAACCTTAACGTAGTTGTCGTTATATATTTTCTCCTCTCGAGATTTTAAATTTTACACAAACCAAGTTTTTGATATAATCTGTTTTACTGATTTACGTTTGATGTGTGTTTTAAAAGAAAATTGTGTAGGTAATATGTAAAATCATACATGTACTTGCTTTAAACATGCTTTATATATATGTGAGTGTGTGAGAGAGAGTATGAACGCTTATATATGTATGTATAATATCTATTTTATTTTAATTTTGTAAATCAATATAAAATAAAAACTTAAAAATTAACTTTTATGCATGTTGAAAATTGTAATAAAGTAAAAAAAATGTTTTATGTATTTTATAAAATTTATTAATTTGGGTGTAGTAAATATTTATTATTAATCCTTTTTTTTATTAATTTTATTTCGTATCTATTAAATATTTATTGATATATTCGTACATTTTTTTGAAAACATTAAAATGTTTACCAATTGAAAAATATTTTAATAAATATATTATTGAACTAATATTGTTTTTTCAATATAAAAATTATCATTTAAATAATATGAAAAGTAAGAAACTTGAATTGCATAAATAATTAATATCATTTTTATACATATACATTGTGGGTGTGTATAGTAGGTGTTTGAAAACTTGTTAATTTCGAACTTTATTTCAAAATCTATAAATATACATATAGTAACTGAAAGAAGTTTCAAACTACAACTGATATATGTTTCACTTTGAAAACAGTAGTCTGTATTGTTTAAAACTTGAACAAAGAACTTGACTTCAACGATATTAAAATAAATAGTATTTTATATATAAATGAATTATAGTTGATAACTATTTGATTTATGTTTGTAGCTACGATTTTTTTCTCTTTCTTATTATACATTAAAATAATTTAAAAGTGATTCTTTGACTTGTCATAAATTTCTATAATTATTTCTACACTGAATTTTTTTTCAATTGTGAAATATATTTTACATATATATATATATATATATATATATATATATATATCACATTCCTACCAAATTTTAATTATTAACTAATAATTATTTAGTTTATTATTATATACATTTATTTTTAAAATGTGTTTCTTAGTTTAAAAAATGTTAAGAAAAAAAATACAATGATACACCTAATGAAAAATGGATAAAATATCTCAGTGAGAAAATATTTCATACGAAATTCTCAGATGTATAATACCGACAGTGCAACAACATCGTCGTAATGCAACGTCAGTTCCCTGAAGTCCATTTATCCGGTCGTTTTCTTTGAACAGCATTTTGCAACTATCGTAAAACTATGTTGTTTTTTTGTGATTCGTAATTTTATTAATAATAAAGTTTGTGTGAAATGTTTTTAATATGTGAGAACGTTTTGAAATTTTCCTTAATCAAAGATGTTTTATAGTTGATGTATTTTACAGATTTTATTTTCGAAAAATGTAATTATTTTTCTGAGATGTATCTATATAAATAAATATAGTCTTTTTTATAGGACACGAGGGGGTATGTTCTAGTCATAAAAATCTATTTTATATCAATCCTATGGGTTATATATTATTAATAAATTAAAAATGTTTCGTACATGAAAATGAAAAACAATTTATTTTTAATCTATTATTTATTTAGAAGAAAAAGAATTTTAAATTATAAAAAAAAACACTAAATTCTTCTATTCAGTTATATTTTCAAAACAAAAAATTAATACAAATTTAATTTAAATTATAAAATCTCTTTTTTCTTCATATCAAATTTTATATGAAGCAACAAGTACTTACCATGTATATGGTTATATAAAAAAAGGCCTTATTTGTGAATTGTAAATATAATAATACCAAGAAAGATTGCATTCAGTTTAGTAATTTAGATAAAATAATTAAAAGAAAACACTCATACCTGGTCAATAAAAACATCTTTTTTTAACATGACGACGCAAGGCCATATGCTACATTGATGGCGTAATATAAATACATTAAATGCATTTGATTGGGAAGTACAGAGTCATTCACTCACCATATTCATAGGATATTACCCTTTCAAGTTATTTTTTGTTTCGTCATTACAAAATCATTGAAGAATGTTATGTAACTTCAGGAATGATTTTTCAGTTTTAAAAATCAACTGTTTTAGATTGAGAAATTGAAATATTTTTTGGATATATATATATATATATATATTTATTGTGTGTGTGTGTGTATTGATAGTTTTTAGAATTTAGAGATTATGTTTCTCTTGAAGGTAATTTTTCAACATATGGCCTGTTATGGTAACAAAATAAACTATACACATGTTTCTTTTTAATAAAATACAAATCTAGGCGTCATATTAGGATGACCCTATTTATGTACATTTTTATATAAAATTAAAGATAAATAAATAATTAAGAATTGTGTAAATTTAAAATTATATAGTGTAATAAGATTTTTTTCTTTTTTTTATTTATATATTTTTAATTATCTCTATCTAAATAAAACTAGAGGAGGAAATTTTGTCATAAATTATATTGATTTAATTTAGAAATATTTTTGAATTATTTATTTTTTTTTTGTTAATGTGATTGATTCGATATAATTATATTTTATTTATACTTGTTTAATTCTATACTCTTTACTCACTTATCAATACTTCATATGATAGAATGTCATATCAGATTTCATTTTGATATTTCTTGTTTAATCATTTATAAATATATAGCAGTTATGTGTAAACACCTTCATATATCCACCCACATCTTCCTCCGCAATCTCTATATGCGTATATAAATAAAATATATAGAACAGACGTCTTAACAACCGTACAATGAAATCAATGTTAATCTCATATACCGGTACTTTTTCCTTGAACTTTCCCCACGAACATCCCCATACCAGAAGAATAGTCGACAAACGTCGCTTTCTCTGTCTTCCCGTCAGACGCCAGACGGTCGCATCGATTTTCCCCGCTCACTTTCACTCTCGTTCGTCAAGCTGCTCCAGTACAGAGTACACTGTGCTTCTCCCACACCAGATCGTCTGATGAAAAGTCGTTTCCCTTACTCATTTCCCGTCGTCTAAAATGAACAGACCAGCACTAGAGTCATCTATTCGTCTAGAGCTGAGACATTTGGGTACAACACGTTCATATGTCATACAACTGTTACCCAGACGTATTTTCTTTTTATGTCTGCCATCGTTTTCATCATTTTTCTTACGAGCTATTCATACAGGTGTTCTTGTTTTATTATTATATGTTATGTCTACGAGCAACTTTTTTTATGAGTACACGTATATAAGCGTACACTCACGCACGTATCTCGTCAGATATCTTTTTGATTGTCGTTAGAAACTTGTTAGATCAACGGAGATGACGAATTTAAATTTTGATTTTATTGCGATTAATTTACAAACATTTTTCTTATTTACGAGTATTACATTAAAGACATATGCACTGTAAAATTATCTTTATTTAGATATTGATCTATATAATTTTTTATCAAATAAATAGATATATATTTTTTTGGATAAAAATACATGGAAAATTTTTATATAATTTTATTTCGTCGAAAATTAAATTTTAAATTCTTTACATTTTAATACGAATTTCAAAAATAAATTACCAACTAAAAGTTATACACTGTTCACCTGTGATCTCATTTGTATAACAGCTTTTTTTAATATATTTTTTTCTTTTAAACATCTTGAACTTTTTATTATGATGTGTACTTTTTTTGTCTTGTATGATGTTTTTTTTATAATTGAAAATACTGTTGTTTTCTTTAAATTTTTTATAACAGTTGATTTTATATATTACATTTTTCAGTATTTCATATCCATCGATTTAATACATAACATAATATAGCATTTTGGTACTAGCAAATTAAATGTACCAATTTTATAAATATAAAAAAAATGTATCAAATATAATTAAAGTATTCATTTATAAAAATCGATTTTAATCGTCAAGTATGAAATAAAATATTTGTAATTCAATGATTGTTTTAATTGATTTAATTTTCAAGTTATATTAAAAACTCAAATTGAATTCACATATCGTCTGTTAAAAAAACGAATTTTTGTTATAAATAAAAAACTAATATTTATTTTAAAAAAAATCTAATTCTAAACACATTAATTTATCATCATTACAGCGTTAGACACGTTCAACTAATGAGTGCATTGATTAACGTAGCTCAGTTTTTGGAATCTGTCACGATGGTTTGTATATGTAAAATGTCAAAACCAAATTTAGTTTTGAAAAGAGAAAGTAATCATTAAAGTCAAATCATTTAAATACAGCAAATACTAAATCATATGTATTTACTTTTTATTAAAAATTCATGCATAATTATACTATGTTTAAATTTTTGATCAAAAAACATATATGTTTTTTGAGTTAGTCCTTTATTATATAAAAAATATCAACTATGTTAAATATTGAGGTCTTGTGTGAATAATTCTTCTCCATAAACATTCTAAAATATCTAAATAAGAATTTCTATTAACTGTGACTCTCTCGAACAAATTTCTAACATCAATCAAAATTTCATCTCAAGTTAGAATCGATTTCAAAAATTTTGAGTTTTAATAGTCTTTGAAATTTTACTGGAGGTATTTTTTGATCATCTGTTAATACTTATGAAACAAACCAAACACATACTTTTTGGTAATTCAAATTACTGAATAGTGTCTCTACTAACGTTCAACTCTTGATAATATTATAAGAGTCACATGTAACTCCAAAAAGTCTTCACCCTATGTTAACTAATTTATAAAAGAAATTTGACACATTTTGAAGTGTCTTATAAACAAATCATTAATTTTAATAAGGTGTTTTAAAAATATTCTATACTCGTTAATTTTTCATTTTATATTTACTACTCTTCACTATCCTTCAGTTTCATTTGAGTTACGTATGTGCTCGTATTTCAATGGCCATGTTATTTTCATCATACACCACTTGGTTATCGAAATGGACATTGGCGAATAAATTTTGATTATTAAACATTTCTATAAAATCTTATGATGTTTGTATGAGTAACTTATTTATTAATATTTAAATTAGTACAGTAAAAAATTATTAAAATCAAATCGTTTATTGATTATTAATCTGGATTTTATAATAAGTAATCGAAATGTGCTTTTAAAAAAATGAATAATAAGTTATTAATTATTCAAAAAAAATTTTTGAAACAAGTACTTTATTAATAATTAAAATATATTCATAAAATTTCAAGCTATTAAAAGCAAACTTGCATAAAAATCACTACATACTTTTCTAAATCATTTTCCAAATACAACATTTTTATTTGAAAAAATGAACATATTTTATTAAAAACAAAATTCTTAATTCAGGTCATAAATATAATAAACGTTTTATTATAAAAATATTATATACTTATGCGAATTTGTATATATGTTTGAATTAAAACCGTCTCTCATTCGATTATTCTTAACTTGCTGAAAGCTCATTTCAAAAGAAATAAAAAAATCTGTGCGACACACCGGAAAATACGTAACAAAGAGACAGAATCGTTTGATAGACCAGACGTGAATTCTACTATACACAGGTTTATTACCCTTTGTGGACATGACGCTACATGGACTGCAATCATATTGTACTTGTTAGTAGAAAGGGGAATGTATTTCGTGCAAACGCAGCGTCTAGCCGTTACTTTGATGTAAACGAACGCATAAAAAGTTCATGTATGGGGGGTTTTTCGCGTTTGTATTTTTATGTACTTTCACATATGTATATATATATATAATATTTTACTGTACTCCGTATAGAGGGGTTTAAATTCGGTGTGTTTAAGTACTTTTTTGTACGATTATAATTTTGAAATTCGTCCGATTTTTCCGGTCGAGTTTTTTTCACGTCTGGAATATTGGAATGGAAGTTAACTAAAATTGAACAAACAATGATTTAATTAAGATTGGTTCAATTACGCACGTACGTTTATATTTGTTCAGAAACGAGCCAGTTTTTTTCAGATCGAATTTCGAAGTTCAAAAAAAAATCATGATTGTGCTTTTTTATTAAACAATTGGTAATTGGCGGAAAAATAAACGCTGTCTATATAATTTCATATAAAAAAATTCAAATAGTTTTTTTTTATTTGTGAATATAATTGAGTGACTTTGAATATTTTCATAACATTATTTTTCTTTTAAAAAGAACTTTTCAATGCGCTATTCATTCTTTATGTAATGAATCTTGTTAATAACTTTCATACCTGTGAACTTAATTATAATTAAGTTTATTGTAAGATTTGAAAGTGAAGTTAGGTTAAGTTAGGTCAGTCATTAAAATAATTATATAGATTTGATTTTTATAGCGTTTTTTTAAATGCTTATGTAGATACATATCTACTTTATGACATTTTATAAATAAATTTTCTAGAGAAATCATTAATATTTTTTTTAAAAAAATATATAAAATTGTATTGAATTATAATGGAAGACCATTTAGTTTTATTTATGTTATTAACCATATTCTTTATTAAAATGTGTCCATAGAACTATACTCTTTTTATAAAAGATCATTTTTATTTAAGGAGAAATAGAAAAATATGGCAATATTATATAATAATCTTTAATATATTTTGATTAAAAATATTGCCGTGTTTACTGTGTTGGTTCATTTTTATAAAATGAATTTAACCGCAATGTCTTCTCGTTCCTTTATGATGTTCTGTTTTATCATCCGACGAATTAGAAACATTTCGTACATCTGGCGCAATAATCAAGAAAGTTTTATGTGATACGTCAACGTCGATACTTTTAAATGTTAAAGATTTATATTTTGTACGTTGTATGACACGTTTTATTTTTATATAGAAATATTGTATTACAAATATATATATATATATATAAATTAATAAAATATAAATAATAGTCGTTTAATCTTTAAATTTATGAATATTTTTTTGACATTTTAAAAATATTTTATTCTAATTAGCTTCTATAATAATTTAATGTCAATTTTTAATTACATTCTCTTTTATACTTATGAAATAAATAAATAATAATTTTATTTATTTTTATCATTTATATTTCTTTATAAAAATGAAATTTATTTTAGTTTTTAAAATTATTGTTCTATTTTCATATCTATTTATTTTTTCATTATTAAGAAAATTCTTCAATCAATGTTGAGATATATAGATTTAATTGTTCTAAGATAACATTATTTACTTAATAAGAATTGTTTTGGTAAATCGTAATTGAATTATTACATGTTGATTAATTACCATTTACAGGAATTCATCAATTCAGTACATTTTCAAAACACAAATATAATAAATGTATGAATAATAGTTTCATGTTGTATTTATGCATTTCTGTCATCGTTAATGCCTCAAGTGAAAATGTTCCATACAAAACTATTTCAATTTAAATAACTCAATATCCGATTGAGTTGAAAATTTCATGCACGACGAAATAGCGATGGATAGATTTGAGCTCTCGAGTCGTTATTCCTCGTTCCATATATATATACATTAGTATTCATTCGTTAAAATGTGTTAAAATAACTCACGTATGCATGTACAATATATCACATGTTAAAGCAGACGTTCGGATGACTGAACGAATTGATTGACGGTTCGATGGACAAAACGTATAGATAATGAATTGATGGATGACTGATTGGTCGAATTAATTTACACGGAGATAATTTTATAAATAAGTATCGACGATGTATAAAAATTGTTAGTGACTGATACTAATAAAGTTATCTATACGATGTTTCGGATATAATTGTATTATTGGACTATGCTGAGCTTTTTGTTCGGATTAGATTCTTTTAAGGATATTATTAGAATTAATCGAATTATTAGGGTTTTTAGATTACAAAACAATAATCGTATGAATGTAAATGTTTAAATAGTAAATTCGTTTTTTAATCTTTGAAATTAAGTTAAAAATATTTTTATAATTCATATCCACATTTATTCGAGAAATGTATAAGAACTATACTTGGTGAAATAATAACAAATGGAAATAAGTTTTCATTTCGTCTAAAGTGAAAAACTATTCAAGACATAGGTACTCTTTCAGATGTTGAAGAATTATTAAGAAATGTTTTAGATGTTGAAAAAAGATTTTATATCAGTCCACTGCAGGACAAAATTCTTATATATCACTAACTTTTCTTAAATATTTTCTCATGATTCTTCCATTGTTTCCTACTTGTGTCTAATGCCATTTAAATACATATATATATATATATATATATATATATATATATATATATATAAAGAAAGAGAGAGAGAGAGAACGAAAAGATATATTTTTGTATTTAAACACATTTGACTAATTATTTTTTCTTTTTCAGGTACGTGGAAATATAAATATTTGTCTACTTTTTTTTAAAAAAATGATTAAGGTATGTTTTTTTATTTGTATTAATAAATTCATATTTTTTTGCAATATATATAAGGAAAATGGCATGAATTTACTTTTAAAAATATAACTATTTGAAATATTCAAATTAGTCATAAATTTACATCTGACTTACAATTAATTTAATTATCAATCAAGATAACTTTCTGCACTTCTTTTATATGCGAAATAAATGGTTATTAAAGGTCTTTATCTACGTTTATAAATCATAGCTTGTATTAAATACCAAGAAATTTATTAAAATATAATAGAAGCTAATATGCAGCACATGTAGAACAAAATATCACGCGAAGTGGTTATTTGTTGCATTTCGCTTGATTGAGAATCACAAATAAAAAGAAAAAAATAATATTGTTTTTTATAATATTTTGTTTGAATTACGAACATTTATAACATTTTTTTAGTATGACATTCATTTAATTGAGATTTCTACGAAAATTAGTAAGTCGTGCGTTTAAGTACACCTCAGCTTGTGGTCAACCGAACATGTAAGGTTTTATATATCATTGTCATTGTACATGAGAACTATATAGAAAAATAACATCATCACAGTTATTTATGTATATATTATAATAATTAAACTATTTATTATTTTTATACATAACATTCGGAAGAATTCTAAAATTAGTATGAAAAAAAAATTAGTAATTCGATAAAAATGTACTGATTTGTTTACTTATTGAAAACTTGCTCTAATAACGAATAACTGTAATTATAATAGTTACGTATGATCTAATATCATATATTAACATTAATTTACATAAATTATGTTTATTTATTTATATGCATTTCGATATGTGATCATTGATACCGCGTAGGCTTTCTTTGTTAATTATTACAAGTCGATACAGAATTAGGTCAATGTCACGACTTTGAAATTCTATTGAATCAAATTAAATATGCAAGAAAATACCAAGAAATATAAATACATAAATAAATTCTTTATGAATATGTTATATGCCTCCTACAACAATCCGGTCATCGAAAAATACCTTTTTAAAAATATCAATTTTGACGAGTCTGAAAAGATACTGATTTTATAAAGTTGTAATTTAATAGTTATAATAAATTCATAATCTAAAATGAACATATAACACTTGTAATATGATACTTTTTCAAAATATACACCACTTATAACCGAATGTTGGAGCGTTAATGACGTATAAATTGAAATTTATATACCAGTACATCATTAAGAAGAGGTTTTAAACGACCCTCATTCATTTAATGTTATAGGTTCAAAAATTATAGAGGGGATAAATATTTGGTTGTTTATGAATTTAATTTATATATATAAATATGTAAATTAAATCCACATTACTACAATTTAATTCATACTAGCCATTATTACTCTGAAAATTTTTGTATTAATCAAAAAGTGAATATAAGTAATGATTGAATGTTTTTATCAAATCTTGTTAAAAGATATTTAGATCATTCAAAGGTCAAAAGAATAAAAAACAAGAAAAAAATTCCATACATGTTCTGTTTCAAATTTAAATGATTTATTTTTATTCCTGTAGGTTTGTTATATAAACATAACCATTCTTTGCGTTCTATTTCTTAAAATCACTTTTGTTTAGTATTTTGATACGAATATTTTTTATATATCGATGTTATCATCAAATAAACTTGATATGTACGAGTATTATCTATAATTAATCAACAATTATCAATAAATAATCATATATATAACTTTTTTAGTAAACCGTTATATATTCAAATGATCTTTTTGGAATATAAAGATAGTTACAATACGTGTTTTAGAACTTCATTAACATTCAATCATTTTTATGCAATTTTCAGTTATCGTACATTTTTTTTATCAAATAATAATTCATTCCATATAAAGTTCTACTTCATTTTTAATTCCATTTCAGTGATGGAAACTTTTATATGTGTTGCAATTTTTGTTGATTTGTCAGTTAATGTAGCGTCTACTTTAAACTAAAGATTTAAATTAAGATTTAAAATTTTCGTAAATTAAATTAAGATTTAATTAAAGATTTAAAGTTTTTAACGGTATGATTTCAGATATTAATATGGTCAAGCTATTGTGTATTAAAAATGCCATTGTACATTTTTTAAAAGATCTTTACTCAGGGAAAAAATTAAAGTTGATTCGATAATAATTCACGACGAGTATATGACATTATGCAAAAATTTTGTTGATATACTTAAACAGTTAAAGGGTGGTTAATGTAGCGTCTACTTCTTTAAATATTTTAACTAGATTTTCGTAATCAAGTGTTGAAAGGTAGTTTATGAGTTGAGATAATCAAGATGGTGGTACAGCCTATGAAGAGACTAGACTTCTTTGACAATATCAGAACTCAGTGACAGTTATATTTTTTTTACAAGATGAAGCTGTTAGCTCCATACCTAATTCTCAACTTGGAGGATTTTCTAACCGGGAATTGAACGTAACTTTTTACATGACAATCGATGATGCAGAATGTATGAATTAGATTTTATAATAATCGTCATAACTTTTTTTTTTGGTACATATGTTGTTATTTGTGTGGTTGATTGGTAGGTGAGATTAGCATAATGAATCCAAGATCACAAATCTTTCAAAATTATAATCAGTCAGAAAATTTTGGGAGAGGTTTTCATCCAGTAGCGAATAAAAAAAATCTGATATTATGATAATATATGATCTGTAAATGTAAATGTATCAAATATAAAAAAATAATAATTTAGTCTGATGAAATCTCAGATACGCGAAAATCTGAAAAAAAATAATCATATTTCATATTCATCTATTTATTGATCTAAAATTTTCGTGTACTTTTCGTTCAATTTAATATATTCAATAAAAATTTCACGCACACTTTTTTCTACGCGTGACAATTGTAAAACACGAATTTACACACTACTTGAACATGAGTGAGCACAGTGGAGAAAAAAATTCCCAGACACCCACAAGGCATGGCGCTACGTGTCTGCACTGCTGAAGAGAATATTTAATATAGGATGTACCGAAATCAGTTTTCATTTCAATCCATAAATATTTGTGCGTGCCGTGTGCTGTAACTATGTATGTATATAGATAGAGAGCAAGCATATACATATAAATTGGTATTTATGTACAATACGCACATACATATATATATATATATATATATATATATATATATATATATATATATATATATATACATAAATGTGTGTGTGTATGTTTTGTATGAATTTGTATTGACGTGAATATATAAATTAAAATTTTGTTGCCATATAAACGGTAATTTCAGTAGATGTATTTAATAATTTTACCTATTAATATTAAATTGTAACATATAAATATATATATATATATATATATATATATATATATATATATATCTGTGTGTGTGTATGTCGGTGTAAATGGAATATGAATGTGGTATATGTTATATATGTATATGTAAGAATGAATAAATGTAGACGAGACAGTTATTTATATCTAATTGTCTGCAACATTCAAATTTAATTCGTATTGAATTCGGTTACGATATTTCAATCTGCTATTAGCTGTGTATAATTTTAGTTCTATTCATATATTGAAAATACATTCAATTAGTTATTTCTGGCATAAAATAAAGCGAACAAGAATTTATTGAGCTTCAATAAAGGTACGAACTGTATTTATTTTCGTTTGAAATTCAATATATATGAATTGAATGCAAAAAATCTTATTTGTGAAATACTTTTTGAACATTATTGTTATTTATTTTACTTTTATATGTGTTTTATTTATTATTTTTTTAACATTTTAATAAATATCAGTTTTTTATATAAGAAGAAATTATTGAATTATAGAATTTCAAAATTTTTATTATATTTCAATATAACTTTTCCCCTGCCCCCACCCCTCTCTCTATATATACATACATAAATCAGAATGTTTTTCAAAAGTGTTTAATAATATCTTTTGTTCACTTTATTGTGTTATTTTTTATATTCTGTTACTATTTTCATATTTGCGTCGAAATCTGCCACTTCATGTATTATTTAGTCTAGATTTTTTTATTAAACTCAATATCATAAAAAATCATATAATAAAAATACTATGTTAATCTATGATGACTGGTGTTTACAGGATCTGACATGGAGTATTTTTGTACCACAGCTTTTCATTAAATATGAGTATTTAAAATATAACTACTTTAATTAATAAAATTATAGGATACAAAAATACCCTACGTTGGGTGGTCTGAGTTAATAACAATTTATTAATTAAAAAAAAATTAATTCATAAATTATATTTACAATAATATTATTGTTATTAATAATAATACATTTTTTTAGGATTACGAATTCAATGGTATATATATATATATATATATATATATATATATATATGTGTGTGTGTGTGTGTGTGTGTATGTGTTTGTATAAATATATATTCGATGATTAAAATAGTTACAAATTCGTATTAAATTTGTAACTAATTTAGATAGAATATAATTTAATATCTTTAAAATACTAAAAACAGTGTGGCGGTGACATTCAATAAAATATTATCCGGTTATGAAAATAGATGATGTTTAATTAAAATCTGTAATTTTTTGTTTCCAGAATTTATAGTGAAAATTATATTTTTTTGTAATATATGAATTTATTATTTCAAAAACTTCTATGAGATAACGTAATTAAACAGATTATTAATTTATAGAAAAAAAATAATTAAAATCAACTTAGCATGACAGCATAAATCTGAGTATATTATTATCTGTTTATTTTTAAATATTGTGCAGATATTTAAAAAACTCGTGAATGATTACACAAATTTAAGATACCATTTGATTTTTCTATTGAAAAATGTAAAAATGTATGTTTGTATATATATATATATATATATATATATATACAATTTTTTAAAAAGAAACGTGACTTAAAAACCAGTCTATGTATATCAGTAATAGAACTACATTATACTACAAAATAAAGAAACTTACCTAGTATCCTATTGTTGAATTAGATATATAGAGCTTAAAAGTAAGCTTCGTGTGTAGCACATGACAAATATGACGATATTCTATTTTAACCCAAAGCTTTTGTCAACTTGTCTTTGATGATTGACGACGTGGCTTCAATGATTCTACATTTCAATTCACCTATGTTTTGTGGTAACGACGATGGTAAATTCTCAGATTCTTTTTATTTTATTTTCGTCAGTATATTTTATCGTCATCTGTAGGGAAAAAGTCATAGGATGTCAAGTCGACGAAGATTTGCGAATAAAACTGAAAAAATGTCGAATCGTATTTTTTTCTCGTATTCAACTTATTTTTATAAACAACGTATTTAATATTTCAATATCACGTAAACATTCTGAAGATAAATCTCGACTTGCAAACGTCTTGTATTCTTGGAAATGTGTTTGGAGGCAGGTTCGTAATTGGGGTAATTTTTATGGATTGTGTAAATTATGGTTTTTAATACTGAAATAAATTTATTTTATATTTAAAAATAACACATTTGGTATATAATATATATAATTTTTTTTATATATTTTTTAAAACAATTTTATTGTATTGAGATAAGTGATTAATTTAATGTAAAAAATTTTACATCAGATAATTTTTACTTGAAAATTGTTAGAATTCAATCTGTAGTTCAATCTTGGACGATATTAAAAAAATATTTAAAATGAATTAAATTTAAAATTCATATAAATTTATAATTGTATTGAATGAAATTTGATTCCTAATAACATGTTATATATAGTCATCCAATGTGACCCCTAAATTTGTGTTTTATTAAAAAGAATCAGAAAAAACTATACACATGTTTCTTTTTAATAAAACACAATGATTCTATATTTCTCAAAACAATAATAATCCATGAAATATTTAACAGAATTTACATATATATCTAATTTCTTCAACAAGTTGAAAGAAATATCATTATACTTAATTCTATTATCGATGATAGAGAAACATTCATAAAAAGTTTATAAAGAAATATCAAGTCAATCTTATAATAGATTTCTGAGATATTATGGTCATCAGTTCAAAAAAGAAAATCTTTGAAAAATACATTTAAGCTCTGTAACATTGTACATCATTAAATTTATATGGCTACACCACAAACAGATATGAACATAAAAATTTAGGAACATAATTTTGAAATTATTTTTGATCTATCGAAGTAGAATACACCCTTAAGAAAATTTTAAAAAATGAAAGTAATTAAATTTTTTTTATAAAATTGAAACAGTATTTATATATATATATATAAAGAGAGAGAGAGAGAAGTTTTATATTATATTACAAAAAATCAAAATAAATTACACGATTATTCTTCATATAAAAATATTTTTAATTTTTTATTATCACTTTTTGTATGTCAAGAAAATAAAACATATTGAATACATTTTAGATTTTGAATATTGAGAAGATACAATTTATAATTGGTTGTTATTTATCTTTCCTGAAAAAAAATAACACAATTATATAGAAGATTTTACTATCTACATCGATACAATTATTTATAATAGGCTAACTCTGTACTGTTTTATTAAATGTGGAACTTCATTTAACATTCAAATCGATCTCTTCTAATTCCTCTCAAGTCCTCTCTAAAATGGTAGTTGAACTTGTATAAATTCCATTTGAAATTAAATACAGTCTCGAGATTCTATGTTCATTAAATGGATTGGAAGTTATAAAAAGGTTATTGAATATTTATAAATACCCAATTATTATTTATTTCTTGTAAGTCTATAAACAAAAAAATATATTTATGTACGTTACGTTATTCAGAAATAGATGTTTCATTTTTATATTTATTTCAACTCTTGTTTATTTTTCTTTTTTTCGAATTTTATAAATAAAATATTATTTAATTCTTATAAATATATTTATATGAGCACAAAATACATAATCTAAACGAATAAAAGTTGTTAATATGTATGCATATAATTTCTTTAACATTAAATCATATAAATGTTTTATTTAAATATAATGTGTGTGTAAAATTTAAAAGCAACATCTGACACAGAAAGTTGTTATAATTTATTCATTTATTATTATTTGGATTAAGTTCTTATTTGTTTGTTAATTTTCCTTGAACACATCTTACCACTACCAGTATTCTAATTTAAGCCACCTCTGTTTGTTTAATATGGATATGTAAACATACCATAATGCCCACAAGACCTGGTCTCTAAACATATAACCATTTAATTCCTTCATTAATTACAGTCCCACTATCTCAAACATACGGACATTAACATGTGCTAACATTGCGGTAACATTATGGTATACATCATCAGTTGCTGTGTTCACATACATTTATACACACACACACATTTATATATATATATATATATATATATATATATATATATATATATATATGTATATGTATATATATGTACATATTGAAGAGATACCGAGCCTACCTCAACCCCTAGACACTGCTTGCCGTAAGGGATGGTTGTTTTCCATCCTACATCGACGCAATGTTGGCGTTGTGCTCACTTTCTCTTTCCGGTCGACGCGTCATATCGATCGAAATCATCGCCTGACTCCGGGAGCTTTGCATTATTTCCACGTCTACCTCTCATCCCACGTATTGATGGCTTAACTTATTTCAACACTGTAGCAGACACTTCGTTGTTTTATATAGTCTGGCCAAGTTAATGTGAATAAATTTAATGACATTACCGAGATATATCGTCGATTCTTTATCGCATCCATCGTGCTGTCTCAGTGCACTGTTCGTTTCCGACACAATCATTATTTAACATTTGCGTTTTTAATTAAAAAGCATGTAGTGAAATAATGATGGGTGATTAGAATTGAGTTAATGAGTAATGTTTTTTTTTATATTTTGTTTTTCAAATCAGATATATATATATATATATATATATATATATATATATATATGCTAATCAGTATATACATGTCATATTTGTCAACCCATTATTTAATAAAATCATTACAATTTTTTTTAATTTAAATGACCGAATAATCTATTTTTTAAAATAATTTCCAGTGTATTATCTGGTATCTTTATTCAATTTTTTCTCAAAAAATGACTACTGTTATATATACATTATATATATATATATATATATATATATATATATACATATATATATATATATATATATACATTATATATATATATATATATATATATATATATATATATTTATATTTATATATAATCAGAAGTAGCTGCCTATTTCAATCTACTGCTGTAAGAAATCCTCTCCCAAAACTGTCTATTACTAGCGATTCAATATCTTTCTCTTTCATTCCGCAGTGACAATTTTCTCAAATTTTCCCCTCTTATGTCCCTGTTTTTTTTGTGTGTGTGGAGGGATATTTTTGTATATCTGAATTTACAATCAATAATTTTTATTATTCATTAGTGTTCTTATCTTTTGTAATATAACTGGTCTTTTTATATTTTAAACTTTATATATATATATATATATATATATATATATATATATATATATATATATATATATATAAATGTTTATAGTATGGACGTTATAAGATGAATTAATTAACATAGAAAAGAATCTGTCTTAAAGTAAGATGAAAATATTTTCGATTGACAACAAAAATTATTGATTGTGTATCCAGAAATAGAAAAAGGTATAAAAGAAGGAAACTCATGGATAGGTTGGATAAAGACCTAAGAAATTTTGTTGATTGGAATGAAACAAAAAAAAAATGGATCACTAGAAGTAGAAACTTTTTGAAAAAGTCTTATTCTTAGAAGGAGGATTATATATATATATATATATATATATATATCAATGTAAAAAAAATATACCTAGATAATATTCTCTCTTTAAATAATTTTTACAAATAGTAACAAAAGACTAGTTTACTTTACAGACGTATACATGTTTATGGAAACTATTCACAAATGGCTTTTGTAAGTAACGCATTTAATGGATTACGTATGAGTTTCTTAAATTTTGTGGTAATTCTCTTAATCTTTTTTTTCTATTTTTTTATCTGACTGATTAATTTAAACTATTTTTTCGGTCTGTGTAAATAAAGTATACTTGAACGTACGCACGAACTTTTTTCCACGTCATATTTAATTACTTCACTCGTAGTTAAAAAAGTCAATTAATAATTAATAGATTTTCGACTGGAAACTTCAGACTGTATCAATTAAGTAGATGTAATATTTAAAGCTTTTTAAGAATTTTCTTTTCTCTGTTTCAAATATCAAATTAAATTTATTACACACTAATAAATACGTTGTGCGTGTGTGTGTATATATATATATATATATATATATATATATATATATATATATAAATTTAAATTTTATCATAGATTATAAATTGTAACATTTTGCATGTCTGAACTAGTATTGAATTGCTTTCTTTAGCTTCGTGTTAATCGCGTTATCAAATCAAATGAATAAAGTGAATGATTAAGCACTAAGACACATTCTTATGCTAAAAACTTTCATTGATATTCTTAATTAATCTTACACACATGCAACGATCATTTTCAATTCTCGCAATTTTCCACCTGTTTTTCTTTGGCTGGTTGAAGAACTCTGTACCTTTTGTATATCATTCATAAATTAATATACATTACAAAGCTTCCTTCTCACAAGTTTCATTCAACATACGAAACGTTTTTATAAATATTTTATTTAAATTTTCTTTTTATTTAATACTAATTTTGATGAGTGTCAACAAAGTTTTGATGAGTATTTAACATCATATTTTTCAACCAAACTAAATATAATTATACTCGTATAAGATTTTCCAATAAAAATGTCAAAATTTTGACAGATAATGGCGGCTGTTTGAATTTTTTAAGCTCATTATAGTTTGGTAAATTATCATGGAACGTTTAACACTTTAGCAACGCTTAAATTATAAAAACTTTAATAGACTTATTGAAATAAAAGTTTAATTAGTCCATTGTTGGTCTTCTTTTCTTGCTTTATGACTAACCCATTTCTATTTTAAAATTCTCACTTTTGTATATATAATTGAAAATTGTTAGTGTTAGTTTTTATTAAAATTTATTAGAAATTAATTTTTCTGATATATATTTTTTAAATTAATTTTGATAGAATTTGAAATATGTCTCATGAATATTCAATGAATCCGATATAATCGGTTCATAAGAAAGTTTAATATTGACATAAAAATATGGTTTTATTTCAAAGAAATCATAAGGTAAAAAAGTAACATTATTCAATATCGATGAATAATAATAATATTCGATAATATCTGTTTGTCGACACGCGTCATTTTATAATTTCCTATCAGCAAGTATAAATAATCGTTCACGCTTGAACACCTTGACATCTTTTTACTTCTGGACGACTTGTATCGTGCTAAAAGTAAATATCGTATCAGAAACACATACACGTATACAGTTGGAAAAAAAATAACACACACAACTAGTACATCTGTGTTGCATATACAATTACATATAAACGTACGTACGTACGTACGAACATTGCGGAACTATGATATAATACTGACCTATTTGTACAATTAACTCAATAGTAAATCATAAAGTCCTTGGCAAACATATAGATACCTCTTAAATAATATTATATTAAATACATTATATATTCATTTGATACATTGTAAAATATACTAGATGTTTAAAACGTGTCTTAGTAAATAATTGATTAGATTATTTTAATGCTAAAATAAAGACGTTTATAGAGAGCTTGACACAAATTGTACTATTTTTTTATTATTATTATTTAGGTGAGTAGTTATTCACAAATACCGTGTTATTTTTAATAAATACTTGATTTATCTTATCTTTGATTATTTTTCACACCTTATATCAACAATTAGATATCAATTTTTTTTGTTTTTGATTGATATATACTTATAAAGGTTTTATCAGAAAAAATAGTTATATCAACAATGTTATTTAAAAAAAATAACTTGTCACATATGAATTTCAAGTTACTAAAACAACGTATTGGAAATTGATGAAAAATAATATAAAATAAAATTTTATTAATCAAATTAAGTACATACATTTCACTACTGAGATATGAACTTATGTATTCCTGTTTGATAAAATAGCTTAAATTGATTCGATATTTATTTTGGTACTATAGAAAATTCACGATTTTTCCAATAAACAATTCAGAAATTTAAATGGAAATAAAACAAAAAGTATTTAATTTATTATTTTTTTGTTAAATTTTAAAATTAAGCACATTCTATGGTATAACAATGAAACACAATTTTACTTATACGACCACCATGATTTTGCTTGACATAGTACATTCGTTTAGTCCAATTTTTACTCATTCTTTCACATAATTGTGTTCCAATTTCATGAATTAAACATTCAATATTTATTTTAAATGGTTCTGTTGTTAGTGGTTTATCAACATAAACCAATGATTTCATATAACCCCATAGAAAATAATCCAATGGAATTAGATCACATGATCTTGGAGGCCAATTGATGGGTCTATTTTGTGAAATAATGCATTCATTAAACTTTTGTTTCAATAAGTCTATTGAAATTTTTACAATTTCTAAGTGATGTTGAAGTGTTAAACGTTCTATGATCATTTGCCAAACTATACTGAGTTGAAATGTTAAAATGAGCTTTAAAAAATCAAACATGACTGCCACCAGCTGTCAAAGTTCTGATATTCTTATTGTAAAACCCTATACAAATAAAATACTCGTGTTAACAAAATAAGATTTTATAAATATTTACTTATCATTTATTGTTGATTTTTATTATTTTTTCACTGATGTGTTTCAATGGCTATGACATCATCATTAAAACGTTTAAAAACTAAAATAAATTTTGAACATTTTTATAAAATATTGTTTTGTTGGGATGAGTGATTCATTTAAAGTGAATTGATTTAACAAACTTTTTTTGGATTTAGGTTAATAATTTGTTGAAATAAAACTGTTTCATTTTCAAAATGTGGTGTTATAAAATTTATATCTGCAGATATAAAAAGAATAAAATCATGAAAAGAAATGGTTGATTATTTAAATTAAATATTGACTTGATTGATTTATAAATATTATTTATTACATTTTATATGTGTCAAGAATCTACTAATTAAATAAATTGAAAAAAAAATATTAATATTTGCACAGACTTAATAAAGTGAACAGTAAATAATTATTGAACACAAAATATTATGTTATTGAAATGAATAATTTATTCATATAAGTGACTTAACTACTATATTAAGCCAATATTTAAATACTACATTTTCTTCAAAAACATTTAGGAAGTTTCTGTCATTGAAACGTATTTTATTTTTATTTTTTTTTTAAAAAAGCAGCCAGACTTGTTTATAAAAATGTAATAAATAATTCGTAATAATTTTGATTTGTGTGTCGTATGTGTGATCATTTAAATTTTTTTGGATCATTTCCATGAATTTACTCAACACTTTTTTCAAATGTACCAATTATTGTTTCCTGTATAGACTCATACACATAAAATTTTATGAGATTGTTTTGATCAAATGGAAATTTAACTAGTCGAAAATTGTACAAGTATGATTCATAGTACAATTTGTCTACAAAACGATTATTGTTATTTATAAACAAGTTTCAAATCAGTTTTAACGTATTTGAAAAGCAATAGTGTATAAAAAACTGTATATTTTTTTCATAAAAAAAATCTGTAACGCCTATTGACCTTCTGTGGATTCACGCATCGAGCGTTTCGAATCGTTGTTCAACGACGTACGTAAATACGTACATACAAATGCATTCTGGTTGACCTGATTCAACACTACAAATAGACTAAAGAAAACTGTATACAACGATGTAAACACAATGTTAGACATGCATTCGTAGCGAAGTCAGCCAGACTCACTTTCCTATTCAGATATTATGCTGTTGGCGCATCTTGCACACAAATGGAAACAGAAATAATAACAAACGATGAACTTTCTTTCGTTTATTCGTTTTTCTCGATTTTCTCTTTCTGCACTGGCGTCAGTACATTGGCAGTACATTTTTAGATTTTCGTACGGAAATGAGTATAGTGCGTTGTAATAAATTGTGATGAACAGAAAACGACATCGACAGTAGAAACTTACTTATACGTTTACTTATTTACATATGTATGTATTTTTGTTTGTTTTCTGGAAACGTAAAGCCATTGTTGAAAGTTCTGTAACGACTGAATGACGATTGATGATACGTTAACAGATTTAAATAAAAATATATATCATATACATACTGTGATGAAATAAAATGAAATATTCTTCTATTTTTTAACAACAAAATAGCATGCAACTGAATATGTTTTATATTATGCATGACTAAATTTCATTAAAAATATACAAATTTTTTTAAATGTATTTATTTAATTTCTTTATTTACAAAAAAATATATTATACACACACACATATATATATATAGAGAGAGAGGGGGGGGGGTAAAATAAATGAATAATTTATTTTAAGACTAGAAGATAATATAAAATTGTTTATCAATCATTTATTGTCACTTTATTTGCTGGTATGCATTTTAATGGCCAGTGTATTTTTTTAATGGCTTGAAATATGAGATCTATATTTCGATTTCATAATTAGATTCAGTTTTAGATTCAGTTTATAAAGTTTATAATTAGATTCAGTTTCTTTATTTCCATACACAATGTCAAAATTTGTGGAATTTATATCTTCTATTTCTAATTCCTCAAATTGATTGAAATATCTTTTGAATTTCCAAAAAGTTTTATTTTAATGACATTGTGAGTATTGCACACTATTTTTTCAATATTGGTTTTATCACCAATAGCTCAATATCACTTTATATAGGGTTTTATTTTGACTAATGTATTTTTATTGCTACACCAGTATTTAAAACCCATTTTTCATTTTCTATCACAATTCGTTTCAAACCAAATTCGTTTACTTAACAAGAAAGCAAAGTCGTGCAGTTATAAATCTATGTATTAATTTCTTTCTATTAATTTGTATGGTATCTAAATATCAAA
The DNA here is from genome assembly GCA_029203775.1 of Neoneuromus ignobilis. Lineage (NCBI taxonomy): Eukaryota > Metazoa > Arthropoda > Insecta > Megaloptera > Corydalidae > Neoneuromus > Neoneuromus ignobilis. Next base: position 18,916,908 of record CP092095.1, read on the forward strand.
TGAAAATAAATTATTTTTTGAAGAAATCAAAAATCTTGTGATGAAATTTGAGTCTGGTAATTTTCGTAAAATTTGTCAATGATTTTCAACTACTATCTGCTTTATAATCTTATTATAAACTTCTGAATATTTTCAAAGACTGGATTTATTATTGAAGTCAAAATCATTGGAATAAATTTATCAGATCAAATTTTACATTCAGTAACTATATTAATATTTTGTAATCCAAAAATACACTTTATCAGATGCAAGTCTTCACTTTGTTAAAGCAATTGTACTTCTTAAAGGTAAAAGTTGTAAATATTGTTCTAATGATGATTTATAACAATACAGCAATTATTTGATTGGTTGAATGACGTTGGTAAAATCAAAAGACTTTTCATTTACCCTATATTTGTGTGTGTATGTAAATGATTATGAATTCTTCATTTGTCTCTAAAATCATTTTATAAATTCTTTTTTAAAACGTTTTTCATGTTATAAATTAATCATCTAATTGATTACAAATTGCTATTTTCAAAATATTAATTTCATGGTTGATATATGCATGTGGGTATACACACACATGCATATATATATATATATATATATATATATATATATATATATATAAATTACTATTATAAAATCTTTTTATTATTGAATTGTTTTCTTTAAGTAATCTGATAACTCGAATATGCTTTTCGAGTAGAACTTCCAGATTCATCTGTTAGGAATCTTTCAGTTTGCCAAAACCAACATTTTTCGACCTGTTTTGTTTGTTAAAATATTAGTTTGGTATTTAGATGATGATTTATTAGTACCGATGTCAGTTAGAAATCTAACATCTGTAATTTATTATTGTTACTATTGTTATGTAAACGTATGCATTTAAAATAGAAACGTATATCCAAATGAAGAGAAACTATATTTTAACATATTCTTTTCTTATTTGATATAGTTTCATGCTTATTGGCAATACTTATATTTCTATTGTTAGTTTCATTTGAAATGTTTTATTATTTTATCTATTTAGACAAAGAAATGTCTATATTAGAAAAGTGTAAAATTTGCTGTGAAAATTCAATTACTTGTTATAGTTGTGGTTATTAGTTATTTTTTTAAAAATAATTTATTATTTTATGAATAAATATCATTGAAAATAAATAACAAATGCTTTTTTGCTTAAAAAAAAAAACGTAAATCTAATTACATGTATCTTGTAATGAAATAATTTAAAGACATGCATTTATGTTACTTAGTATGGCTATATCACATAAACAAAATAAAACATAGTTATTTATATAGTTAAATTTTCATGATCGATTTCTTCTTTTATTACCGAATTGTAAAACAATAAAATGTATAAAAAATATAAAAACAAGTATTAAGAATAAGAAAAGTTTATCGAAATCGTCTAAAATTTAATAATATTTATAGAAAATTCTATAAACAAAACTAAAATTACATTTTATATTTCTTTATTTATTTACCATTAAATAAAAATATCCTTTTAATATTTTGTTCGACTTCCCTTTTTTATAACGCTTTGACAATATCTTTTCATCAATGTAGCTAGTTTTCTTAGAAATTCCGTTGCGAATAACTGCCACGCCTGTTTAATTTCAGACTTCAACTGACAATTTTGTAGACACTTCTTAGCCATTTGTAGATTTGTTACAGCCTAGACATTTTTAATTGAAATAAGATATGGGCAATTGATTTATATATACAGCTGGATCTGTTTTTGTGCGGATTATTTTAATGCGATTTTAAAGTTATGCGGTTCATATTTCTTCTTAATATCATTTTATGCGAATTTTTTTAATGCGATTTTGAAGTATTGCGATTCATATTTCTTCTTAATATCTTTTTATACGAATTTTTTTTAAGAATTCCTTTAAGCGGTTATTTAATTCAACGAAAAGCTCTTCAGTTTTATGAACAAATGAAGGAATCAGAGCCATTTCCTTCCGCTTCTCAAACTGAAAATAGTTAATTCAAAAATAAAAAAAGTAATATGGGAAATATCGCCGGTAGGATGGGAAATATCTCAAACTTCTTAATAGTTAATTAAAAAATAAAGTAAAAAGCTTTGTTTTGTATCAATTTTTTGCAGATATTTGAAATTTTTTTTAAGCATTTTTTATTTTCTGATTTTTTATGCGAATTTTAAAGTAATTTCACATTGTAGCTTTGATTTTATGCGGTTTTTGAAAATTACGGAACGTATCCCTAATTTTTCAATGTAATTTATGTCTTTTTTTGTGCGATTTTTTAATGTGGTTTTCTACGGAACGTATCTACCGCATAAAAACAGACTCAGGTGTGTATATATATATATATATATATATATATATATATATATATATATATATATATCCGCATCATCAGCCTCTGTCCATTCACACTAAATGAAAGCATCTGTGAAATATTTCCAATTGTAGAGATTAACACCTTTCTTTCCCATTCCACATTGACTAGTTTTCTTATATTCGTATCCTATCTATTCATGTGTCTCTTCCAGGACCGTTTTATAAATTTGGGTTCTCAATCAATATTTTTCTCATTCATCAGTAGCCTTTCTCTCTCTCTCTTTTTATATATATATATATATATATATATATATATATATATAAATTGTACATACATAAAGGAGATTTTTTTTAGGTTAGATAAAATTTTCGATAGGGATTTAATTTAAAGTTCTATCACCCTTAAAAAAACACCTATACATATAAAATTTAATTCTCTCTCTTTGTCTTTATATTTGAGTTTTATATTGTATAATAAAAACTCTAGAAATGAAATCGAATAAATAAATTAAGGAAAGAATATATTTTTTTTAAATAACAGACGTTTTTAATTCAAGCTAGCATTAGGATTAAAAAAATATTCTTACTGTAAAATACATTATAAAATGACTTTATGTAGTATAGTATACAACAAATATGTTTAATTTATTTATACAATGCATAAATTCATGTGATTAATTATATTACTTCCAACTGCAATAAAGTAGAGAAAAATTAATTTAAATTAATTAGTAAGAATGGGTAAAGTTAAAAGCAATGAATTAATTTGCACTTGTAATTTTTATATATACATGTGTATATGTATATTGAAGCTTATAAAATACTATTATTTAATTTCTCAAGTGATTATAGAATATATTTATGATAATTTTTTGATTATATAAGAAAATCTAACGATTGATAAAAAAAATATTTTTAAAAATAACGTTTCTTAAATTCCAGTGAATTTAATTTGCTTCAAGATGCAACGTTTAATAAAACATGCATATATAATTTTAACACGAAACAGAAATAAATCATTTAATTAGAGTAAATAATTAATGTTGTTTTACCAAATCTGCCAGAAATAAATCTCGAGCAAAGTGTAACTTCCAAACACGCGCGCCTCATAAGGAAACAAGTTGATGACATGCATTTATTATGCGGGCATTGCAGTACGGCTACAACACATAAACGAAATGCGACTTGCGTAAAAATAACCAACCCACATATACGAAAATCGGTTCAACATCCTGTAAAAAGTGCAGAAGTTACTGCACCACGGCGGTCTACCACAGTTCGAGTGCACAAAAAAAGTACATACATTCACACACACACAAATATATATATATATATATATATATATATATATATATATATATACATAGAGAGAAAGAACGAAAAAATTCGTGAAAAATAAAACGTATAAGTTTCTAAAACACGTTTGCGAAACGATGAAATAAAAAGAACGTCTGCACTCTGCCAATATTATATACATATAGATATGCACATTATACAGGACCGGAATAATAAAGATATTATATATCATATATATATATATATATATATATATATATATATATATATATATATATATATATATATATTAGCATGCAACTATAGGTTGGCTTCTTTCAGAATGGAATCTTTTGTTGAATATCTCATAACCGTACAATCATAGTGGAAATACGTTTAGGATAAAATATTGAAAACTTTTAAAATTTCACAACGACGAGAAAAGTGATTGATCTTGGAAAATTATACTCTATATAAATTGAATTTTATTCAGTTATCGATTCTAAAAATAAACTGAAAATTATAGAAAGTAACTGTGTATTTTTCGATTAATTCTATTTATATTTCATTTCTAGTATTATTTGTCATTATTTGATTATTTTTTTATAATTTATATTTCATACAAGTCTGTAGAATTTTTTTTTTATTTTAATTTAATAGTGTTGAGTAATAAGTGATTAATTTATATTAAAATAAATCACATTTCTCCAATACTTAAACATTTTCTAAAAATGTATTATTCATTTTATTCGCTGATGTACATTTCGATGATCACATGACTGAGGGTAATAAAAATTGTTAGTGCTGTAAATTTTATAATGAAGCTCTTTAACAGTAATGGCACAATCATTGAAATTCATATTAACAAATAAATCACACTTTTATAAAATCTTGTGATATTGGAAATAAATGATTTATTTATGTTAAATTTTAAAACTGTCCTCTAAATAAGATTTTCAGTTATTAATTTTAATATTCATATGTATGTAATTTATTTATAATTTCAATTTAAAGTAATAATAAATCATTTATTAAATGATTTTAAAATTGTTTCATTATACAAATTATATGATTAATTTTATTAATCTTAAATAACGTTTGTTTTAAACTATCTTAATGAAAATGAACAAGCATGATAAGTATATTATTTTATTATCTTTTAAATAAAATATATTTATCACAATATATATTCAAAAATAATAATATAATAAATAAGTGTATATATATTTTAAATATAAATTTATACAATCTATCTTTAGAAAAAAAATATTTTTTTTTAGATTTTTTTGAGATATAAATATTTGTATCATTGAATGTTTATTTTTCTACCTGAATTTCTATTTTATTTAAATATTATTTATAAAAACAAATAATATCAAGAATAAAGTAGTTCAAGGACTAAGTTTAGATATATCTAGTTATATTATCGTATTTGTTGTTAGTTTTAAATAGCAATTAATAAGTGTGCTTATAATGTTAAATATTTAATAGAAAATATTATCTTTTATATAAATAAATAAGTGTTTTTAATGCTACATAATTTTTAAAAAATTCATTTTATAAGATAAAAATAAAATGTTGTACAATAAATTATAACTGAAAATCTATTTTTTTAAAAATTATTAATGGAAAATTAGATAATGTGTAATACAGACTGTATTGATTTTTACAAACATTTAAAAATCATAATAGAATAAAAAATAAATGTTATAAAATCATATGATTCACTTATATAAATTTAAATTAGCTACCATGCCAAACCGGTAGTGACAAAATATCAAATTTTAATATTTTCTTAATCACAACTTTTATAAAAAAAAAATATAATTGTGTAATAAATTCCACGTGTGCGAATTATTAAAAAAATACCATTGATGCAAGAAACGTATAAATAAAACTGTTGGAATATTTCGCGCGAAAAAAGAAATGATATTGAGATTGAAAGAATTATAAATTGAATTAAGAAAATTAAGAAGAATGGTACGTTTGCAGGCACTAAATCTTTCAAGGCACATTATGTTAACTACTCGACAAAGTCCCAAGATGGATTCATACAATATATACAATCAAACTAATATCTCCACCATGACAAAACATTCTTCAGTATCTATTGAAACGTACATTCGTATTGTCAAACATTGTAAGTATGAAGGTATTCGGTTTTTAACAGTCCGTGACTTGACATTCACTTTACACATAATCGGACTATAATTGAAAAAGTCATACGAATATTTTCCAGCTATAAATATGTTTTGCATTTACATATATACAGATGTGTGTGTGTGTGTATTTTAATATGTGTATATATAGCGCATCATAATTTCAAATATGAAACGTGAACAATAAACAAGTAATATAACGAACAACGTGTTTATTGATTAAATGTTAATATATAAACAAACAATAGCCTATAATGATTTGTTAAAACCCCTTTTATATTATTATGTAATAGCAGTGTCATACATTACACTCGTGTAATGCAATTTATCGGAACATAAAACAATACATGATTCTGTCAAATATCCTATTTGTTAGATTAAATACGTGTGGAACAAATCCGGTTTAGATTTTGGTAGTTCAGAAAAAAATATTTTGAAAAATTTCATTTCAACAATTATAAATATTTAAATAAAATATTCAAACGTTCAGATAAAGTATTAAAAATTAAATTGTAAAATTCCAATTCTACAATCCCAACAAATTGTGTTAATAACTCTTTTATATGTTTATCTCCTTAAGGTCATTTTGTATTGTAGATTTTCTACAACTAGTATCATAGAATCTATCTGATAATAACTATTATTTGAAATTAGTTATGGAAAAGATGCAATACAAAGTGACTTTAAGAAGATAAACATATATGGAGTTATAAGCAATCTATCATAATAATAAAAATTTACAATTTATTTTTTTATATTTTTAGATAAAAAATTATATTCTAATTTAAATTATTTAAAACTTCTTTTACTGTAAGAAAATTAATTACTATTTTCATTTTATTTCATTTAAACATCAATAATAGTTTTCACAATATACAGAAGGAATTTCTAATTTTATTGTATATTTACAAACAGATTTTAATAATTGACAATTAAAATATTATAATGAACGAATATTAATAATTTATAAATATAAATTATAAGTTTCGTCGAATTTTGTTAACAAGTTAGAAATGTTGCTATATCACTGTTATAAAAATATTAAAATTATACAAGCTCACTGGAAAATTACACACACCCCTTTATATTTTCAATTTTGCTGAATAGTTCTTTTTGTATTGAATTTCATTGTTTATATATTTTTAATTAAATATTGTAGATATTTATTTGTTAGTGTTTTTTCATATGTACTTTTCAAAAAAATGTGTGTTATGCGAAATTCAATAAAAATTATTTAAATTTAATATATACATATTTTTTATAAAATCCAATAGATTTTATACAAAATTTAGAAAAAAAGTCTCATATGCAGCGATTTAATTTATATTTAGGGAAATTTTTATTATACATTTATATATATATATATATATATAATTTAAAGTGGAAATTTTTGGGGGAGGCCCTCATCCAGCTCTATATACAGAGAGGCTGATGATAATGATAATATTGATAATACTGAATTGAATGATTATACACAAAGAAGAGAAGCATGGAATTGTGCTTTTTAGGAATAACACGTAGACTTTCCAAAATCATATAATTTTCAAATTTTCTTATTGTAGTTCATTTTGTTTGTTTTTGCTTACAAAATCTACTCATAAGTATATTTAAAAACGTTATTATTCTCTAAAAATAAACAAAATATTAAAAATGTATTTTTTAGTTAATTCTATTTGATTTTTCTATAATGTTCACTCGAATTTTAAAGCAAAATCATATTCTTTTATTAATTACAAAATGGAACTATTTCCACATTTCTAAATTTATATTAATTCTTTTTCTATATATATATATATAAATATAAATTGAATAAATTCATCTCTTTGATGATTCAATAATAATTTCAGTTCATATTATTTACAAATCGTTAGTTACTCTAAACTAAAATCACACCGTAGCTCGAAGCCATAACTCCGGACTCATTTAAAACATAATTTTGATTTCAGTTCATCTTATTTTAGTGTATTTAATTAATATATTATTTCATTTTCAACATTTATACATATTTTGTTTACTTATCAATGAAAACAAATATTTAATTACGAAATATTGAATGGATTCCACTTGTATTAATAAAAAAATGTTATAATCTACTTATATTTTTCAATATATATATATACATTCATACATACATACACTTATATACTATGTATATATACACATACTTACCTGCACATAGATAGATATAGATAGATATTTAGGTAGATAGACAAATAAAAACGTATAGATAAAGATATTTATATATAGCAATAAATAAGTAAATTATATTGCACAATGGAGTATATATAGGTGACCTAAATGAGACTGAATGATATAAAGCAAGACTGAAAGTTACATCTTTCAGTTTTATTTTGGCCACTCTATTTAATAATTTTTTTATTGTAGTTTGTGTCATGTCTTGAAATCGAAGATGTATTTTTTCTAAAAAAATGTATATATACATTTTTTTTGAAGTATAACCAATTCAGTACAAAGTGTGCTTTCTGTTTAAGTCTTCAATTTTCTTTGAATATTCATAGTCATAGATAATCTTATATTATTGTATGATTGGTAAAAGTTTACTAAATTTGTTTTTTTTAACATATAGTACTGCATTAAATAAAGCCAAATATTAGTAGTAACAATCTGAATTAATGGTTTTACCTGATTTTAAAAATACAAAATATACCATACGTTTTAAATTCTCACCAAACTCACTTTAATATAGTGTATTTCTGTCTTTACAATCGTCAATGAGATTTTACCTTGTGACAACAAATGTTCTTTTCTCCTTACATCTCTGCATAAAATAATTTTTTCATCTATCACAGTTCGTTTCAAAAATGCAGTCATTTATATGGCTAGACAACAAAGTCATACAAATCATAAATCTGTCTTTTAAATTCCCTTTTGTTAATTCATAAAATATTTAATCATCAATTTTTCATCTGTATTAAGTATTTTTTAGACTTACTACTAATATTCAATAATGGCATTATATCAGTTACTTTACTGGCAGGTGAAACCAAAAAGACTTTTTCACTAATGCAGTATGAAAATTGTTTACATTTATTTCTTGTATAAATATTTCATTTGAATACTTTTCTATTTTTTTAATCTGAATAGTATATATATTTTTTTTTAATTTAATTTTTTTAATTGCCATTCAATTATATTTTTAGAATGTTAATTAATTTCATAATTCATTAGATATGTTTACTAAACATACACTTTTTTGGTAAATGTTATATTAATTTTTTATATCACTTATTAGAAAATGTTGTGGTGAATGTGTATTATTAATTAATATTACAATAGTATGTCTACAAAATAAATTGATTTTACACGAAATTCAATTAAAACATTGATTTTATATGAAAGTTGATAGGTATTTAAAGCTTGTTTTATTGTTTACTATACGTATTTTGAATTGAATTCCGTATTTATAAAAAGTTACAATTAATTATGAGTGTATAGAAATGTCTGTATTTTGATTTTAATAATGAACTGAAATTATTTTCGAATAATAATATAAATAAATGAAATATAGTTTTTTTAATGACTAACACAAATTAAATAATTCTTAAAATATATTAAAATTCTACATTCTTATTTATGCATGTTATTGAAAATTATTTTTTCAAGACATGATTGTATATTGTGAAAATATTTTTAACTAGGAACTTTTTTAACAATGTGGTAATTCTTACAAAATATTTACTGTTTGAAGTTTATTCTTGTATACTTAAAAAATGAATAAAATGCTTTTAACAATCGTTATTATTTTTTCATGTCGTAGTTTGTATCAAAATAAATGAAAAAATCATTCGGTGAACAAACCGTTGGTGTGTCGAGCCAAAACATAATCCTGTACACAATACTAACACGAAAACTGAAATTATATCTTAAACGCCGAATCGTTTAATCCGGCTCTAGACAAAAAGATGCTTGTTGCACATTTGCATTTTTATTTGCCATACCATCATCGATATTTTTAGAATTTTTAAATCCTCTCAACTGCATCTGCACATCAAGCATACATAGGCAAGCGTGTAAACAAGAATTGTAAAAAAAATATAACATGTAATGCGTGTTTCGTTGCTTTTAATTTATCGATGTGGTGCAACGTAAACGAATTCTATTTGAAATCATTTTTTTATTTAGTCATTTATTTGATCTGAACTGAAGATTTATACACACAGTGCCAAAATATACAGGATCCTAAAAAGAACAAGATGTACACGATCGGGAATTGTATAGATTTTTTATTATATGCAAATGCATTTATGTATACATTTATATATATATATATATATATATATATATATATATATATATTTATATTTATACACTTGTGAATGTATGTATGAATAAATTCAGGTCACTCAAAAATAAAATATGATATTATAATTGTTTTAAATTGGTAATTTTCGAAAAAAATATACATACATAAAATATATCTATGGACACACACACATGTGTATATATATATATATATATATATATATATATATATACATATATATATATATATATATACATATATACATACCCGTAACATAATAGCATACTTCATCGCTTGTCATGTGAGAGATTGCGTTCGATCCTCGATCG
>CP092095.1:18934728-18942228 GCA_029203775.1 Neoneuromus ignobilis
TATATACACACACACACATATAATACAAACACACACACATTTATGTATGTATTTGTATATTAAGGTATTTAAACATCTACTAGTATTCCATTTGCAGTCATAGTTGTGACTATAACAGATAATTATTTAATTACTGCTTTATGTTCATTAGCAAGGTACTGAATTCGTGTTATGAATTGAATTTGTTTAAAGGAAGTATTAGATGGTTCATTGTCTTATACTAATTAAATAAATAGTAATTGAATTTTTTTTCTTATCTAGTTTTTAAGTATATAATAGTTACATTTTTGTGAGGAAATTAGTTGATTTAATTTTGTAATAGAACTCGTATTATTTATGAATATAATTTTCTGAAATTTGAAAGCTATTCTTGTCTCCCTAGGGAGGTTTAAATTAATGTATTGTTACTTTTATTATATATATATATATATATATATATATATATATATATATATATATAATCAGAATCTCTCTATTTACTAGATGAAGTTCTTTAATTAAAATTCAAAATTTTCAAAAAGTTCAAAATTTTCCACATTCACCGATCTAATTCCTTTTTCTTCTATTCCATAGCAGCGAATTTTCTCTTTTCTCAATCCTATCTATCGATAGATCTTTTTTTGGATTTTTTTATTTTTCTGGATTGCGAGTCATTTTCTCATGTCTACTATATGACCGATTTTTTGCTATATGACCGATTTTTTGCTATATGACCGATTCATTTCCATCTGTAAGTTTTCACTTTTTATAACATATATATATATATATATATATATATATATATATATATATATATATATAATTTTTAGATGACTTTCAATATTTAGATTATAATATATCCTTTTTACTCAAAAACAATAAATTTATTTATGTTATTAGATCTTAAATAAATGCATAAATTTTACGAAATTTGACCACTAAGTTACTTTATTCTAATATAGTTATAAATAATTATTTTGTAATTAAAATGAAAATTTTCTGAATATTGTTGTTTAACATCTTCTCACTTTATATATATATATATATATATATATATATATATATATATATATATATATATATATATATATATACATCCGTATATACACTCACATAAAGACACACACAAAGAGACAAAAAGTATTATCCATCAATATAATAAATTAAGAAAATGATGAAATTCAAAAGAATTAATATATTATATATACATATTTTTATTTTTGATAATCCATTGTAAATTAATAAATTCTTTAATATATTATATTCTTGAAGGTATTTAAGTAGTTTGTAATTTTATAACTTAATGCTAATGATTAATTTAATATTAAAAAAAATTATCTTATTTTATTTGTATAATTTATAAATATTTTTTAAATTATTTTTATCTAAGATTACATATTATCTATATTTATTGATAAATATTATATTTATTTATCTATAATATAATTTTTATTCAATTCAATAATATATATATATATATATATATATATATATATATATATATATATATACACATACACATACACACGATTATATACATTTACTTAATTACTATTCATTTATTGGTAAAACAATATATTTCTAACTACCAAAAATTAGATAAAAGTATTTTTTAGAAATAAATTACTGCTCTTCGAAAAATTATATACGTATTCAGTAATTATTCCTTGTTCGTTTTGTCATTGACGACATTGTTTATTATTTGTTTGCAAATGGTGACGAATTCACTATCGTACAAATGAATCATCACCCCAACATCTCAATATATTAGAAAGCATTTAATAACTACTTATTGTTCACTTTGTTTGTTTATAACAACGATAGACTGATGAGTATTTAGATGACAATACCATTATTATCAGATCACTGACTTATAAAATGTAATGCTTTCTAATATATTGTGATACTGGAGTGATAATTCATTTGTGTGAAAGACATTCTGTATATTATCATTATAATCATCAGCCTCTTTGTATCTATTGCTTGACGAGGGTCTCTTCTAAACTTTCGAACTTTACTTTTGTCTTGTTATGATCGTAAGTTTGTGTATATATATATATATATATATATATATATATATATATATATATATGCGTTATATATAAGTATATATATTTTTGAAATGCAGATATTAAAAAAATATTTTTTTAAACCACAATATGTATTTAAGGCGACGTATAAAATTTCAAAGAAACTATGTCTAATTGAAAATTTCTTGATTTTAATTTTAATTAAAAATATAGTATTATTCTCTTCTTTTCTTTCTATATATATAATTTGATTTTCTCTCTTCCCATCAATCATCGAGATTTTCAATAAAAATTTACTAAACAAACAATCTCTAGATAATTCATTTTGTTGAAAATTCAAGATATAGTACTTGTGAACTTATTTTCAGAAAGTTATTTTTAAGAAAGTTTTCATATTTACTTTATTTTATATTAGGATGGTCTTAATGAGACTGAAGGTTTTAGATATACATTTATTTGCTTACTATCCTTTAGTCTCATTTGGGCCACCATATATATATATATATATATATATATATATGGGGGTTATGTATACAAACAGCAGTAAAATAACATTTCATCAACAATATTTTATTTCTTATTTGAATTAATTATACAAATTAATTATTTAAAGTAATATTGAAAAAGTAACGAATTAATTTTGAAGTAAATAGAATTTTATTATGTGTTTTATGGCTCCATTGCATGTTTTTCTATTATTAGGAATAATATATTTCGAATATTAAAGAATATTTGTAATTATATATATTTATACATTTTACAACTAATAACTGAGGAAATAATATACAAAGTGAATGACACCAGCAATGGTACATTGAAAAGTTTAATTAATTAGAGTATAATGTGCAGTCGACTTCAATTAATATGGCATCTTTCTTTGTTCCAAAGTATATTAATTTTTATATCACTTTTTATTATATTCTACGTATCAGATATTGTATTATTATTTTTTTAAAAAATAAATATTTTATAACGTTTTTTATATTTGCAAAATATAACTACGATCCTTTTTAATACTTTTCCAATATTTCCTTTTAACATGTTTATTTGAACTATTTTTAACTATAATTCTTATTCAATCATACAACTTATTCAGTCATATAAAAGGAAGATGATATTATTTCAACGAAAAAAGCGATTAAATTTTGTTTGTTCAATGTTAAAGAAATTTCCTCGAAATGATATTTAACTTAATATTGAAAAACAACTTAGTTTGTTTTCAAATATATTTTTATTTTTTTCATGTCTCCTACCCTTATAATTCTCATATTTATATCACTTAGAAATATATTTAAAAAAAATTTCATGTATTTCAATTTTTAATTTATTACTCAGTTTCTTTTAATTTTTTCAATGTATATTTCTCATTTTTTTTTAATCAAATGTGTATAAGTAGATGTACATTTTTGTATGTGTGTTATTTTTTAAAGATATTTTTAAAATTTAGTACATAGCTGCAAATTTAAAAATGTTTATTGAATAATAATAATGTAATTATAAAGTGCATTATTTATTAATTAGTTTATTTTATTAGCGATTTAATATTTTTGTAACAAACCAGAAATGAATTTGGGTGTTAGTTTTTAGTACTTGATATATTTAATTATTATTTTTTATGAATACTGTTTATATTTGTAGTTTTATTTGAATTGTATAGTTTAAAAAAATGTCTAAAAAATATCAGTTCGTATTAGATATTAAACTTTAATCGTTGTTGTTGTTTTTCCAACTGAACGTTACTCGTTCAAAGCTTATGTATTTAAATCAACGAAGAATGATGTTAAAAAATGAAAACACTATTGCATCTGCACCATCAGACACCTCAATCAACGTACTATGCCCGTAGCAGCAGTCATCATTACTATTTCATAAACGACGTAATACAGTTCTGTGTCTGAATAATGTATAACGAATTTAACGTTGCCAGTTATTCGAGGAGGTAGTGTGACATACGGCCGTTGTACCGTCGGGGAAACGGCGGTAGCGCCGGGTAGATCAACTACTGTGCACGAGGTGTAATAGGGGAAAGTACGGTGGTGCGGTGCGATGTGGTGGCTGCTATACCCGTAGCGGTCGATGGCCCGCTCAAGAAGCGTCTTAGTGGCCGAGGTCATGGTCCTGCGTCGGCATCGATACGCCGACGCTGCGGCGTCTGGCTAGACGGCGACGCACCGAAATTTCTCACCGCTATATTGCTCTCATCCCTTTCACGTCTGCTCTTGTTTCTCGAATGTACGAGACCTAGACGAAGGGGTAGGTCGTGGTTTTGCTTCTAACCCCAGTGTTGTATTATTTGACGATGAAAAATTGAAATTGAACATTTGACAAGATTTTATTGATATGACGCGTACAGGTTAAGTCTTTGATCATGATTGATTTATGGGATTTATTTCGTTCAGATTTGGATTTGAGATTATTTTTTTTATCGAATTTTAAGTCTACTTATATATATATATATATATATATATATACATCTTTTTTTAAAAAAATACCCTTAATATTTTTAACGTCTTTTATTATTTTTTCTTAATCAGTTTAAACAGTATAAATCTTAATCGTATACTTATTTTTATTTAGGTAACTATACAATCTGTTAAAAATAAACTTTCACTCCAGTTTACTTTATTAATATTTTTGGTAAATAGTGATTTGTTAACTAAATCTCAAATATTGTTATAATATAAAAATATTACAAAAAAATTCTATTCGCTATTATATGATTTTTATTTGTATAATTGAGTTTGAAATAGGTAAAAATTTTGAATTTATAACATTATATAAATTTTGTATTTTTTTATTAAAATTTTAAGTAAGAAAATATATAAATTTCATATATAAAAAAATAATGATTCAGATATAGGAACTTTATCGTCTCTTAGTTTATATATAAAAATTAAAAAATATATATATTAAAATTATTATATAAAAATAATTATAATTAAATATATTTTCACAAAATTAAATTGATTCAATAATTTATTACTCAATAAAAATGTATTATAATTTTACTAAACTTGAAAATATTCTAAAATTTCAATAAATTAATTTTAAGATTTTTTATACAGGTTCTATTATATATATATATATATATATATATATATATATATAAATCATTAGCCTCTCTCAATCCACTACTCTGGATAAAGGCTTTCCCAAACCTTCATAGTTTTAGTTTTTAAAAGGTTTGGTATCTTTACTCACCGCCCTGATTCCACTCGCGTGTTGATAAGTACCTCTTCACTTTGGCTAGAAATATTTTCTAAGTTTCCTCTACTTAATTAAACCTACCAGCTAATTCAGAGAATATTGCATTACCTGTTCTTAGAAGCCCATTTACGCCTTCTAAGGAATATACAATATTTTTTTCAATTTATTTAGTTTTTATCCTACATATTTTTATTTTTTTATCATGCAAGTTTTTATTTTATTACTATGCACTTCTCACATTAATAATAATATATTAATTAATTAGTCGGAATTTAAATCAAGCCTAAAATTAATTATAATGATATTTGTAATTTATAAAAGAAAGTTAATAATTAACCTTTTTGTAATATGTAATCTTAATTATTAATTCTTCTTCCTTTACTTACGACTAAATATATTTTTGTTTGATTACTAACATTTATTATGTCTAGGAGGAAAACTAACTTTTCGCCAATCTTTTTATAGTCCTAGGGGTCTATTTTCTCTTGACCGTCCATTTTTATAAATATATGTTAAATAATTCTCCCCTATTCTGTTTATATGATTGTTTCTTTCCCTCCTTATATGCTATAATTCACAGTTATACATTATTGATTCTTTCAACATGAAATATTTTCCTTTCCACAATTATTATTTTTTACTTTACACATTTAATTTCTACTCTTGTATTTGTTACATAATTAATATGGATGTTATCATAGACATATAGATTGATTAAATATAATTCGCACTTTTTCTCATTTATTTATTTTACCATATCATAAAATTTAAATACTCAGTCACTTTACTTCCCAAACAATGTCTCTAACATTTATTATATCTACTCCGAGGAAAAGTATAATTCTTTGGTTATTTGAAGTATTAAAACTTATTTCGATACTTGTGGAATTGTCCATAATAATTTTACTAATTCATAAAACAATTTAACTTATTAATTAATAAATAAATTATTTAAACAAATATTACATTAAAAAATCAAATAAACATATGTAATAATTTCAAGAATGCTCATGTATCAAACTGACATTTTTTATAATTAATATATAATTAAATTTTGCATAATTCCATGAAATAAATAAGAACGAACCAGCTAATAAAACATTATACGAGTACGTTGTCGCGAATAAAATTAATGAATATTTACATACTCCATACATATATGTGATATCTATTTACAATCATTTTATATACATTCACATTAAAGTTTCAGCCTCACGTGTTTACATGCGATTTGTTTACATTTAACCGATAATTAGTTCATGTTAATTAGTTTAGTTTATGTATGCGTACATTATATATATATATATATATATATATATATATATATATATATATATATATGTAATAGATAGATAGTTATGTATGTATGTATGTATTCTTATATAAAATCGTTGAAGAGGAAAGGAAATCTGGGTTAATCCTAATAGTTGGATTAAATTTAATAAACACACTCTAAAATTAATGAACACGTTTTATATATATATATATATATATATATATATATATATATATATATATATATATATAATTATGTGTGTATACAAATTTATATTAACAAATTGTACCTTCAGAATGTTTTTGTTTGCTTGAATTTCACATATACTCAAGCAGTAATCCTTTGTGTAGTTAATTATTACATTATAATTAAGCTTAATAGTATATTGTAGTCGATTTTTTATATTTTCATTTAATAAAGTTGTCTTAATTTAAAATTATTTTTATACAGATATAATCTATTTAATTGCATACTCTTTTCTTGATAATCAAGTTTTATTTTTCAATTAGCTCCTTGTTACAAATATTTTGTTCAATTCATTATATCATCATCATTATTATCAGCTACTCTTAATAAAATGCTGGATAAAGACTCCTCACAAAATGTATCATTTCAATCGAACTGATGCTTTCCTCTTACAGTCTATTCCAAGAATGTCCTTATATTTCTGTTCCATATATTCATGGATTTCGACCTGGGCCTTATTGTATATCTAAATTCCCAGTTAACAAGTCCCTTCTATTTGTTATACATCTTACCCATTTCAAACTTTTCACTTCTGTCATAACATCCATAATTTTTATTTTCTTTCTAATTTATTAATTTCTCTTTTTCTCTTTTCATGTTATTCCCAATATACATTTTTCTATATTTCTCTTTATTGTCCGGAGCTTCTGAATCATTCTGACATTCAAAACCCATATTTCACTACTATAGGTGAGAATAAATAGGAATATTTTGATCAAAAAATTTCTTTTTAAATACAGAAAAATATTTGACTTAATAATA
>CP092095.1:18947228-19029728 GCA_029203775.1 Neoneuromus ignobilis
TGTCAGGCGCGAACATTATAAGTAAAATCGTCCACGGGTTTGTACGTAAATTGGGGCAGAGATTTGAACAGAATAAAAAAAAATATTTCACACATACGGAATACAAAATGTAATTGACGAACAGGAACAGAGTTATAAATAGAAAATTAAAACGGAAATATTGAGGATGTAATGAATTGCAAGTTTTTTTTACACATTACACACACACACACACACACACACACACATATATATATATATATATATATATAACATGTAATATATTTATTATTTAACATTTCTGCGTTTTTTAATTAAAATACTTTTGATATTTCAAAGAGAAACTGAAATATTTAATTTATATGTTTTAAAAATTGTTTTCCAAATAAACATTTAGACTGAGAACATTTTTTTTACCAAACAGCCTAGTTATATCTAATTATAATTATGAAAATTATAAAATTATTAATGTATTACTGTTATTATAAAAATTAAATAAAATAAATGATTTATAGTTATAACTGAAAATTGTTTGGAATCGAAATTAACATGAATATAAATTTAACAAATAATTTATAGTAAAACTGCTATTTATTTATACATTTAAAATATATAATGTTTAATGTGTTTTTTAAAAAAAGGTTTATATTTATAAATATATTTATTATTTTATTTTTATACTATATTTTTATATTTCGAAGATATATTAAAAAATATTTATTGACTATAATTCACATCCTAATTTTTTTTAAATAATTATTATTAAAAAAATGTAATATTGTTTTGTTGTTTATAACAGTAATGGTCTAATTTGCATTTCGATTGCAATGCCATCATCGTCAAAGCCTTTTTTTATAAAATCTAAATAAAGAACAATATTTTTTTATAATCATAAATTCTTCAATATAGATATTCTGGTTTACTTCGCTAGAAAAACTGTCCGTTTAATGAAAATTATTTTTAAAGCACGAGTTTTTTATCGAAGTCATATTTATATTAAACTCTTTTATAAAAGAAAACTGATAAATATAGATTGATTATTTTATATAATTAAAATTTCCTGAATAAAATAATCTCGAATACATTGAAATTGACATGTAATTAATAATTGATAAAGATTTTAAAGTTAAATCCAATTACAATTTTAAATATTTTTTATTAAGTACAAATTAAAGATTTTTTAAAAAAATTAATTAAGTTATTTTAAATATTCCAAATTGTCTGAATTTCAAATAAACTCGCATAGTAAAAAATGGATACATAATTCATACTTAATGAAAGTTTTAATGTTTGAGTTCAGTTTTAGTTTTCTTTCTTTTTTTGAGAATACTGAATATATAACATTTGAAAACCTTTATGTTATGAAAATACTAGTAAGTTTTTTATGCTATCTAGAAAATACACACACACACATACACACACATATATATATATATATATATATTACTATATGATATATGTACATATGTGCTTATATATGAGTTAGAATTTTCCAGACGATTACAGTCTTTAGGGAAATTATAACAAAATTAAAACTAGACATACCTCATACACACACACACACTCACACACTATATAAAATATTACAGTAGATTAATGCACTCAACTTATCTCTATTTATAGATTTATAAAACTTAATAAAAAACGAATTCTTATTAAAAAAAAGTATTCATAAGACTTGAAAACTTTATTCATTCGAAATTTTTGATTTAAGATCATTATGTGACAATTCATTAATTATATACCTGTAATTATCCATCACGAATTCAATATTAAAAAAATCATCGATGAAGTGATGACCTCTTCTTTAAAAACAATCGTTTATACGTGTCGATATTAATTAATCAATTGAATCCTGGAAATGACAGCTGTAATTATGTGAAATTCTGGTTCATTAAACCTATATAACACCAAAAGATCACTTGTACACGAACATGCATGCAATTATAATTTTAAATATATATTTTTTTCTGTCTTTATGTATGGGTGGATGGAGAAAATAACGGTTTAATACCCCTCCCCATTTATATATATATATATATATATATATATATATATATATATATATAAATAATTTATTGAGTTATCTTTTATTGATATGTCCCATGATGTGTTATCAAATAAAAATCTCAAAAATAAAAATTAGACAACTTTAAGAGTTAATACATTCTAATATGTAATTTAAAATAAAACGAATTTTCTTAAAAATGCATTTTATGGGTTAAAAAATATTCCATATTTCCAATTTGTTGATCCTGTGTATAATTTTTATTATTTATTGTTGTTTTTTACTGCAAAACGTTTTTAAAAATTGATATTACACTCAGAACTAACAACAGTACAAGTACATTAAACTAAATTTATGCATTGTGAAATATTTTATGATATTTTTTTTAAATGATAGGAAATGTAATGAAGTGAATTAAAAATCCCATCTTGATCAATGATTCTTGTGGTATTAAGCATGTTAATAAATTGATATTAAGTTAAATATATCACGATGTAATAAATAAACATCATATTTTCTCTATCAATAAATTTAAAATCTTAGACATGTTTATTTTTATTATAAAAGCAAATTTTAATTAAAATCTCTTTGATCTTTTTTATATAAAAAACCAAAAGTTCTCCTTTTTGATGTACTCTAATTAAATCGTTGAACTTTCGTAAATATTCATAAGTGAGTATTTAAATCGAATAGTTAACAAGTAAAGCACTCACACTGAATGTGTATAATAAAATTATACGACTCGAACACATTTCATGGCGAATCTTGTCAATATTATCTAACGATATTATAAAATTATCTCGGTTGAAATTTACAAAACTTTGCAACGTCTTGTGTACATGAAACGACCACACACGAACTTTATGCCAACCTTTCATGTAATAATCATAATTCTCGCGAAACTTTTCATTCGATTACCTCAATATGATGCAGTATTCAAGAAAAGCGTCGGCGAGTCTTTTAACAAACTTTCCAGACACATTTTACTGTGTCACCGCTACTTTAATGAGAAGCTTTTCTTTCGTCTCGCGTCGTCGTTTGACGAACAGTTCACGGAATGCGATGTATCCGTTAAATTAATGTCAAAATCAAACGTATATATACCTAAAAGGGAACATTTATTTCTTTCGACTGATCGAAACGATTCTAGAAATTAATTACTTGAATGTATTCCGAGAAAAGGCATTTTATTTATAACTATTTTCACAGTTCGGTTTATACATTAGAAATCTTTTATGGAATTTCAATGTTCTTATTTAATTAAATAAAATATAATTTTATTAAAAATATACGAATCTTGTTCTGTTGATATTTTTGTAAACAAATATTACATAAATTAACTATTTTTTAAAATAAATATATTTTTTTGTAACTTTGAAGAGTATGAAACATTTTTATTACCTGAATATTTGTTTTTAAAATATTTGTTTAGCCTTATATTGAATTTAATATGATTTATGAAACATAATGAAATGTGTGCATATATATATATATATATATATATATATATATATATATATATATATATATATTATCATCATCATTGTCAACATTATAAAAGCCTATGTCAACCCACTGCTAAGTAAAATCCTCATCAAATATCATTAGACATTTT
Organism: Neoneuromus ignobilis; assembly: GCA_029203775.1. NCBI lineage: Eukaryota > Metazoa > Arthropoda > Insecta > Megaloptera > Corydalidae > Neoneuromus > Neoneuromus ignobilis. Next base: position 18,950,831 of record CP092095.1, read on the forward strand.
TAACAATGAAAGGATCTTGGATAAATGTTTTTCAAAGATTCTTCCATTGTTTGAAAAGTCAGTATTTAAACGACTAATCTCATTCAGTCCTCATCTCCACTATACTTAACAATTTCATTCCTCCATCTTTGATAAAGTCTCTTCCTTGATATCTTTTTGTCTCTTAATCACCATTCCATAATTATATTTGTCCATCTTGTCTTCTCTTCTTGCTACGTATCTTACTCATGTCCATTCGCATTTTAAACTTTTCATTCTCGTTATAACGTCCATAACTTTAATTTATTGTTAAATCCACTCATTTCTCTCTTGTCACTATTATTCCTATTATATATCTTTCCATATTTTGTTGTATTGTTAGTATATATTGGACTATTTTAGCAATTAAGATCCATGGTTTACTGTCATAAGTGAGAATAAATAGAAACAGCAATGATCAAAAACTTTTTTTAAAAAAACATAGAAAAATATTTGACTTTAAAATATAAAAATTCTTTCAAATTGACAATATTTTATTTTTATTCTCTTATTTACTTAATCTATAAATGTTATTGTTATCTTAATGAATTGTTCTAAATACATATAGATTTTAATTTCTCCTATTTCTACTTTTCTTAATTCGATTTTCTTCTGATCTACAAATTTATTTTTAAATTTATATATATATATATATATATATATATATATATATATATTATATATATATAAATATGAGAGAGAGAGAGAAAGAAATAGAGATAGAGAGAGAAGGAGAGTATAAATGTATGTATATACCAAAATGTGACAAAATTCAATAATTATTCGAAAAAAATTCAATACAGAAAACAATAAGATCCATTTAAAGGGACAAAAAAGTGCATGAAATAAAACGTACTAAATAATTCTTTTTATATACTAAACACTTTCCTTGTTCAACTTTCTGCATATTCCAGTCTGTTAAACAAGTAAATACATCCACACTTTTGCCTACAAACCAGTAGTTGAAGTCAGTAACAACGTACTTAAAATACATTCGTAGAAAGTATCTAACCATAAACATTATTATACTTCTTGACTTTATATATATATATATATATATATATATATATATATATATATATATATACGTATGTATGTATATAAAACTATAATGAGCTCAAATATGCATACAGAATTAAAATTAATTACATTGTTTGTTTTTAATGTTAGCTTAATCTCGAGTTAATGGAGAAATTGAATAAAAACTTTACTGTATAAAAATATGCTTCTTTAATATAGCAATTAAATTAATATAGATATATTTTAAACTAGTTGTGAACATTAACTATATTAGTTTTATTTTTTACTTTATGTATAAATAGTCTAAAATACTTTTCTCTAAAATAAAAAATATCTATTTATAGGGATTTATTGTGACAAAATGATCTTTAATCATTTTAAATACAGTATTTTTTAAAAAAACATCTCTTAACTAATACATTTTTTATAATCATTAAAAATAATTATTTCATTAAATTCGATTATTCTTGATTTCAATCAGCTTCCAGACATGTAATTAATTATTCAATTTTAAGCAGCTGTGTCATCACGATTCTTAACATTAACTTAATGTGAATTCATTTATGGTTTTATCGAAATAAAATATAAAAATAAATAATTTAAAAAAAACTGAACTGTTTTAAAAGAAACAACTGTTCTTTTTATAAAATAATTGAAATGAAATCAATTGACAGTTTTGATATTTTAAAAAATTTAAAAATGATTCAGTTAGTATTTCTTATTTTATTTTTCAATGTATTTATATTATATATAAGTTTTTGTAATATATTTTTAATGTGTCTTTCTGGGAAAGAAAATGTCAGTTATAAATTTTTAATCTAATGTCTGTATGAAAATAATAAAAAATGTGAATTTGCTTAGAGGATATTTCCAACGTCGATATTATGTTAATAAAGCTTTTTTGACTACTAACGTAAACTGATAAATACCAATTATTAAGTTTCTAGAGAGGAACTGTTCGTAATGTATTGAAAAGCCCATTAGGTATTGTTTCTATACAACATTTTAATTCAAATATAAGATAGACGGATATTTAACTGGCATAATAATCATCCATGTCGATTACCATATTCAAATGCATACCATAGAAATTTGAGACACACTCTCGGCTAGGATTTTCCCATAATCTCTTGAGTCCTACCGGCGACCGTCTTCAATTTGAATTGTAAATGTTTCATGTATCGCACACGACATACACACAACGAACGATGGCAACTGTGCGAGTCTCAGTAACGCCGAATTATTATTTCTGATCTAGTATTGTAGACGTTATAAATGATTATTCCGACGTGGAGATGTTGCCCGTAAGGTATGGTGTTTATAGACTTCGGTGAATTCTTTTTTCACGCCACGGGATGTTGGTTCGACGTTGTAATGTCTCAGAAAAGGATTCGGAGACTGAGATAGATTGTACATGTATAAAGTGTAACAATAAAGTTTGTTGTCTGGTGAATTGTTCGAGCGTTATAACGGATATAAAATGGTGTATCAACTTTTGTATAAAAGTTTCTTGAAGTTTTTTTTGGTGATAATAACTGAACATATTTTTTAATATATATTAAAAATATATTTAAAAAAAATCTCTAAGTAATACAGCCAGTAAAAATATATCATTCAATAAGTGATGTTAAAAAATAGATTATTTTATTTTAAATCTTTTTTTTAATATAAATATACAAGGAGTATTTACTAATTTTTTAGTAAAAATAGTACAACACTAGAATCGTAGACTATTTTTTTAAATTTCTTCAAAATTAGTAAAATTAAATATAAGTATTCAAATTTAAATTAAAAAAATAAACAAAATTCTAACACTTTAATATTTTTTAATCAACAATAGTAGTTTCAATATTAGTAACTATTTCCTGTCGACAATTTACAAGCTCTGACAGCCACATTTGTAAATTTTTTGCATTTAGAAAAGATAGATTCAATTTCTTTATATTCAAGCTCTTTTCCATCAAGATGTTTTTGATACTCCAGGATAGACATTAATTAGATGAGGCAATGTTAAAAACTTTTCTCAACCTTTAGTAGAAAAAAATCACTTTAACACAAATGAATCACTCACCCGCATATTTTTTTTTTAAATGTTCAGTAATCATACATTGTTCACTTTATTCTTTGATACACATTTCGATGGCTATGTCTACATCTCAAAATTTTTATAATGCACTACTTTAATAAAATGACTAACAAAATGTCTGTCAGGGAATGAAAAAACAAATATTAAATATTAAACACTTGTAAAAAATAAAAAACATTTTGATGTTGAGAAAATGAGTAAACTAGTTTTTGTCTAACTGGTTTTTCAATTTTGGCAGATGTGATTTTTGATTTATAGGGCCATATTCTAATAAATACTACAAATGAGTTGACATTTAAAAACTTTAAAAAGTTAAAAATTATATATATATATATATATATATATATATATAAAATCCTTTCTCTTTCTCTCTCTCTCTCTCTCTCTCTCTCTCTCTTTATATATAAGGAGATATAGAAAGGGATGTATAAAATAGTTTATTGTTACTTAATAAATAAATAAATATTTTTAAAACACAGTTATATAAAAAAAATATAAATATTTATTTATTTTTTATCATTAATTAAGGATTAAATAAGTAAATAATTTCAAATTTATCATAAATTTATTTTCATATAAAAGATGTGTAGAGATTAATAAAACATTTCCCTTTATTTTAAAATTATTAAAGTTGAAACTATTCAGACCGTGAGATATTTATTTTATTGTCTTTTTGTGGGAAAAATCTTCCTCTTTATAAACATACATACACACACACGCCTACACACATTTATATATATATATATATATATATATATATATATATATATATATATATAAAGCACGTTTACGCACTTGGTATTATTGTATTTCCTTTTAATCGTACCATCTCTCTCGATCATCAATACATGTTCCATATAAACTTCCTCGTTCGACAGTAATTAGATATGTTGTGTATCGAAGAAGAAAGAAATCACTGACCGGAACATACGAGAATGGCGTAATTATCATTTCCGGTTTGTCTGGTGCCGGTGCATTGCGTGCATAACGATTTAATATTATTGTTGTACTTTCGTCGTTTTAATGCTGTTTGTACGTTTTTTTTGTTTAAAAAAAAAATCGTTATTTTTATTAGTATTCTTCTTCTATTAATAGATACTTATTAAAAAGTCTCCTTCGAATAATATATACAATAGATGGCCTGAATGAGACTGAAATAAAGTGAAGCTTAGTAAATGATTGTGAGCAAGTAAATTCTTCAGACTCATTTAAGTCACCTCTCTCTCTCTCTCTCTCTCTCTCTCTCTATATATATATATATATATATATATATATATATATATATATATATATATATATATATATATATATATATAATATATATATAAATTTTAAAATTGATAAGCATGGTAAATTTTAAAATTTATGAAAAATTTAAAAATTTATTTTTTTACCATTTTTATCATATTTATATTATATATATATATATATATATATATATATATATATATATATATATATATAGATATAGATATATTTATATATATGTATGCATGTGTGTGTGAGTAAATTAACCACACTGTTAAACTCATAAATATAGTATTTCTTAGTTGTAAGAAACCAACTGTTTAAAACTGTACCTATATTTAATCTCAATAATTATTTGACAATATTTTTATGTTCATTAAGTCTACGTTTTATTTAGCGTTTTATAATATCTATTATTAAATTTTAAAAAAATCTTGTAATTCTAATGTATGCCACTCATTTGTGTGAAATAAATATTATAATGATTATTCGTTAGTTAACAATAGAACATGGAATTTGTTAAAATATAAAATATATACACTACGTATTTCTAATTCTTTTTAAAAAGAATTTTAACTTTGTTGAAATATACTTTATATATATATATATATATATATATATATATATATATATATATATATATATATATATATATATATATTTATGTTTGTAAAACAACTAGTATTTTTCTTTTGACAATAATAAAACTGTAAAAACATGGAAAATATTTTTTTCACAAAATTTCGAACAAGAAACATTTGTGTAAACGACGTATATTTTCGATGATCAATCATAGATGGCAATAATAATATCAGGGGACAAGTTTAGGTTAGGTTCAAGGTTAAACATTGTCGCATGAATGTCAACACAATAAGATATTAAACTTTGTCTGTCTAAACTAAAGTAAAAATAAAGGCATATATTTGCATAGCTTATATATATATATATATATATATATATATATATATTTGTGTGTGTGTGTCTGCATTTGAAAAATAATATATGTATTTTTCCTATTAATTCTTCTTTTCTTTTTCAGGTACGTTTTAATATTTTCAAAATATTTATTCAGTCTATATGGAAAATATTGACAAGGTATGTTTTGTTACTTTTATGAAAAAATATACATAAAAAGTTTTCTTACTGACATTAAGTGGATTTTTTTATCAAATATTAAATATATAATTTTATTTATAAACATATTTCTAAAAGTATCTTTTTTTATAAAACAATAATGTACTAGCCATTTGCTTATAACCTTGGTAAAGATCATTGTCGCCTTTTTGTTTAAAATTTATTCACTTATAAATCATATTTTTTTAGTAACAATTTGTCTATCAACTTTTATTACAACGTAAATATTATTCAATTGAAATAAAAAAGTGAAAATTTAATATTTATTATATTTTTATGACATGAGAAGATTTATTTTCCACGAACATATTTTCACAGTATGTACATAATTGCTTATGATAAATAATTATAAATTATATATATATATATATATAATTATTGTTGTTTAAACATTTTTTTATTTATAATAAACAATAAAAGAAATGATATCATTATTTATTTTGCATAAAATACGAAACTTTTGAAAGTAAAATATTTTTAAGCGTATTAACAAGTTTATGAAGAAACGAAACTAATTTATTTTTTAATTTATACCATTCATATCTCTTTGTTATAATCTTAAATTATTAAACTAATATTTTGTTTAATTATGTCGATGCTAAGCATGTAATTTAATACTATGGACCTTTTTAAACAAAGAAATCATTTTTCGATTTCATATTTTTTTAACAAAAAATCATTTATTGATATCTTAAAACTGATCAATAATTACTATACTTATTCATTTTTTTATATTTCATGTTTTGTAAATTTTAAATTGCCTATACTATACTACACTACGAGTTAGTCTTTCATCTCAATACATTACATACAACCACAATATAAATATATAATGTATTCAGCACGGATATTTTTAAATTTATGGAAATTAGAATATTTATAGAAAACAGAAATGTTCTTTCAAAAAGATTCGCTATTACATAACATTTTATTTAGAAAAAATATTGTAAATATTATATTATTCAGAGATAAAAATCTTTAATTATAATCATATAATTATCCATTATTAATATATATATATATATATATATATATATATATATATATATATATATATGGCACTTTTATCTACAATTAATAATTAACAAGACATTGTCTAGTTCTAATTGTGTGGAAAAATTAATATCATCAAAATATTTATAACCACAAAAACTCAACAGATCATTTTTCTTGAACGAATTTTATTTACTCGAAATATTTCTTTCTAAATTTTAACATGAGGAACATTCTTTAAATATTCTGCTTGATAAATATATGTTAATTACGGTTAGATATAAAGAATGCAAGAAACAGTATATTTAAAATAAATATGTTTTTTAGTATGGTAAATAAATCTCAAACAATTTTTTTATTACATCCATTAATATATATATATATATATATATATATATATATATACATTAATTTTTCTGGAATATTTCAAAAAATAAAAAGACGATTAAAAAATTTGATAGTCAGTCGAAAAATAGAACTTCATTGAATCACAACAAAAAACATTTATTTGTATAATAATAATACGTCTATTTAAAGATTTCAAATCCTCTAGTAGGAGTTTCAATTTTGAAATGTTTTTTCCCATTAATAAATTTTATTTCTTTCAATTTGATGTTTAAAAGCGTTTATTGAAAAAAGTAATGTTTCGAAAATACTAAAATGAAAAGCATGAATATCTCTATGAAAGATTGAATTTTCTCCATCTTGTTTTTGTAATTTCGTAATTGAATTTTTAATGTGTGACCATTTTTCTCAGAAAAAAGAATGTATTGTTTGATTAAAATTCTTCCAAGTCATATACCTCAAAAAAAGTTTCAACATTCAAACTAAATTCGCAAGCTTCCATCTACTTTCCAATTGTTTCTTTAGCTGCAATTGTTTCAGCTCTATACACTTTTCCCAGCGATATTTAATAAGTTCGATACCCTTTTTATAATAAGAACTGTCTTGCTCCTCAAAATACCCATTAACTGCCGACATCACTTCTTCATCGTTGGGAAATCTTTGACCACTGAGCCATTTTTTCAAGTTTGGGAACAGAAAATAATTCGAGGGGGCTAAATCTGGCGAATAGGGTGCATGAGGTAGCAATTCAAACTTTAATTCATTAATTTTGGCCATTGCAATAACGGATTTGTGAGCTGGTGCATTGTCTTGATGAAACAACACTTTCTTCTTAGCCAAATGTGGCCGTTTTTGCTTGATTTCTTCGCTCAAACGTTGCAATAAGTTCGCATAATACTCGCCGTTGATAGTTTTTCCTTTTTCAAGATAGTCAATGAAAATTATCTCACGCGCATCCCAAAAAACCGACGCCATGACTTTGCCTGCAGATGAATCGGTCTTCGCCTTCTTTGGAGCCGGTTCTCCCTTTTCAGTCCATTGTTTTGATTGTTCTTTTGTCTCGAGTGTGAAGTGATGGACCCATGTTTCATCCATGGTTATGAAACGGTGCAAAAATTCTGCTTTGTTGCTGTGAAACTTCGCTAAACACTCAATTGAAACATCTTCACGACACTGTTTTTGCTCGAGTGTGAGCAAACGTGGCACCCATCTTGCACACAGCTTTCTCATGTCCAAATTTTCAGATAATATGCAATGTACCGCACTTTTTGAAATGCCTGTTATGTCTGCTAGCTTGCGCACTTTCAGTCGACGATCATCCAGTACCGCTTTGTGGATTTTCTTCACCATTTCTGGAGTCGTCACCTCATTTAGTCGACCACTGCGATGCTCGTCTTGGCAGCTCGTACGGCCTCGTTTAAACTCTGCTACCCAATATTTCACTGTTGTAAACGAAGGAGCAGACTCACCTAGAGTAGAATCCAGTTCAGCTTTTATATTGGTTGGACTGAGGCCTTTCAAATAAAAGTATTGTATCACGTAACGATGACCAATTTTCTCCATTTTCACAAATTCACTGAAAACGTTCACTATTGATGGCTGCCAAACAAATACTAAACAACGTGGCGTCCTCAAACTTGAAACATATGCTTTATAGATTGTGTACTTTCTAATACAGTGATATTTTTCAAACAACTACCTCCATCTCTAGGTCAGGCCGGGTACTTATGGGACTATCCTCGTATATCTGTTTTATTTTCTATAATAATTATTTATAAATTTTTATTAGTTCTTTTTATTTCGACATGACCTCAAAATATTCCAAATTCTTGCAGTTTAGGAATATATTTTAGTTTTAACTAAAATTGCAAAATTAACTGCCAATGGTCACTACCGAAGACGCATGACGAATATCTTCGTCATAAACAGTTAACTGGTTAATTAAATTAAGTACTTATTATTAGAAAATATCCATAATTATTGATGAATTTAATAAATTCATAAATTAATATCATATTTTTAATATTATTGGTTGCTATGTATAATCATTTATTTATCAAATTTTCCACAGCATACATCGATAAATAAATGGTATGCTGATGATGCGTACAATAATTGGTTATAAAAAAAGTTTTGATAATTATTCTTGATATTTTTTAATTGTATAAATAAATATAACATATATATATATATATATATATATATATATATATATATATATATATATATATATATATATACACTCATCAATTATGTGTGCTATTAATTGGATCTAAAAAAGACCTTCAAACGAGCTGATGACTTACGGCTCGATCTAATATAAGTGGTAATCACGGTCACAGCCGACTATTCAGAGATACATAGTGAATTCGCGAGGCGAGATTGCAATCAAAGACGACGGCTGCTGGTCAGTGCAGCGTGCATTCGTTCGATGCGATTTTGCGGCGATGCGGTGCGTGAGGGGCACACGGCGATGCACTAAGACGCGGGAAGTGCAAGTGCAGCGAACGCATTCAAGGTTATGTGTCGCATACCAGCACACAACAGACTGACACACAGACATACACACAACTTGCGGACTCGCCACTCATGCTATCACTTCCATAAAGTCAGAAGTTGAACTGCATCTACACGTTATGCACATATATATATATATATATATATATATATATATATATATATATATATATATATATATATATATATATATATATATATAGTTGTTGTGTGCGGCCGCCGGTTCGTGTGTGCTTCACTTTCAAATCATTTTAATTGCTAAACGGAACGGCGACAGTTCGTTCTTTAAGGGAACGGTTTCGATTTTCTCAATACAGAGCTTGTTTCACTATACAAGTATATTGATTTCTAGTTCAGATACATTAAACTTCAATCCATTTGTATTTTACAAGTGCACGGTTCTTTGAAAAAACATGTAAACAAACAATTGTAAATGTATTAATAATTTATAAACACATTTTAGAAGGATATCTGTTACTTTTAATCTATTTCATGTCGTATACCCTGACGAATCAAAACCATGAAGGCATTTTTATGAAATTTGTCTGTTTGGAACCAAACCTTGTTTTCGTAGTTATGAACTACTAACTGATAATAAAATTCTATTTACAATTAATATAATACGTTTGTTTAGAAATTTTACTCTTACAATATCTCTTACAATCTTTTTTGACTGAAAAAGTGCAATTTTTCATCGAAAATCGAAATTTTAAATTATAATGGCCATAATTTTTTTAATACGAGGTCAGACAATTAAGTAATGTGACAAAATTCAAAAATCAAGTATATTTAAAAATTAAGGTACATCGCTGCGATCCCCTTCAAAGTAGTCCCCTCCCGCATCTATACACTTATTCCAGCGAGTTTTCCAGTTTTCGTAACAATTCTGGAACACTTCTTGTGGGACCTCTCCGAGTACCCTCGTCACAGATTCTTGGATATCTTTAACGGAGTCAAAATGTCGACCTTTGACGAATTTTTTCATATGGGGGAATAGGAAAAAGTCGCAGGGTGACATGTCCGGTGAATAGGGCGGTTGTGGTAACGTTGCGATGCCTTTAGACGCCAAAAACTGAGAGACACTGAACGCACTGTGACAGGGAGCATTGTCGTGATGCAGAACCCAAGTCTTCGCGATCTCTGGACGCACTCTGAGCACCCTTTTTCGTAATTTTTCGAGCACATTGCGGTAGAATATTTGATTTACGGTTTGTCCAAGTGGTACGAACTCTTTGTGAACCACCCCTTTGCTGTCGAAGAAGCAAATCAACATGGTTTTCACTTTGGACTTGCTCATTCTCGCCTTCTTTGGCCTTGGTGCTCCAGGGGACAGCCACTGTTGGCTTTGTCGTTTAGTTTCGGGGTCATATTGAAAGAACCAACTTTCATCACCAGTAATAACTCGATCGAGAAGAGTAGGATCACTTTCAACCTGCTCGAGATAATCTTGAGCGATGTTCATTCAATTTCTCTGTTCCATTTTCGTGACATGCACTACTCGCGCGTTGTTACAAAACACTAAACAGCTGGCGAAGAAATGATCGTACGAGGGTGGTCAAGGTCTCAATCGAGAGAGTAGGGATCTGCTATTACGGTGGCGGAGTTACAGGTTTGCAGTGTTACAGAGAAAAAAAATCGGTCGCATTACTTAATTGTCTGACCTCGTAGTATAGGTTGTAACTTTTTAACAATCTTTAATTTGGAACTGTGGTGAATTCACTTTAACACAAATGAATTTCTATTCCCAACACCACAATGTTTATAAAGTGTTCAGTAATCACTTATTGTTTATAACTATAATTATTTACAACTCGAAATGCGAATCAGCCAACATAGTTATAAACAATAAGTGATTATTGAACACTTTATAAACATTGGAGGTATTCACACTAGTCAACATTCATACAAATATTCACGCCCATTACCGCACGTCTCACACCCTCTTACCACCAAATTCCCTCACCTAAAAAAATTAGTTTTCGGGTAAGAGCATGTGAGACGAGTGATAATGGACCGTGAATACTGTATGAATGTTGACTAGTGAGAATACCCCCATTGTGGTGTTGGAGATAAAAGATCATTTGTGTTAAATCTTTATATTTTTAAAACCTTAATTGAAGACTGGGAAATGAATAACATTTTAATTCGAAAAACTTTTATAAAAATATTAAATTTCATGAAAAAAATTGATAACGGGCCATGAAAAGTGGATAACACACGATAATAATGTTTGAAAGAGATCGTGGTCGAAGTGAATTGAGGACCACAAACGATTGCAAAGCCCGGATTGATGCCAAGGATGCTGTGTCTTGTGAGATTGGAAAAGAGTCGTCTATTATGAGGTGCTGCTGCCAGACAAAATGATAGATTCTGATCTTTACTGTCAATAATTAATGCGATTGAACCGATCGATTCAGGAAAAACATCAGGAATTTGAGATAAGAAAGGGTGTTATCTTCCATCATGACAACACCAGACCACACACATCTTTGAAAACACGCCAAAAATTGAAAAAACTTGGCTGGGAAGTTTCGATGTATCCATCGTATAATTCTGATCTTACACCATCAAACTACTATTTATTTCGATCATTGCAAAATTCTCTTATTGGAGTAAACTTGAATTCACTAGAGACCTATAAAAATCACTTCTCTATTTTTTTAACCAGAAATCTCAGTAATTGTAAACCGATGGAATAATTGAATAATGGATTTACCCAACGAATGGCAGAATATCATAGATCAATGTGGTTTAATAAAAGATTTATAAACAATTTAAAAAATATGTTTCAAATTCATTTCAATTCGTAAAAGGACTTTTTCTCTAATCCAATGTATACATATATATATATATATATATATATATATATATATATATGTATATATATATATATATATGTATACACACACACACCGTCCCTCAATTTACGCGGGACTTTTTTTACGCGGTACTTTTTATACTCTGTCAGATAGATTTCATTTTATATAATTTTTCATGGAATTTATTATATATCAGAGTGACGAAAATTCTTACTTGAACGTATAAAAGCACGATATAAATATATAAAAAGGTTGATTGTTTTGAATTACAGTAGCGATAGTGACAGTGAATAAAATTTAACTACTTTAGTTTTTTCTAAAACGTCATTATTTTTTTGTTAAGCTATGTGAAATAAATACGTGTTTCTACAACTTTACTAACTTTAATTTCCAATATTTTTTCTATTGTACTGACAGACTCAATTTACGCGATTTTCATTCGCGTAAAACAAATCCACGTGGAACGGATACTCCGCGTAAATTGAGGGACGGGTGTATATATATTTATTTATGTGTGTGTGTGTGTGTTGTGCGTTCGTGATTCATAGTAAAAATATTCCGTTAAATGAATCGTATCGTCTGCACACTGTACATTGTTACGCATTTCGAAACGCACAGCTCAAATCCGTATGCATAAAACCGAAAATAAAATTGTCAAGTGGCACCAAATGTTTACTCTTAATTTTTATGTTTGTCACGATGTTCGAAACTGTACGAAAGAAATCCTATTCATAACGTTTTTACGACGTTGATAATAACGGAAACTATTAAATACTTTTAAAGACTCATAACTTATCTATAAAAGAATACGTGCACACGCACACACGCGCGGGAAACCTAATGAAAAATATTATTGTTCTATGCGTATGTATTTGTCAAGCATATTTTCAATGTGTTTAAAGATGTGTCGATTGATCGGAGTCAATAGACGAGACAGACATGTTTGTGGAAACAAATAAACACGTATAAAAACGTACTACTCAGATTGCATCTCAGTGTATTCATTATTGTTCAATATGTGATTTTTTTAAAAGTTCATAAAGCAATCGTCTTTCATTAAATAATTAATTTCCTTCAACGACGAACAGTGCAAGTTTTCTGACAAATAATTTGCCGGCTTGTGAATTTAAAAGTACATAATTCAAACACTTTACTAACAGATGATTGTAATCACATGACCTGACTTAACGTTAAACACTTTAAATCTTTCATATAAATACCAATCATTATAATACCTTTTTATATATTTTTTGAACAATATGTTTTTTTACAATTACTAATTATTTATATACACAAATTCAATTTATTAATCGTATCTACAATTTATTGTATTTTTTAAGCTGATTTAATTACTCATTCACCAAATATCTTTTATAAACTGGTTATTTCTGATAATAATTAGATAGGATATATTATTGTTTGATAGTTTTGAAATATTTAATGATAATTTTTTAATTAATTTTTTAATAAACCTATACAATTAAATTTAATCACTCCCTTACTCATTTTATTTGTAATTTTATAACTACACATTTCCCATTGTCCTAAAATTGGCTATAGTACAATACCTGATAACGGAAGGATTTTAGATACTGAGTTCTAAATATAAAAGTTTATCATACAGGAATGTTAAAGAGGTGATCGAAATGATCGTTAACATAGAAAAATAAAATATCAATTTTGATTTAAATAAAAACATCTCTTAACATGGCTATAAAAAATTCAGTTAACAATTGTTATCTGAATACAAGGTTGTTTGATAAGTCCGTGTAAAAATAAAAACTGCTTCATTTTTTTGAATAAATCGTTTTTATTTTTCAACATAGTCTCCTTTTAGGCTTATACACTTCATCCAACGCTGCTCTAGTTTGTTGATCCCTTCCGAATAATAGGATTTGTCCAAGTCTGTAAAATAGTCATTCGTTCCTGCAATCACCTCCTCGTTCGAATAAAATCTTTTTCCCGCGAGCCATTTCTTCATATTAGGGAACAAATAATAGTCCAATGGAGCCAAGTCTGGAGAATAGGGGGGATGTGAAACGATTTGGAACCTTATTTCCATTAGTTTTGCGGCCACAACTGCTGAGGTGTGAGCTGGTGCGTTGTCGTGATGAAAGAGGACTTTTTTGTGGGTTAATCGGGGACGTTTTTCTTGCAACTCGGTTTTCAAACGATCCAATAACAATGAATAATATGCACCTGTAATGGTTTTACCCTTTTCCAAATAGTCGATAAAGATTATTCCTTGCGAATCCCAAAAGACAGTCGCCATAACCTTCCCGGCCGAAGGAATTGTCTTCGCCTTTTTCGGAGCAGATTCCCCCTTGATAACCCATTGTTTAGACTGCTCTTTGGTCTCAGAAGTGTAGTGATGTATCCATGTTTCATCTACAGTGATGAAACGACGTTTAAAGTCCTGCGGATTTCGCTGAAACAGCTGCAAACCGTTCTTGTAACACTTCACACGACTTCGTTTTTGGTCGATCGTGAGCAATCGCGGCACCCACCTGGCGGATAGCTTTTTCATGTCTAAATATTGGTGCAAAATATTATGTACCCGTTCACACGAGATGCCTACAGCACTAGTAATCTCACGCACTTTCACTCTTCTGTCATCCATCACCATATCATGGATTTTATCAATGATTTCTGGAGTGGTGACCTCAACAGGGCGTCCAGAACTTTCAGCGTCTCTTGTGCTCATATGGCCACTCCGAAAATTTCGAAACCACTCATAAACCGCACTAATCGAAGGTGCAGAGTCACCATAATGTTTATCAAGCTTCTGTTTAGTCTCCTGAGGCGTTTTGCCTTTAATGAACTAGTGTTTAATCAACACGCGAAATTCTTTTTCGTCCATTATTTGACAATCACTCGATTTCCTTGATTCCAACGATTGTCAAACACAAAGGAATAGACCGATATGGCTGAAACTTGATGTGTGTTCTTCCAAGAGGTGCTACTAATTAAAAATAACCTCAATATGCACCAGTGGTGCCATCTTTTGGAATTTACATGGACTTATCAAACGACCTTCGTATATTTTTTATTAAAAAAAAACATGCAGGTAATTTAATAAAATAAATATCAACTCAAACGATTCAAAAACAGAAAAATAAACTGTTTAAAAATATATCAAATGTTTTTCATTTTATTTTCTACATGATTTTAAATTCATTAAATTACTTTTATTTAATAATTTATTTATTTAAATAACATAAATTCAACAATATCGTTCTTGTTAATATAGCTAAAATCTTGTTACGTTTGTAATGGAGATAACCTTATTGACAGCCGGAAACTAGGCAAATCCAGTACAAAATTAATATTTTATCAGTACTGTTTTTTTTTCATCTGAATGATTATTATTACGTACACTTATTACATTTTTACGTTTGAAAAAATCACACAATTTGACAAAAAGAAATTTTTAAATAACCTAACTCAGTCATCCGTTAAGAATTCCATTAATCATATAAAATGTGTGGAAATAATAACATATATATATTATCAATCTATTTTTATTTGAACTGAATTATTAAAATATGATAATCGATATAATATGATTACATACATACGTATGATAATTTTATTTTATAAAAAATCTCTCATTTTAAGATATCTTATAAATGTAAAACGCAATATTTCAGTCAACACTGATAATTGTCATTATTTACATTTAATTAATGTTCCACCTTAATAAAATCCATTTTCATTGATCAGCAATATAAATAAAAGCAAACGATGTATATTTTATCATTGAAAATTATTCAACGGCTGATAAAAGTATCAAAATATAGTAGACAACATATTACTTGAAAGATAAGGAAATGAATTACACGACTTTTGTCGAGCACATATTTCAATAATAGCGAAAAAGTAACAACGTGAAGTAGGTGCATACATAAGTATATTCCTTGTCATAAATATAAATCTGTTTTGGAAAAATATACACTTGTGGGCGATATGTGAATTGATCACTCGAAGTAGTCGTATTTATATTCAGTGTTTTCTGAAAAATGGAATGCTTGATTGTTGAATGAATAACTTTTTTACCAAATAAATATTTAAATGAGCATTTTTTTTTTTTTGACAATTTTATAATGACTTCAATTCTATTTGGCAAAAATTTAGATTTTATTATATATCTACTGATATATATATATATATATATATATATATATATATATATATATATAGAGAGAGAGAGAGAGAGAGAGAGAGAGAGAGAGAAACCCTATTAAGACTGAAAGGTAGTAAATAATAGTAAAAAGTAATTTTTTGTTTAAACCTTTCAGTATTATTTTGACCACCCTATAGATATATATGATTTTTATTTTTTTTTTAATTTTAAATTGATATTTAGTATTTTTAATGTATTCATTTTAGAAACATTTCATTTAAAGAGCACTAGAATTCGAGCTATTTTTTAAAATTATATGGAGTTGTGTTTAAATTGAAAGAAAATTTTTAAAAAAAACAGCCAAATCCAAAGTTTGAAACATTTGTCTAAATGGAATATTTTACTCCCTAAAAGTTTCAAATTAGTCCGATTAAAATTGATGGAGCTATAAGCATACAATTTTTTTTACAAATACTTGTGTAAACTAGTTTTGAAATTTTAAACGTGTTTTTCTAAAAATCGCATTTTTAAAACCGATAAATAAAATATTTCGAAAACGACTGTATCGATTTATTCCAAATTTTACTGGTTTTTTATAGGCAACAAAAAATTAGTCATTGAATGAAAGATTTTTTCTGTTACATATTTTCTTTTTTTACTAAAAAAAGTGCAATTTTTCATCGAAAATCGAAATTTTAAATTATAATGGCCATAATTTTTTTCCAAATTAATAATTCGAAAAACTGATCGTTTGAGGACAACATAATTTAATGTATAAAATAAATATTCTTCATTTTTTAATTTTATACAATTTAAACCTGAGCAGTAGTTGTCACCGCAAATGGTTTTTTTTCAGAGGACCTACGGTAGAATGACCATATCTGTTTTATTTTAAAATATTTTTTATTGAAAAAATTTTGTCCACTTCTTTTAAATATACGTTTTTATATACCCAAACATTTGTTGAGAAATGTGTTATAGTTCTTGAAAAAAAATTCTAAAATTCATATTTTTGATATATTTTAAAGTACATAATATTATATATATTAAAAATATAACACTTATTAAGTATTAATATAGATAAAAAAATACTCTAAGATTGTAAAAAGATATCAAGTTTATTTTTAGTAAAGTTTATAATGTAAATATAAAATATATCAGTTAAGAACACTCTACATCGGACTGTCGTTTTTAAACACGTGTTATATTAATAATTATCCAAATACTCCAATCTGATCAAATATCAAAACCGTACACGTATATTCGCCAATAATCAACACATTTCGAAATGAAATAAATTTTATCGCCGCACAATACTTATCTGACACAAACCGAGATCATTGTACTAAAACCCTTGACCGTGAAACAGTAATTTTATTTTTCGATATATTTTTTTATGCGACCGCACGAAAATAACAACAAAACGACCAATTAAATTATATTCAAGTAACGAAAACATTCGTGTTGATAAGACATAACGAATATATACGTGTTATAAATATATTATTGATGTTGTTATCATGCTTGTGTGTGTTTTTTAGAACGTGCGAAATTTTCTTTTACAATACGGAAAACGTATTATAGTATAAGATTATTTTTGTAGTCATTACGAGGATTGTTTGATAAGACCGTGTAAAAATAAAAACTGCTTCATTTTTTTGAATAAATCGTTTTTATTTTTCAACATAGTCTCCTTTTAGGCTTATACACTTCATCCAACGCTGCTCTAGTTTGTTGATCCCTTCCGAAAATAATATATATTTTTTGTCCAAGTCTTAAAATTTTCGTTCCTGCAATTTTTCACCTCTTCGTTGAAATAAAATCTTTTTCCGCGAGCCATTTCTTCATAATTAGAGAACAAATAATAGTCCGATTGATCAAGTCTGGAGAATATGGGGGGATGTGAAACGATTTGGAGCCCTACTTCCATTAGTTTTTTTAACTGCTGAGGTGTGAGCTGGTGCGTTGTCGTGACAAGAGGACTTTTTGTCAGCTATCGGGGACCTTTTTCTTGCAATCAAACGATCCAATAACAATGAATAATATGCACCTGTAATGGACGAAACCCTTTTCAAATAGTCGATAAAGATTATTTTATCCCAAAAGACAGTCGCAGAACCTTCCCGAGCCGAACAGAATTGTCTTCGCCATTATGGTAGATTGCCCCTTGATAACTCATTGTTTAGACTGCTCTTTGGTCTCAGGAGTGTAGTGATGTATCCATGTTTTATCTACAGTGATGAAACAACGCTTGGAGTCCTGTTGGATTTCACTGAAACAGCTGCAAACCGTTGATGCAACACTTCACACGACCTCGTTTTTGGTCGATCGTGAGCAATCGTAGGCACCCACCTGGCGGATAGCTTTTTCATGTCCAAATGTTGGTGCAAAATATTATGTACCCGTTCACACGAGATCAAAACGAGGCCTACAGCACTAGTAATCTCACGCACTTTCACTCTTCTGTCATCCATCACCATATAAGCGGATTTTATCAATGATTTCTGAAACATGGTGACCTCACAACAGGGCGTCCAGAACGTTCAGCAGTCTCTTGTGCTTATCAACTCCGAAAATCTTTGAAACCACTTATACAACCGCACTAATCGAAGGTGCAGAGTATAATATGCTTCTGTTTAGTCTCCTGAGGAATTTTCTTTAATGAACTATTTGTTTAATCAACACGCGAATTTTTTTCGTCCATTATTTATCACTCGATTTCCTTGAACAACGATTGTGAAAACACAAAGGAATAGACCGATATTGTCCTTCTTCCAAGACAACTACTAATTAGCTCAACGATATGCACCAGTGGTTTAAATTAAATAGACTTATCAAACGACCTCGTATGTGGAAATCGTACGATGGACGATTCAACAAGGGTTTATCATTGTTTTGGGATAGTTATTACGTCAAAATATTATTGTTCATTCATTTTTTATAACAATTATCAATTTATGGATATAAAGTAATTTATTTTTATATTTTTAAACATATTTTTAAGAAATATAATATATATTTTTTTAACCCAAACTTATTAATTTTACATCTAAATTTATTTTTTATTATTTGTTGAACATCTGAGATTTATAATACAATTTCACATCTATAATTAGAGATCCAAATAGTTAAATATAATAAAAAATATGTAAAAATTTTATTTTAGAATTTTCTACAATGTAACAATGGCATCCAACTTGTGGAATACAATGAATTACTCTGATAATAAAAAAAATTCAAAACTTTTTGCAATACTTGTAGATAAAAAATTTAAAATTATTTATAAAATATTCAATAAGAAGTATGAAATATCGTGTCTTCCGCCAATTTGTTAAACACGAATTTCTGTACGTATATACGAAGTTATTGCCAGTGCCATACGAGGATCTTAAATTAGTTACTCGAACTGTACGTGACTAGACAAATACATAATAAATACTAATATATATATATATATATATATATATATATATATATATATATATATATATATATATATTCCTGTCCTAATGATTATATTTCAGTAATAAATGATTGGTTAATATCATTTAGAAAAGACGTTTTTATAGCCATGTGTGCAATGTACTTATCGATGATAATGTTTCACTTGAATTATATTGCTCGTATAAATACCAGAAATTAATTTCTATTTTAACAGATAGCATTTTTAATTCTTTTCAATTTAACAATACGATAATAATTATTCTGTAAAGTCGAAGGAAGATTAAAAGCTACTTTCGTTATTTAAAACCAATCGTAAATTTTATATAATTTTTATTTTATATACTAATAATTAATTTTTTATGAGTTGAGTGAAAAACATGGTCTGCTAAAAACTAATAAAGATAAATATTATATTATCGAACTGTGTATTTCATAAAATGAATTCATATATATATATATATATATATATATATATATATATATATATATCAGATAATTTTCACCCACAGCTGTGCGAAAACCTCATCGAATGTTACTAGATTTTCTTAATTTTTTTTCCTAAGACATTTTCATTTTACCCTAGCGACACTAATCTCATCCAATCCTCAGTTCAATTACACTTCACAATTTTATCTCTCTATCCTTGATAAGTTCTCTTTTTTATATCTTAGTCTATTTCATAGTGATTTTTGTCCATTTATTATTTTTCCTTCTTGCTATGTCCTCTCCCAATGTTCATTTCAACAGTTTCATTTATTCTATTATATCAGTCACTTTTGTCTAATATGAATTTAAAAGTTTTATCATCACATTTAAAATGTCTCATATTATTCTTTCCATGTTTCGTTGTGTTATCAAAAGTTATATATAGAGGGGGAGGGAGTAACATTTTCTGTCCACTGCTGGATGAAAGCCTTACCTAATCTTTTCATTTCCAATTATTCAATATTTTTCTTTTCTACTGTACACCGACGAAATATCTCACATATTTCTTTCATATGTCCATAGATCTCTTCTTAAGCCTCTCTATATCTTTGGATTTCCAATCAATAATTTCTGTTGATCATCGAAAGTCTTCTGTTCTCACTTCACAATCAACCCATTTCTATATTAAACTTTCTAATCTTGTTATAGTATTAATAATTTTGCTTTTCTTTCTAATCCATTCATTTCTCTTTCTGATTCTCCGAATTATTCGTAATATACAATTTTTTTTGTTTCCTGAAAATTATTCTGTATATATATATATATATATATATATATACATATATATATATATATATATATATATATATATATATATATATATATGGTATCAAAAGACCCATCAGGAACGACACACAACTTAATTTTTAAATAAAATGCATTTTTTTAACTGAACGATGATGTTTTTTTGAGTGATGATGAATGTGCACTCCTGATGGTGTTCCCTATATATATATATATATATATATATATATATATATATATATATATATATATATATATATATATATATAAACACAAAATACAAATAACACTGTAAGTATCAATCAAAAAATTTTTTTTTATTATAATCATTAATTTATTTTATTTATTTCATCATTATTATCAGTCTTATGAATATTGTTATCTTCATATATTAATATCATACATTGCCCAATTAATGTTATAAGTACCTTGAAAATTAAATTAATTATTTTTTTTGTATAATACAAATGAATCAAAACCACTTTAAAAAATCATAATCAATAAATTACTAATATAAAGTATTCTAACACATAAAAAGAATTAATTTTGAAATTTTATTTATATATATAACGATTTTTTTTATAAATTGAAATGTTTATAAATATAAAATCATTCATAACATGTGTATAGCATCCAATTACGTTGTGTCATTTAAAATAAATAACAGATAAGCTTTTTATTGTCTAGTCTGTATTCAAGATTTTTCTCCTACTTCTTACATTTTTTTTTAAAATGTAACATAGTATAATTTGTCAATATTAACAATGTCAATAATTATTTCAAATACCAGACTTTATTTCATTATATAAAAATTGAATATAATGTAGTCATATGATTTGTATCACTTCACGATTTTTTCTGTAAAATTGTCTTAAATAATACAAACTCATTCTGTAATGTTCAATGAAGAGGGGAAAATAAAATATTTTTATATAATTTTTTATATTCATATTAATTTATTTGTTTTCGCAATGAGTTCACTTGAGTTAATAATAAAAAAATATTCATTTGTCAATAAATATTCAATAAATACACACACACATTATATATATATATATATATATATATATATATATATATATATATATATATATGCGTATTGAAGTGTATTAAAATTTATATTTTTAAACCGATATCGATTCATATCATAAATTATATTATAGATAAATGTAATAAAAGATAACAATTATTGCTGTTTTATTATTTCAAATAAAAAAAATAAAGAATTTTATTACAACATTTTGTTTGCATTATATGATTTTTTTAACTATATATATATATATATATATATATATATATATATATATATATATATATATATATATATATATAATTGAAATTAGAAATGCTTCACTTGAGATAATCAATTTTTTCCAGCATGCACGTTTTTTTATCTTTTTATCAATTTTGTATTATTTCAATTTATCACATTTTAATCGATGTTCATTCAAGTTTTTTTTTGATATTTATGTATTGTAAATTAATTTAGAATTGTTTCAATTAATGATATTGTTTTTATGTACTAATATTATGATGTTTTAATAAGTTCCTATATTTGATTTTTCGTTAAAAAATTTTTTATTATTCCTTTTAATATCTTTCCATTTATTGTCTACTTTTGAAATTATTCAATGTAACTTAAACTGAGTTGATACATATATTGTTAAGTTCTTTGCAATTATTAATTTTTTTTTCGAAAAGTTCTACTATAGAATCTATTTTATCTTTTCTAGAGATAATATTCTATTTTATGCTAAAAAAATATATTAATTTCAATAGTATAGGAACGAGTTATTTATATATTTTTCAATTAATATTTAATCATTCTATTTAATAGAATTTAATGACAAAATAAGGTTAAAGTAATTTTTCATATAAAATAAGACGATTTGCAAAAATCTAATCTAATCTCTAATTATTTTACTGTTAAATGAAAATAGTTCTTTAAATATATCTTATATTATTTACATATCTCAAATTATCAATTCAACCAAATCTATTACTAAACCCTTGTTTACAATTCCCTAATCAATAGTTAAGAAATAGTAAATTTTCACTTACATGTACACATGTTTGCCTACACTTATTTCCGACTAGATAAAAATATTTTCAATTGCAATTCCTCGATTGCAATATAAATACTGTGTCGTAATATCGTAATTAAATATTATGTTTGTATATAACTCCTAGCAAATATCATACACGTGCCAAACGTGATCGTTCACCGTCATGTGTGACTTTGCACATTTCATTTCATTTCTTCCTTGTGATCAGCAATCGTTTCAGCAAGATGGTGACGACCTTCACCCTGAATATATTTATACAAATCGTCTCTATAGATGTATATATATATATATATATATATATATATATATATATGTGTGTGTGTGTGTGTGTGTGTGTGTGTGTGTGTGTGTGTGTGTGTGTGTGTGTGTGTGTGTGTATGTATATTTATATGTATGTGTGTAGATATGTATATACATATGTATATATGTATGCATGTATTGTGTTGTATTACAAACAAAAAATAATTAAAAATTAAAAACATCTATTATATGATAGATATTATATCTGATTAAAAACAGGCATACATTCAACTTAACAAAAAAATATTTCTAGTGAAAAATGGATGTATATATATATATATATATATATATATATATATATATATATATATATATATATATATATTATATAATTATTTGTACGCCTTCAGATGATTTGCAATTTAAACAATGCAAGTATAATAATTTTTGTAAACAATTTTCACATGTGTATTAGTTATATATATATATATATATATATATATATATATATATATATATATATATATATATATATATATATTAACTCTCTCTCTTTCTATATATATATATATAGAGAGAGAGAGAGAGAGAAAGAGAGAGATATGATTATTTTTATAGAAACAGGACCTTTAATTCGATTATTAGGTTCTGCTGTTACATTTTCTGCAGTAGTTTTTTTTGATTTTGAGATATAATCTCCATTTTAAAATATTATAGGAGTAGCTTCAAAACTGTGTTTCGAATATTGATCAATTTTTCTTTTAGAAAATGATATTTTTTTCCGTGATACATATATTCTATCATAATTTTGATACTGCTAGTCTGAATATTCTCAATAATGTGCAAACTTGGGTCATGGATGCGTTTTTCAAACGTACACAAACATCAGCAAAATCAATCTAAATAATCTGATTTGCTAATAAATCTTTTTTAGAGCCATTTAAGTCATCTCTTTTATTATATCATATACATATATATATATATATATATATATATATATATATATATATATATATATATATATATGTAAATCAATTCCATGTTAAATATGAAATAATGTATTTATAAAAAATTTCCAAACATTAACAAAGAAAATATTTAATAGACAAATCCAAAATTTTCTATACTAATAATAAACATAATTGAATTCTTCAGACACAAACTTTATAACCTAATGACAATAACAAATATTTAAAATAATATTTTTTTTTATTTACTGTAAAAATATTGTAAGTGAATTTTGACTACACTGTTCTTGATTTATAATTGTCTACAGTAATTTAATGTCCACTACTTGATAATTTATTCTGCAACTATTTTTTAATCAAAATCTGTCCATTCGATATTCAAACTAGAAATTTCAAGTTTTCTATTTTCTTATAAAATATCTTATCTTAGTTGTTTTGTAATATTACTTGAACTATTTAATCCGAAATATCTATTTAGTACGAAATGAGAACCTTATTTGTTCTAATTTTAAGATAATAATATTTGTAAATAGGTCTATTTAAAATAAAAAAAATTGATAGTAAATTCTAATTTTTATATCAGTTCTTGTCAGAATTTTATTTTTTGATTTCTAGTAAAAAAATATTTTAACATATTGGCACAATATATAACAAAAATGTAATATTATTTTTACTATTTTTTCATTTAATCAATTTTTTGTCTTTAGTGCAGTATTTTTTGTATATAGACATATTATTTTTTTATTATAATTTTTGTTGTTAATGTAACTCAAGTATTATAAATGTTATAATTCAAATTCAGTGTAAAATTATTCAATAATAGATTAGTCTAAATCAATTTCAGCTAGGAAAATCGTTTTAAAGAATCATTATCATATTTATTTTTTAAATAATTCTATAGTAAAATAATTTTCAATAATCAACCAAGCAATATATACATAAACTGATATGATAAGTAATCGAAAGAATATAAAAAAACATATTTAATTCCCTCACTTGAGATTTAAATAAATCTTCACATGTATGAAAAAATAAATTCATTAAAAAATATTATAAAATAAATTGTTATTTCATATTTATAGTAGTAATTTATTTCAGTAACAATGTTATATTTTTAAATGTAATTATAAAATTTGTTTATATTTTTTTTATCAAAATATGTAAAAGTTAAAAAATGTAGAGATTTTTTTGTCTGTTCTTTATGCTTTGATTACTCATTTGTAAATTAAACTTGATATATGAAAAAAATTCTATAAAATATTTGAATAATTTAAAATTTAATACAGATAGAAAGTAAAAATAAATATAGAGTATTGTATTTGTGTATTAAAAAATTATTTTATTAAGAAAAATAAGCCAAAAAATTTTACTAAAAATCTAAAAAAAATAATAGAGTTCAATAAATATACGATTTTTGAAAAAACTGATCAATTTAAAACTCTATCCTTGTACGAAATTCAAATAAAAAAAATTAAGCTATTGTCACACAGGAAAAACTTTGTCGACAACAATTTTCCAACAGTCACGTCCGTCCAGAAACGAGAGCAAATATACGGAGACATTTTAGTAGCTTAAAGGAATGGACCTGTTGCACGGCTGTGGTTCTCTGTAACGGCTCTACTCCTGTCACAACTTGTTCATTTGTTTAAAACCCTTATCAGCCTCACTGTTAGCCTGATAATGTGAAGTGTTGTTTTACAAACTCGTCATGGATTTACGAGCTGCACGAAGATATGCGATAAAAGTCCGCGTTCTTTCCGAAATGCCACAAACGTTTTAAATGATTAAAATCTACATCTCAAATTAAACACACACGGACGAACATATTTTAATTATATTTTTTTAAGTAGTAATCGATTAAATGTTATTGATGATGGTTGTTATGTGCCAATTTTATGTGTTTTCTAAAAAGGGTACTAAATTAAATTGTTTAATAGTAATGATACGAAATGAAATAGGCATTTTCAGGAAAGTTGTTTATTTCATACTAAAGAGACATTTGAGGATTATTTTTAGTGAAATAATAAAGCAGTTAGACAATAGACAAATATTTTCATTTACATTTCTAATTTTTTTCTGGGTTGGGAGGATTGCAATTAAATATTAAGTTTTCAAAAATTCTATGGAAAAACTGATCATGTTTTAACAATTAAATTGAAAAATTGTAAAATAATTTAGTGGAAATTTCATGGAGGTGCTTGAGTTTGAAATGATTTTCAAAATTCCATCTTTCTTTACGAAAAGTTTTAAAATCAGATTAAAAAACAAGTAGTATTTAATTCCAAAAATGGATTTTTTATCACAGATTTTTCATTTATTAACACCTGTATATTTTTTTACACCAAATTGGCAAACTAATTACATTGTTATAATTTACTTTGAAAATTATTTATGGTTAATATATATATATATATATATAAAGGAATTATTCAATAATTATTGTATTAAAGAACAATATGAGCTTTTTTAATATAATAGTTTGTACAATATTGAAACAAATTTAGTTTTCTTATATATAATAACACAACAAAATAGTTAATTATAAAAATTATAAAATATTCCTCTTAGAAAAATTGTAATAACTAATGTTTCATGGTAGATAATTCACTTCAGTATAAATTAATTACTCGTTCTAATACAGTTTTATGTAGTGAATAATCAATATTATTTCATAATGAACAATTTACTTAATTTATATACATATTTAATTTCATTCTTATTGATTTTTGATTATATTAAAAATCATATAAAAGTACTACATATACATATATTTCTATAGAAAATAAATAAATAAATGATTAAATTTCGTTAAATTGAAATCTGATGAAATTTATCAACAGAAAATAAAAAAAAAAACATGACAATAATTTAATTTTGAATATCTTTGTCGATTTTAAAAATCTCCATTCCATGTGCAACAATCTACAACTTAAAATTTGAGTGCTTTGACCTGTGTTTATTGTAAAAAAAAGTCCTATCTGATCTCCAGTGATACAAAAAAGATTTCCCATGGCTATTCGAAAGGAAATGGAGATAAGCAAAAAATCTGCTTGCTAATAACTTACTATTTATATATTTAAATTGTTTTTTTCTGTTGTTAATTCATCTTATTATCTAATAGATTTTTCTCGTCATTCACAGTAGCGCGGCGAAGTTGTGCTACGAACCCGTCTTTGTATCGAAGACACAAAGAGCGATAATGGCCGCAACAGACCACGACGTCTTTATAAATAAAGTACAATAACATCAATCCAATCTGTACGTTGTTACGTTGTCGATACATCACCTAAATATAGAAATAAAACGTCCATCTAGAATCCATTCAATAAAACACGTATGACCATTTAATTATTCTAATAGCGCACATCCGTGTCATAACGAACAAATGATATTATAGAGAGACACTTTGGTAACAAGTTCGTATAGAATAGAGGTTATTACCTTACTCCGGAAAACGTTTTCTTAGTTAAGAATTCCAAGGTTAGACAGCATCAACAATAGCTGTGTAACTTTTGATTACGACAATGGATATTAAAGGTAAATGGTACAGTAGTGTGTCTCTGTCTGTGTCGTATCGATATGTGTACGTTAAGGTGGGACGTACGCGTTACCTGTAATTATTGTTCTCGTTCGTATATTCACTGAACCAGAAAGTGAAACACGTGTATAAATGATTCATTAGCGGAAATTCTGATACGGGGTTTAAATTCTGTTCGCTATTAAACGAAATCCGTTTTGTTGGTATATTACAAGAGTCGATTTTGTAATCGTTCGGTGCTCGATTTTACTTGCGAATTTAAAATTCAGTTAATGCAAATAAATGCATCTATAAACATAAACACACACACTTATATTTATATACGTTTTTTTTTCTATCTTATCTATCCATGGATCTCTTCTTAACACTTTTTATATTTCTGAATTCTAAATTAATAATTTTTGTTGTCCATCAGTGGTCTTCTTATCTTCTATCATCTCTTCTAATATTCATTTTATACGTTTCACTATTGTTATAATGACTGTAACTTTGATTTTCTTATGAACATACACACACACACACACACACACACATATATATATATATATATATATAGGGTCATACAAATATGATGCCTAAATTTATGTTTTATTAACCCCTAAATTTATGTTTTATTAAAAAAATCTCGTCGTGAAGATAAAAAAAAATTATTATTAAACGTGTATGAAAAAGGGCAGATCTTTTAAAAAATGATAGAATATTCAAACCCAGAATATGAAATAACACTGGGAAGCGTTAAAAACGATTTTTTTATCAATGAAATAAATTTAATAAAAATATATATTTTCTAAAAAACCAACACGTAACTTTTGATTTTTAATCATAATTGCCTACTTTTATAGGCAGAAACATTTTACTCTGTTTAAAATACTCGTCTTGCTGGAAAATAATTAATTCAAAATTAAACAGTTAAAGGGTTAAAAAAAAGAAACATGTGTATAGAGCAGAGATGGTAAACCTATGACACGTGTGTCAGAGGTGACACGCATCGACAGAGACAAAAAATTGCATAATTCAAAACTTCAGCACCAAAAAAAGTCACTAATTTCTAGTTTTCATACCATTTGATTATCATTGTTTTTATTATTATTTTTTCCCAAATATACATTATTTTTCTGTTTTTGTTCATTTTATACATATTTTTTGGTTGATTTTTCTTTGTTAAATAGCATTTAAATATATAAAATCAATATCAAAAATATAAATCTTTTTTTTATTATGGTTGTAAATATCAAAAAATTATGAATATTTCTATATGTGACATGGCACCAGAGTTAAATTAGGGTATTTCGAAATTTTGATACGCCGAGCTCAAAAGGTTCTCCATCACTGGTATAGGGTGATGTATAGAAAAACATGTGTATAGTTTCTCTTGATTCTTTTTAATAAAACACAAATTTAGGCATCACATTTGGATGATCCTATATATTTATATAAATTATATGAATATAAATAAATAATCAAATTATTTATATATTTTTTAAATTTACTTTTTGTTGAATTTAAATAATATTTTTTTAATTAAAATTACAATATTGATACTATTAATGACACACTCACATTTATATATATATATATATATATATATATATATATATATATATAATATTATTTTAAATATAGATATTATTTAAATGATTTAGACGTCATCAAGCGTTGAAAAAGGTTTATGAAATATATTGCAATGAAGTTCATTAATAAAAATGATTACACATTTAAAATAATGAAGGGTAATTTTAAACAATCTGTTGGGTAAATGAAACTATACGCTGTGGCACCGGTGCTTGGATAATCTACAATTGTCTGTTTGGAGCTTTTTCCCAAAAGAAAACGTATGTTTATGAATAGAATAAAATATCATCCACATAGGAATACGAGCTTGGATAATCGTCTATTGTCTGTTCGTGTGGTTTTCGTACACATATTTTTTCTACACTTGTAACAAATTGTAGCTAATAGTGTTTTAATTTATTATTAGTTTTTTTTATTGTCTATTTATTTGTATGTGAAAAAACAACGTTATTGTTGTATGCATGTATGTACTCGTACGTTGCATGAAGGTTATTAATGAGAAAAATGTTTTATATGAGATAAGGTCTATGTATAAAGTCCATGTACTAGATTTGATTTATGGAGCTTTTTTAAATAGTTTACATTTTTTTAAGAATTTTTATGTATATTTTTAACATATTAACGATAATCTAGTAAATTAAATTCAGTATTAAAGGTGTATTTAGTTAACTTAATTTTAAAGTCATTTTAGAGTCTACGATTGTCAAAAAAATATGTAGATAAATTATATTGAAAAAAATATTTTTTGTATATAAAAGTTATATATTTGTGTGTGTGTATAAGTGTATGTATTAAAAACTGAATATGCTGATTATGAATTTTCAAACGAAAAATTATATGAATTTATTATATTGCAAATGATGCGTATGTAGAAAATTTATATTCTGCATAAATTTTGCACAAATAACATTTTTATGCAATGTTCCTGTTCACTTGATAATGATTTCAAAAAAAAATCACATTGCAAATCATGTGAATATATTAGCATTGAAATTCGATTGATGCGAACTGAAAAATCGGTAACCGTTAATTAAACGCCGATAACTGATCATGCTAAAAATATCAGTTAAAATGTATTCATTTCTGTCATTCGTACACAAAACCAACTGTTATTAATCAGCGAGTATAAATAATATATTCGTATAACAATCTAACAATTATGGACAACTAAACTTTTATTGTAACTGAATATTTATTATTTATTTATTTATTTGAAATTCATTTTAACGCAATGAGATTTAATTCATTTTCGATTTAGTCTAATTGAAAAATACAATTCGATAATATAAGCGATTACATATATATATATATATATATATATATATATATATATATATGCATATTAATGTATTCTACCTGTTTTCACCTTTGAAAGTGAAACATAAATCTTGAATACCAAAAAAATTCAACATCTCACAACAAACACAAAGAAGTATGGAAAGATGTATGTTAGAAATTACACGAAAATATAAGAAGATAAATGAATGGATTAGAGAAAAAAACAAATGTTACTGATGTTAAAAGTGAAAGTTTGAAATGGAAATTGGGATGGTCATATAGCAAGAAGAGTGAATCTCCGATAGACAAGAGAAGTTATTGATTGAGAATCTGAATATATGAGAAGGTCTAGGAAGAGACTAATGGACATATAGGGCAGAAAAATAAGGAACAAGAAAGCATTGAATCGGTCGAAATGGAAGGTTTTAGGAGAAGAAGATTTTATCTAGCAGTGGATTGAAAAGTGCTGATAATAATGATGATATGGAACAAATGGACGAAATAAAATAACTAAAAAAAATATACAATATAATAGTAATATAATATCCTGGGATTAAGTCGAGAATCAAAACAGTATTGACAATATTTGTAAGAACGAAAAATAAATAGCAAAATATGATTAACTCTGAAATGGAAAACATAATGTTTATTTTTACTTACAGTCAGAAACTTGAACATTTGACCTATCAAAATGAAACATTTTTTTTATAACCCAACGAAGTATGAAAAGAATAATGTTAGGAATTTTTAAACGTGATAGGAAAATCTGAAAATAGATACAAAAACAAACAAAAGTGATTCTAATAAGAGAATAAATAAAATTACTGAAATGTAAATAGGCAGGGCAAATAATAAGTGAATAAAGATCAATCTAGAATGGAGACCAAAATATTAAAGCATTATCAAAGATGGAGAAGGAAATTGTAAAACGAGTAATATCGAAGGTATGATAAGATTAATGGCAGACAGGAAAAAATGTCCTTGGAAAGCATTTAAGAAGAATCAATACTTTCGAAAAAATTTCTCCCAGTAGTGGGATGATATAATCTTCTCGAATTATTTTATTTTGAACTATTCATTGCTTCATTTTTCCCACAAATATTTTATAAAATCGTAATCTACGTTACATATATTATTTTTATCAATTTTTTGACTACTATATTTCATGATGTTTACTCAATATTTTTTTATCAACTAATTGTTTCATTTTTACAAAAGTTTTCTACACATATTTTCTTCAAACTACTTACTCATTATATCTGTGGATTCTATTTTTGAATCTAATCTATTTTCTTCCTATCTCTTCTTATTAATGTTATCTTATTAGAAATTTATTCAAATGTAAGTAATTATTCATACTGGAAAAATTGAAAGATGCACTTATTCAGCAATGAGCATATATATTTATATATATATATATATATATATATATATATATATATATATATATATATAAGAAATGTATATAATGAAAGTGAGATAAATATGTACAGTTAAACAGTGCATCAAATACAGAAACGATTAACGTGAGAATTCATAAACACGTTATAATACGTTTATAGTCTAGTTTTCACGCAAGTAGTCCCAACGGCTGGTATAAAAATGACCCAGTAAGCACACATCGTTTGCTCTGAAAGTTGTTGAGCTATGCACTAGCATAGTTTTTCCATTTCATTTGATATACGACTGCGTTTGTAGTAGTAGTGTATATATTTGTACGTACTTTTTTTCATTCAATCGTATTATCACGCTTACGTAATTTATTTTATCGAGCAATTAACTTTCATTACTCTATGCATGACTTTATTTAATAAATAAAGAAATTTATTCATATATAATAGATATTGTAAATTGAGTGCTTGTTTTGTACCGAGGAAATGTAAATATTTGTACGAAAATTATTAACATATATTGGTAATTTTTCATGGAGAGTTATTTATTTTGGTTGAATAATTCTTTTTAATCTTGTGTTTTTCTCTTACTAACTAATTTTCAACCAACTTCAGTACATAAACATTAAAAAGGAATATTCTCAATATTTTTACCAAAACAATTCTTTATTATATTTTAAATATTTTTTAGATATTCCAAAATGTTCATATTATATGTATAATGCTATATGTATACACAATGTTAATAAAAATCGTGGAACAGATATAGAAAAAAAGTAGTAATTTAAAAAAAATGTTTTAAAAATTAATTAAAATATATAGTTAAAAATATAGTACTAGTTAATTATAAGTATATTAGTTAAATTTAGCTCTATCATGGGAACTCTATATTAATAATATTCTGTCCAAAATCCCACAAATATTTAAACTTTATAACGAGAACGGCTAGAGGATGCGGCAGGAAGTTGTGTAAAGGAGCACACATGACATTAACAAAGCTATTAATATTAGAGTAAGGAAGTATTTTGGATCATAGAAATAATGTCTAACGTGTATATTAAAATATCTAAACATTCATTTTACCTGTAAAGTTCATTTTACTTAAATTGTTTGTTTTTTTTTAAGAAAAATCATTTTTATAATTAGTTCGTGATGAATTAAAAATTGAATTTTATTTAATAACATTTTTTATTATATTTAAAATTAATCAGTAATATATTTTCTATTTATATATACATACAAATTTAAAGTGTATGAATGTATGTGCATGTATTTATATAAAGAAAACAAGAGCGAAAGAGATCAAAAGAATGAGTAATTCATGTTACAAACTTAAAAATGAATAACAAATCCAATAGGAACATCTTTACAAAAACTGCAATGATACATGCAAGATATTTTAGACGAACCACACATTAAGTAAATAGTATTTTTGGATATCCTGTTAAAATTATTATTATTTTTATTTCGTAATCAATTTCATTTGTAAGTCACATACAAACATATATATGTTTTTTGGATGTGTCATACATACACATACATATATATGTGTGTGTATTATTAAATATAATCATAAAGAAACATTTTTATATTCTTTTTTAGTTAATTCTGAACATTTTTTACTATATTTTCATATTGAAAATTTTAAAAAGAAAATTTAATTTCGCATAAAATTAAGACTTTGCTAAATTTGATTGTTTAATTTTCAAATTACAGTGTGTCTTAATTCAAATTTAAATAGTTCATGTTTTTTTTGTTCACTCTGTGTTCGTTTTTAAATTCTTTTTATCAAAAGAAAAACAGAACGAAACAAAAATTTAATACTAGTATGAAAACATGTTTCAATTTTCAATTTCCTACCCTATGTTGAATATCATAGAACTATTATTTAAAATTACAATTAGTCCTAATTACTGTAGTTTAGCTCTGCGTTTCATTTATTTTTTTATAAATCAGTCACCTCTCACTAATATAACGTTTTATACAAATATTCAATAATTATTTACTGTGTAATTTCATGGTATATAACATTCATAATGTTGAAGTACATAAACTCTCTTATTAATTACAAAATAGATTTTAAATATTGCATTCTGAAGTTGATGAAAAAGTGTATAGTGATAAGTGAATATTTTTACTAAATATAAGATTGTTAGAGAGTGATTCATTTGAGAAATATATAAAGTTGTTATATTAAAAAAAAAAATGTTGATATATTAAAAATCATATGAATATAAGTTGTAATATAAATTAAAAACCTCTATCCAAATTTTCTTTATCAAACAACTATTTTATTTATAAAGAAAATAGCCATATTTAACTAAGAAACACTAAACTCTATTCTAAGTTTTGATAACAAAACATTGTATTGAATTTTATTTTAAAAAAACAACACATTTCTCCCTTTTTAAAAATAATGTAATTAAGATCATTGGTTTCTTACTCGTATGTCTATTTAAAAGTTAATATTCTTGTCACGATATAATGTATGATATTCTAAATATAATATTTTTATTAAAAATTAACTTAAATATTCTCATTCCGTTCATGTACTTGAAAACTTAAACTTTTAAAATAAATTCTTGAAATTAAAAAAGTTTCTTAGATATAAAAAAAACCCAGACATACGACTGAAAATAGTGAACGATTATTGAAAATAACAAAGGACTGAAAAGAAATAATAAATCAGGAATAATTACTAAATTTGTATACATTTTTTGATAAATTTACAAAATTCATATTATTTTATTTGATATTAATTATAATTAATAATTTCAACATATTTTCATTAGTTTCATTAAAAATGTTATGTATTCACCCCCTCGCCCTTCCAAAACTAATAATACATGATTGGCAGCATCAGAAAAATATTTACTCTACAACGATATGAAAATTATACAATATGTGATATTAAAGATATAAAAATGTGCATTGTGTTCAAATAATGTAACATTTAATTATGGTCTATAATGTTTTCCCGACAATGAAAACAGATCTCACATAATTATTCATTTATCAAGTACGATAATCTTTTAATTAACAAGAACTATACTTCATATAAATCCATCCATTTCGTCGATGATATACAACAGTGTTGAAAAATGAAATCCCGCCGGTGTGTGTGTGTGTGCGTGCGTTTGCCCGATTTCACTATACACTGTCCCTCCTACTTTTCAGACTATATAAAATACCCCCTCCATTTCACATCAGAGTTAATGCGTCCGCGACATATAGACAGAGGACGTGCGAGAGTCTGTCTCTGTACGGGCCTAACCTAACCTAACTTTATTTTCCGACGCCGATCCCGACCGACGCCCCAGCGTCGACGACATCGTCATACAAACATATAAATGCGAACGGAGCAGGCGGGTAAGTAAGCGCCGCCGAAACGACTCGGTTCGAAAGAACAATGAAAGTACGACATTGGTTTTTATGTTTTTGTCAACGGTTTCAAAGTTCTAACCGCTTTATGATCGGATCATATTGAGAAACTGGTCGAAACGTTCCTTTTGTACCGATGGATCGGTCGGTCGGGCTCTGTTGTGTGTGCTTAGAGAATAAATGTTGTTTAATATTGGGATAGAAGAGCTTTGGATAGAGTTTCGTATTATTTACTTGACATAGTTGTAAAATGATTCTGGCATTAATTACGGTTTTATGTGGGAGACATGTATAAAATCGGACAGTAAGTCCCCCGTTCTTCATTAGAGTTACGTGCCGTTGAATAACGACGAATAATGAAATGATGGACGACAGAGACTACAATTTAAATGCAAGACGTATATACATATATACGCTCTAAGGACAAAATTCTATTACTTTATTTAAATTAATACGGGTTTTACGATGAATCATAAGTTTCATTTATATATATATATATATATATTATAAATAATGAAAATTCATCTTAAAAAAAATGACAAAAATTTTCAAAATTCATTTTCAATCCAAAAATACTTATTTAAAATTTACAAATAAATCATATAAATATTTTTTTATAATGAGAGATTATACTGATGATCTGATAATGATGACATTGTTGTTGAAATGTTTAAGACAAAATAAACAATTTTATAGTCTTGTTTGTAATGTTGATTTGATTGATTAATTTATCAAATGAAAATAATAGCAATAAAAAGTATTAAGCCATTAAATGAAATTTCAATTTTTTAATTAAGCGTTGTGTTTGAATTAATTTTTAAAATGAGTTAATACTTAAAACTTATTGAATGTTTATTTATTTCAATTTAATTAACTCTATTTTTTACATACATTTGCTTTTAAAATGATGTTATTGCTATCGAATTCAAAATAAATAATGTACAATTTCTAAATAAATTAATTAAAATTTTCGTTATTAAAGGTTGAGTCCTTTATTTTAAAATAAACTAACCCGCATATCAAAGTATAAATATAACTATTAAATTTTTATATAGGTGAAGGTAATTAATTTGCTTAATTAAAAAACAAACATTTTTTAAAGCCTTAATAATGTGTTAAGTAGTCTTAAGATTCGTGTTCAAAAATAACACATCCCAACCCTACAAGGTTTTATAAAATTCACTTTATTCGTTAATGCTTATTTCGTTGGTCATGACATCATCGTTAGAATACAATATTGTAAAATTATAAGTTATTGAAAAATTAAAAATAAGTTAATGATGTTTTTCTATTTTTAATTTTTACATTTATTAGGTGACACAATGAAATTGAAGAATAGTAAATAATAGTAAGCAAGTAAATGCACGTGTAAACCCTTCAGTTTCATTTGAGTCACTTATATAATAGTAAAAATGTATATTTTATTTTTTATTGAATAATTTAATATATCTTATCAATTTTTGCTTTAATTATTTGAAAAAATTGATTCTGAAAAACTCTCCTGTCTACAAATTACACTCAATTTCGATAAATTTATTTTCCTACACTAATTAAACTAACATAGCTGTATAATTAATATTTTTTAAAAATATATTACATGTTTCCATTTAATGTGTTATAATAATATAATATTATTGAAAATAATAATGCATTTTTTAAATTTACAATTTAGACAATAACTGTTTCAATTCTGAAACAATTTCTATTTATTACATTTTAATCTGATTTTTCAAACTTTTAGTTGAGGAACATGATGGCGACAATATTAGAATAAAAATTATTCCAAACCCAAATATCTCTAGAAATATGAACTTTTAAAATATTTGTTTCTTTCTATTTCTTATAATTATCTGGTATTTACAAGATTTTTGTATTATTATCTGGTAACCAATTTTCCATCATATATGTTTAGAAATTTTATTTTAAATTTATTTCAATATTAATTATTTTTTTACTACATTGACACTGGATTCTTGTAAGTGTCAAATTTTGGGGAAAATCATTCATTCATGGATTAAAAAGAGGATGATGATGATAGTAGTTATATATATATATATATATATATATATATATATATATATATATATATATATATATATATATTATCATTAATATTTTTTTCTGTCCGTTGCTGAATGAAGGTTCTCTATAAAAATTTCCATCTTAAACGAATGTGTGAGTATTTGTGTATATATATGTATAAAAATTATTCTTATCATTCTCTCTTAATCCATAGCTAAATAAAGGTCTATTGTTAAATAATGTTATTACCTACTAACAGATAATAAATCTTGAATGATCATCTCAAACATTTGTACAATTATGCATATTCTATAATCTTTATATGTAGTTTATTTCAGCTTCCTTGTTCATTCTTTGTTCTAACTATAATTCTGTCAGCAATTATTACGTTTACTTTGCTAGTTGCATTTTTACTCGTCATTATGAATATAGTTGATACAAATTTCTTAAGTAATTAATTATTCAATAAAGAGGTGTGTGTACGTGTATATATATATATATATATATATATATATATATATATATATATATATATATTTACGTGTGTTTATGTACGTGTTTGTATTTTATTATTAATTTTTACAATTCAATCAATATCATCATAAAAGTGCACAAATAGATAACACATTTATTGCAAAACTTATAATTATTTCATAAAAAATGTTATTATTTTTTGCCTACTATTACAGTTCATTAGTACGTGCGTTTCGTTTTACTTGTTTGGAAAATTACTTAATATTTATCATATTTCATCATTATTATTGGTTGTATGCTGTTTGATAATTTTATGATTTTTTTTCTTTTCGATTTTTCTATTCACTCCTGGATAAAAATCTATACCAAAACATTCCACTTTCAGCGATCCAAAACCTTTCTTTACCATTTTACATTTACGAATTTTCTTATATCTCTCTCATCTTGGTACTTTTTATATCTCTTTCAATCTACTGGTGATTGAAAATATCTCCCAAAATTTACCATATCCATATCGACTGATACATTATCTTTTTTCCAGTTCATTTCGACGAATTTTCTTATATCTCTGTCCCTTCTATCCATGAATATCTTCCTGTACCTTTTTATATATCTAGGATTCCAATCAATAATTTCTTTTATCCATCTTCTTACTATACAGTTTCCATTTCATTACTCTTCAGTTTATTTATTTTTCTGATCTACTCGATTCTCTTTCTACCTCTATGTGTTATTCCTAACATTTATCTTTCCATACTTCTTTATGTTATCTGGAGCCACTAAATTATTTTTACATTCAAGACTCGTTTCACTGTTATCCATTTTAAATATATACATGTTTATATTAATGCTTATTTTAATAATTTTTGTTATGTAGACAGTTTGTACAATAGCTGTACAATAACTGTTCTTTTAATTCATTCCCAAAGATTGAAACATATGGTTATTATTTTGATAGAAATAATGTCTTGGTTATTAACTTTTATTTTATTCATTAACAAAGCACGTTATTCGTTTTAAACAATTATATATACAATTAAACATACTAAACACTTCTTTTTATTTTGATACGTGCAAATCACTTTATATAAATGATTTGTTGGTTGATATTTTTATAATTGGACTTTTCTAATATGATATCATTTTGGTATGATAATTCGTTTGTATCAAAATAGCATATACTTTTTTAATTTCGTTTTTATTATCACCAACAGTCATGAATTAAAATAGTGTCATTGTTTTTTTAAATAGTCTTGTTGAATATAATTTATATAATAAACAGTATTATGATAATATGTCCTGACGTTTTATTATTTTGTAATTTATATATAATACATTATTTATTCTTTATATATATATATATTATATATATATATATATATATATATATATATATATATATGTATATATAACGAAATTTCTTAAATTGAATTTTGTATAGAAGCAGCAACTTAAACAATTTGTACATACAAATTATTTATAATGATATGAGTATTAAGTTTGACGAAAATTGTATTTATTTTCTTCACATTAAGATTAACACTTTTGCATCTGATGACGTAGTTCTACGTCTTTTCGTAAGATATAACAGATAGTAACTGATATTACATTTTTCATAAGTTCTAGCTTGTTGCTATTGACTTAATACTATTTTTTTGTGCTATAATGGAGATGTTGTTTTATATATTAATCTCTATAGACAAATATGTGTGGATGTTATTTAGATATAAATATTAAATTATATAAAGTTTAAAATCTGTTGTAACTAAAGCGAAAGTGTTGATATATATAATTTATTTAATACGTTATATTTATGTTTGTACTTATTTTAAGAGAATAATGTTACTGAATATTATAAAACTATATAACTCAACTTTTCTTTAACTTATATTAAAAATTATAAATGTAAATAAATATCGTTAGTAATTAATAACTCTACTTAGAAAAATTCCAATATATATATATATATATATATATATATATATATATATATATATATATATATATATATATATATATATTTATGTATGGTAAGTCCTTGCGAATGGCAGTACGGGAGAGATGGCCAATAGAAAAATTCGTACAATAATAACTAGCTGGTATAAAAATTGTGATAGTTAGATTCGCGCCTTATTTTTTGTCATATATTAGTACGAGTTTGTGTGAAAAAATAATAAAATGGTAAGTGAAATCGCTATTTTTTAAACATATGTCGCTAGAAATTAATTACTCGTAATACTATTTTCATGATTTCAATGTTTTCTTTTCATAATCTTAAGTTTTTTTTTCTATTTTTAAACGTGATTAAAATTCCGTTGAATATCCTAACCTTAAAATTGACTACAAATTTATTTTGGTACTTTTTAAAATTGATATGGCCATTTTACCCGGACGATAGGGAGAGATGGTCAACATTCAACGTAAAGATTTTGTTATTTCAATAAGCAATGTCTAAATAATATATATATATATATATATATATATATATATATATATATATATATATAAAGGCATAGAAAAGGGAAAAAAATAAAAAATAATTTGGATACTAGCTATCTCTTCCTGTTATCTATGGCCATTTCCATCGATCACTCTGGGAGAAATGGCCAAACTAAACTTTTCAAAAATTGTTATTTTTTTATGTTTTTGTAATCTGAGTTCTATTTTATGTATATTTTTAAAAAAATGTATTAATAAAGCTTTTATTTTCATTTATTTGGTATTCTTATCCCATTAGTTTCAATTCTGTACAAGTTTAAAAAAACTACGCCCATCTCCCCCGGACTTCCCATATATAAATTGAATAATGTGTATGTGTTTATATGTATTCAAGAAAACAGTTATTATATAGCGTGGCCTAAATAAATCTGAACGATATTAAGAATAGTAAATGGTAGTAAGCAAGTAAATGTATGTTTAAACCCTTCAGTCTTGGTTTAAGTCATTCTATAGGGTCATCCAAATATAACGCCTAGATTTGTGTTTTATTTAAAAAAAACTTGTGTATAGAGTGGTGTATAGGGAGACATGTGTATAATTTCTTTTTAATAAAACACAAATCTGGACGTTACATTTGGATGACCTTGTAGATTAGAGATTTTATTCGACATTGATTAAAAAGTGGATGTAGTGTATCGAAAAAATCGAATTAATATGAAAGAATGTTTTTAGGTAAATATAATACTGAAAATAATGATGATAGTTATATATATATATATATATATATATATATATATATATATATATATATATATATATATACAAGAAAAATCAATAGACAAGTCAAATAAATATATATTAAAAATTATTGAAAAAATTCGATTTAAAATAATTTGGCAAGTATTTGTACTGTCTACCCGAAATTTCTAATGTTGATAATGTTAATGAACTATATAGATTGTTTAGAGGTCCGCGAAAATCTTATCTTTTTTTATACAGTTTTAATCCAATTCGTATGATACTACGATTTTCTAGGAGCTGGTAATACTGAAGTACCTAACCAAAATTAATAACTCTTTCTTAGAAAATTCTTTAAATTCTTTTTGGGTATATAAGAACTTCATTAAATAGTGGATCAATAATTTCCTGAGATCCCAATAGGACTATTTTGTAAGATTTTATCAGCTTAACTCATATTCACTCATGAATGTATTATTTTATTTTCCTGTCAATTTTTTTTTGGAATATATTATAAAGTTTTTAAATTCTCTCAGTTTCTACTTAAATAGGTTGATCCAAATGAGACTGAAGAAATATATATATGAATTATTGCAATACCGATATAAAAGCTTTTTTGTGCGACATTATGATTTAATAATAATACTAGTAAAATATGAAACGAATACAAAATCCAGGAAAAAAAGACAAAAACTATGTACATACAATACAATATATCCATACGTACATACATATATCATGGGTATATATGAATATGTATATCGACGTACAAACCATTTTGTAATCTAATATACTATACTACAAACGAAAGTGAAGAGCCGAACTTCGCCGACCGCGTCCGATCTCTAATGGTATCTGAGTCAGTGGGCCATGTTGTAGGCATTGCTGTTTAGTCTGTGTCTACTTCTGTTTGATAGTAGACGTATTGCATAGACGAGAAAGTTATCGAAAGCACTTGCTTTTGAATTAAGCACACAGACACACGAGTACATTTATTAACAACTTACCGGATTTTTTTCAAACGAAATAAATTTATTATCGGACATCGATTCATTGCCGGAAATCATTTTTGTTG
This sequence comes from Neoneuromus ignobilis, assembly GCA_029203775.1. Taxonomy (NCBI): domain Eukaryota; kingdom Metazoa; phylum Arthropoda; class Insecta; order Megaloptera; family Corydalidae; genus Neoneuromus; species Neoneuromus ignobilis. The sequence continues at coordinate 18,992,990 of CP092095.1, forward strand.
TCTGCATAACACTGTTTCGGGATCATTTCGTACGAGGGGACATTTAATTCGAATTACTATCGAAAGTGAAATTTTGTTGATAGTGACAGTGTATTATTGTATTTGTGATTGTTGTGTAATGAGATATGATTTTGACGTTGGGTTTTTTTAAATAGTGTTTTTCTAAAAAAAAAATCTATACGTATTTACAACATTTCGTAGTTTCATCGAGGAAGTTTTCACGATTTAATTCAGTCAGTACAGGTGAAATTGTTGATTCTATATGACATTGAACTAAATTATGTTATCAGCTGACAGACATCTCTTATCGCTGTTAATATGTAAACTGTATCCATCAAATACGTAAAAGTTTTCAGCACAGTAAAACTATTTCGCACATGCTTGCTGTTTAATTACTACAACGAATCCTTTAACGAGTACACGAGACACGAACAATCCGATGATGATGAAATTGTGGCGGTAATCAATTGTGTTTTTCAAAATAGTGTTATTTTTATATCGATAGGATTGTTGAAAAGTCGAAATTATTTTCAAAATGATGTTACTACAATCACACATACAACACACTGACACACATCGGAATGGGATAATCGGTACGGATTTTCATTCTTCGATCACAGCTATGTCACCACCACGTAGTACGCACTCGAACGACGACCAAGAGGATATAAAGAAGGAAATCTCCGATACTGAAATGATTGTCGACGATGTCGTGTCGGATAATGAGATAACAAGCCGTGATCAATCGAAGAAGAACGTCGATACGACGACAGATATCAGCAGTGACGATAAAGAGATCGACAACAAAGACAATCTTAACAATTCGATGAAAGTAAGTGATACGCGCGATGAACTTTTACATAGGGACATCATTGTGAAAAACGAACCGAAGAACTGTGATGCTGTTGTGATCAAAACCGAAGATGATAGTCAAGTTGTATTTAAGAGTGAACGGTGTACCGATATGGACCAGAACAATGACGATATGATGATGGATATTGTTGGACGTAGTTTAAGTAGGCCAGAGTCTGTGGTTACGTACGATGACGATGATGATTGCATGCCACTTGATTTGAGCGTGCATCGTACAAATAGTGGTGCTAGTTTTAACAATCATCATCATCATCATAACAATAATAATAACAACAATGACAATAAATCGGCGCGTAGTCCGGTGACAATCCGGGATTCCGGCACGGAAAGTGACGATTCGGCTGGAAGGTTAACGCCGGAGGGTGGGGACTGCAAGGCATACAAGAAAAGTTTGATGAAACGATACTGTAAGTGTATTATATTTCTCTTGCTCGTAATGTAAATATTATAAACGTATTCGTGTTAAAATAATTGTTGGTAATTTGTAAAATAAATTTCATATTCATTTTAACAAATTGATTCATATGCATTTTCTATTTGTTCAAGTTGTAAAGAATTCAGAAATTAGTTTAAAAGTTTTTATCAATAAGGAAAAATACTTTCCTTGTTTTGTACGTCAATTAAATGATTTATTGCAGTATGTAAAATAACTATTATTTTATATATATAAAATTAAAAAATATGTTTTTAATTTAAAAGAATTATTATTATTTTAAAATCAGATCTTTATATTTCATATTTCCATTTATTCGCATTTATCTCTATTACAGTGTATATGACTAAAACCAAATAAATTTTGGAATATAAAAAATCAAGTGTTTTAAATAAAATCAGTTAAAATACATTTGAGTCATTGACGATTATCAAAAAAATAAAATAAAATATAATATTTCTATGAAAAATGATTGGAAAATTCTTTGTTATATCGATTATTATTTTCAGATTATTATTATTAAGAGGTATTAGTAATTATAAGTTATTTGTTTAAAATTAATTATATTAAGATAAAATGATGAGTAAAACTTGTAAGTCGAAAGTAATCTTTAAAGGAAATAGGAAATGATATTTTTATATCATATGTGTTCATTGTTCAATATATATATATATATATATATATATATATATATATATATATATATGACTAATAATATGAAATTAATTTCAATATTAAATTATTAAAAAGTGAATATTACGAAAATTATGACTATATAATATACTCAATTTAAACTGAGGAATTGAAACTATGTTGCATTAAAATAGGTAATTTATTAGTTGACTCCCTATCGACATTTTAGTTCGAATATAAACTGTCGAATTGTATAAAATCTTTCTCTATTGAAGTAAATAACTTAATCAATTTAGAAAAAGTGTTCTATAAATTAATATTTCTATCTTATTTACCAGAAAACCTGGAATTATTATTTAATAAAAAAATCTGTTATTTTTGCCAAATATAAATGAATAGTTAATTTAACTTTTATAGATATTAATTTTTACTAGGTAAAATATTTTTGATATTTTTAAAAATTATTATTTGATTGAAAATAAAATAACAATAATCGAAACTTGGACTAGGACCAAGATATTAATCAGAAAATAGAAGTTATTGTCATTTGATTTATGGAATTTTTAAAAGAATTTTTGTTATTTAAACCCTATGTTTAGATTAAATGAAGTAAAATGTAAATTAATTCGACATATTATTATTATTTTTTTTAATAAATATTCATTTATATTAATTTGTGTATGTATATTGCATAATTAGAGAATTATAAAATAAATTAAAATATTTATAAAAATGAAATGATTTCATTAGAAACTATAATTAAATTCTAACATGATTAATATTTGATTAAATTAAAACTATGCAGTTAATTCTAACATGATTAATATTTGAATAGCTTAAATAATGTGTAATGTTTTTTTTTTTACATTTTATTAGATTGAAATTTAAAATGAATTTTCATTTTTTTGAAAAAAAATGTATATAGTAAATAATAACAAAACATGCTATATATTTTCAAAAATAAAATTATATATTCAATATATTTTTTCTTAGAAAAACATTTTTAAAATAGTTAAGATATTTGATGGTTTCTATACAATTTATAAACGGTGAATATTTCAAGGATGCCATTTGGAAAGTTCCAGATAACTTACTTTATTTTTTTTTGTAATTTTTCAATTTACTGCGAAAATAAAATGTATTAATATACACACACACACATATGTATTGAACAAGTGTAGTAAAAATTCAGATTTAAAATTAAAACCAATGATTACTTTAGTTATTTAATTATAATCACTTTTTTCACCTTCTATTGAACAAAAAAAATAACAAATGCTAATTGTAGATGATTAGCTAATAATTCAAATTATTAACTGATTCAATTCGAAATTTACGAATTATTAACGAATTCAATTTTCAAGTAAACCATTCGCAAATAAAATATCGACAACTTCAAATATTCAGTGAATTTAAACCTTTGGTATTTTCTTTTAAAAAAACGAATCCACCATCATAGTTAAATAGTTATATAGAATGCTGAAAATTAATTTCTTTATAAAAATTAGAATATTATAAAAATCAAAAAAAAGTAAGAAAATATATTTAGACTTAAAACAATTTTTAACACTAGTAAATAATAAATAATGAAGTTATACTAATATCACGAATCGTAATTTAATTTTTTATCGGTTTCATCTCTCTCTCTCTCTATGTATATATATATATATATAGAGAGAGAGAGAGGGAGAGAGAGATTAAATGGGGCGAAAGGAAGTAGAGGGAATAATAAATATTTCAAAAAACATATTAGATATTAAGTAATGTTTATTCAATTTTTATTTAAATTAAAAAATATATTTATTATTTTTTTACTTAATGTTAATAGTTTAGATTACTTTTAAATTTTAATTTTAATTAACTTATACTATAATACAATTATAAATACATAATATATGTTATGTATTTATTTGAAATTAAATTTAAAACTAAAATCCAATAATTTATTGTAATTTATCTTTTACAGATGTTTTAATAAAAATAAGTAGTAAAGAATTAAAATACCACCTTTGAAGAAAAAAATAAAAAAAACATTTCATTGTGTATTTGTAATCGAAATTTCATTAACTATACTATAAAATGGTTGTGTAATATCTCTTTAATTATACACAGCCGTACAGAGTTTAAAAAAGAACAAAGCATTCCTTTATTCGAATTTTAAATCCAAAAAGATTGAAAAACTCGACTGTATTCTTTATTAAACGGTGCTTATGATTAAATAAAAAGGGTTGTCATTTTTTTAAAAAAATATATGTTTATAAATAGATATTTCACTGGTTTCAATAAAAACATGTCAAGTTCAAAATATTTTTTTTATTGAAGTAAATATTTTTAAACTAAATATTTAAAAACTAAATACAGCCAGTAAATAAGTGTTAAACTTGATTACTTATAATCTCAACTAGTCTGTATGTATCATCTTTATGTATATTTTTATTCCACTATACATAAATAAAATGTTCATTTAGAAAATGTAAATTTGTTATCTACCACTGAACTTTAAATCGGAAGTCTGCACAAAGTGCCACTAATCTCGACTAGAAAAAAAAACTTACATTAGTCAGCAGTACGAAATAAATTGTTATATCATAAGAACTACTTATCAATTGTATACAAATTTGAATAATATTCACTTAATTATAAAAATACTTTAAAACGTTAATTTTGTATACTATCTTTCGTAATTAATTAGATGACTTTAATGAAATGTATCTTCTCGAATAATCGTGAATAATATTTAAACGTATGACCTTTCACGTTACGAATGAAATTTCTATCAATTACATAATCATATAAGTAATAGACTCTTTGTAACAGTAACATCTTGTATCTTGTGAACGAGTCGGTTGAAAATCGATTTGATTTTTTATAAAATTATATATATATATATATATATATATATATATATATATATATATATATATATATATATATATATCTGTAGAATAATATAAATACATATTATTCATGTTCTATTTCTAAACGTTTGTACATAATGTAAATTTCAACTTAAAATCACACTTTTACGAGACTTTAGTATATTTCACAATTAGCATAGGATAGAATTATGTACATTTAAGCACACGTCACTTAGTCATAATCCGTAATTTCATATTACATACCAGTTGTGCCGTATCTCTAAATGAGCAGTCATTTATCGCATAGCATAGACGAGGCTATATGTTTTATAATAGAAATTAAATTAGCCGTTCATTGCGTTGGTAATTGAAACAAAAATAGTTGATTTTATTTTTAATTGAATCAGCGAAATATTTATACATACTTTGTATGAATGAATTTGTATGTACACACATACCAAGAGTATTAATTTAAGTATTTTCAAAGAATTATTGTTGAAACTTGATGTAAATATCTTTAGATAGTTATAATATCAAAACATGTATTCAATAATACATCCAGACAGCTCTAAATATTTTTAATGGTCTCCTGGAAAGGATAAATAATTTATTGAAATAAAATGTCCTTTTTAATAAAAAATACAGATGTTTTTGTGTAGGGCATAGATGTTAATTTCCAGCTAAACTACAAATATTAATATAAAATATTTAAACAGTTAAAAAAATATGTCTGTTTCTATTCAAATAACAAATGTTTATAAACTAATTACAATAATTCGTGCGGTTCAAATTATTTCTGGATTTTAAATTTTATTTGAAAGAACATAGACTTTTTTATGACAGACATGTTTATCAATTTTCACCTAATCTTCAATATATAGATACTTGTATAAAATATTTTGACGCTAGAGATAGTTGTTGAAAAAAAATCTTCATTTTTGTGTAAATAATAAATGTTCATAGATAAACCAATTTATATTTCTTCAAATTATGAAATGCATTTTATTAGATAACTAAAAAGATCATAAGTATTTTCATAAAAAACAGAGATATCAGTTTCCAGTTAATTTGCAGTTACCAAGCACTTGTAAAATATTTAGACACTTAAAGTATTTCTTTGGAAAATATGAATTTGTTTCTATTTAAATAAGTTTTTATAGACAACCCATTTTTAAAAAAATATGCATTTTGTTTTTTTAAGAAAAATGTACTTGTGTAAGTGTGTGTGTATAAATATTTCAGTTCTATTATTTTTATAAAATCATTTTTATTTTTTTACAAAATGACTTAATTTACTTTTTATTAATTATAATAAATTTTAAACTGGCAATAAACCCAATTAATCTGTTTTGTAAATTCAGTATTAGTATTTTTCAGTCATAGAAATAAATATTTCTATCTCATTTATAAGAAAAATCGTTTCTCTTTTTTATAAAAAAAATGAAAAATTCAAAGTTAATAAATTATGTAAATTGTATTAATTTATATAAGGTGAACTAAATGAGGTTGAAAAATAATAAATGATTTTAGCAAGTAAATATATATCTAAACCCTTCAATCTAGACCACTCTATATAAACACAGACAATGTCTTTAATCTGTGTGTTTTTTTTTTAAAAAAAAAAACATGGAAAAATAGAAATTATTCTTAATATTTCAATCATTTCCAATTTACATTTGACAAGACTATAAATAAAATATATGAAGCATTGAAATGAGCAACTATTTAATCTATAGAAATGGAATATAATAACAGTTAATATTACAGGTAAACGAAATAATGTATAATAATTAGTATAATAGAGAAATATTTGCATTTATAGGGTTGAAAATTACTTGCTCGTCATTGGAATTGTACAAAGAATGTTATATTTGTTTAATATTCTAATTTCCTTGATTTTCAATTTCATTCGAAATAAATATTTTTTTCAAAATGTCATCAACTGTTAAACGAAATCTTCTACTATTTTTTTTTTATTTCTAGTAATCCAACGTCTTTCCTTTCTCTTCCATTTCACACTGAATGAATATACAACTATGCTCATATGTATTACAGTTTATATGACCCACCCAGTTTAGAACACCCACCGTATTTATTTGTTTTCTTAATTAATCAGTAAAATCTCATTACTGAATTTAAATGTACAATAAATGTATCCAACGTTTTTTTATAAATTCAATAGTAACATAAGGGTGTCAGATACACATGAGCATCTCTCTCTCTCTCTCTCTCTCTCTCTATATATATATATATATATATATATATATATATATATATATATAAATATGTGTTGTTTTTCTTTTTAAATCAAATCTAAATAACTGATAAAAATATATCAAAACAGGAATAGATATTGCAATGGAATGTAGAAAATAAAACAGGTTGTATAAGATTTCTATTTTTAAACATAATCGTTGAGTATTTATTATTTAGTATATTATTTAGTAATATATATATATATATATATATATATATATATATATATAAATTTAAAAATAAATTCAGCTTAAAAATATCGATATAAAAAAATGCATGATCATAATAGTGTACGAGCTAGTTACACAAATCGATATGTAATAAGACATGTTTTGTAAAAATAATTGATTTTTTTGTCGAAATGACAGTGATTAGTTTATTTAAAATAGATTAAGTTCTATTTTTAAACTATCATACTCGATTTAGATTAATAACGCTATGAAAAACTCGTGACAGGGTTAACGAAACGTTCATTAAACGTTGATAGACACACTTGAAGATCTAAATTTAACTCGTTTCAAGTTCAACTTGTGTGTATTTGTTCCGAGATTGACACTTCTGTTCGACTATTAGAAAACGAATATATTCGAAATAAGTTCCTGTTTCGTTGAAGTGTGCACTTGACGACTGTATAAATCTGTTTTGTATACATAGCGTCATTTGCATACATCTTATTAGGAGAATTGTATTTTTTTTAATTTGTGTATTTTTATATCATATACTGTATTTTTAGTTAATAATTTAATTTATGGAAAGGTTTGGTTATTTTTTCATAATTTATCGATGCATTATTTTTATAGTTTAATTTTGATATAGCTATTAATAAATTTTATTTTTTAAACAAGTATTTTTTAATTAATTTAACTAATGATGCATTCATATTTAGTATTTGTTAAGTATCTTTAAATATTGTACAATTTATATATACATATATAAGTTTTTATATGTATAATCAGTAATTTAACCTTGTTTTATATTTTTATAATTCCAAAAAATTTAGAACTTTGAAAATATTAAAATATAGAATCATTCAAATGTGACGCCTAAATTTGTGTTTTATTAAGAAGAAACTATACACATTTCTATATACACTCTCTCTCTCTCTCTCTCTCTCTCTCTCTCTCTCTCTCTATATATATATATATATATATATATATATATATATATATATATATATATGTTTTTAATAAAACACATCTAGGCGTCACATTTGGATGACCCTATATATAGTTCATCTATCTATCTATATATATTTGTGTGTGTGTATATACATAAACACACGTAGGTGTTTTATTTCATTTTTCATAAACGTTTTTAAAAAGTATTTTTATATTTATTAAAGAAAGTTGTAATTAAGTTAAATATAATTATATTATCTAATTTTTTTGGTCTACTATTAGGTTATTTTTTTTGTATTTCTCCCAAACTAATGTTAGTTTTGAGTAATTGTTAAAATGATACATACACTAGATTTTCGAAATTTAATGTGATTATAAAATACTAAATCTTGTTAAAACAGTACATAAAATTATCAAATTTATTCCATTTTAAATGAATATTGTTTAAAAAATTTATTTTGTAACAACTATTTTGCCTTGATTAATTATTTATATATTTATTTTGTATCCATTTTTTTTCAAAATCAATTACTAATCATTAATATTTATTAAACATCTTCATAAACACAAATATTCTAATCCTCTAGTATGTAAGAACAAAAATAGATAAACTTAAAAAAAATATATACATTTTAATTTTTGTGATTAATTTTCAAAATCATTTTTTGTTAATTTCACTTTAAATTTTCCGTAATTCCTCTATCATTTTCTATTCGAACTATATTTTTTTTCTTTTTACAATCTGTTTGCAATATTTATTATTTTTGTTATATTCTATCTTTTTTAGTTATTCATAATATATATTTTTATATGTTCATATATATATATATATATATATATATATATATATATATATATATATATATATATATATATATATATATATATATATGACTATATCGTATATTTATATGAATAATATCCTTTCTATAAATCATATTTCTTGTATTCAATAGAAAAAACTTATACTGAAAAACGTTGATCTCTCGAAATGTATAAATAATAGAGACATAAAACGCACTGAATAAAATAAATAAGCCCATTAATATTTTTGCATGTGAAAATCAATGGGCTGTACACGAAATCCGTCAGTAATAAATCTACAAATTATACTGAATCACCGACAATGATTTGTAATTGTAAATTGAGGAAAAACATAAAAATGATATCAATACAAATACACGTACACTGGTTTATATATATATATATATATATATATATATATCAGAATACTTCTGTACTTTTGTATTATATGCAACGTATCTTCATCTATGTCATAATATTTAAATTATATAACAATGATGTATTTGTCAGCTGTCAATTCACTGATTCGAATTCGCTATTTAAAGCAGGATGTGTTCGATTTGTTATTCCGATACGAAATTCTACGATGGTGTTACACATTAATAATGATTATAATAATAATATTCGATTACATAACGAACGAATCGAAATATCTTCATTTATTTCCAAGAATAAGAATTATGTGATTCGACATTTATTAATAGAACATTTTCATTCAACGATTATAAATGTAATCGGGACACCGATTACACAAATCTTCTCTCTTTCTGTGTGTTGTTGTTCTTATTATAAAATAGTTGTTGCGAATATAATTTTAACCGTTTTATAATACCGAGCCGCGTGGCGTGGGCGAGTTTGATGTCTTTGTGTCAATTCAATTCTCCCAGTGTGTACATGGGGTTGCTGAATGGTACAAAAAAAAAAAAAAAATGTTATTACAAAACAATGAAGATGTACGAACGTGGGCGACCGAGTGATCTATATTCCAGTTCTGTTTTATTTATTTATTATTTTTCGTATGGATGTGTGTATGTGTATGAGTTCGAATAAATCAGTGGTAAAGGACGGAAATTGGTCAGAGATTTTATTTATAACGGTACCATTATTAATTTTCGTTTTATACGGATGTTTTTAAATTGAAACTGAAAAATTATTTTCACATATATATATATATATATATATACATGGAGAGAGAAAGAGAGAGATAAATCAAAAAAGAAAGTACTATCCTCTTTTATGGTCCATCTTTGAATTACCCTTTTTGTATTTTACCAGGACTAATGAATATTTATTTGTCTGACAATGGTTTTAAAACTGAAAACATTCTTGAAAAATACAAAAAGTAATACTCTAATGATTTATTAAATAAAAAAAATGTCTTTATAATAATAAATCGATGAATATTACTAAGAAAGACTTGTATTATATTATTCAAATCTTGGTATTAATTTATGAAGATAAATCTTATTTTACCCTTTTTAAATATATGACCTTTAGTGCCACAATTTTTTATATATCTTGTATTGCGATAACAAATTTTATATATCTTGTATAGCGATAACAAACAACCAGATGACACATACAGTTGAAACTGGTATCAACAGTATGTTTCATATTTAGAATTTTTGACTTAAATATAGTAATAAGAGGTATATAAAGACAATAGTCAATTAAAACGAACAAGATTACAGGAATAGAAATAAATAATATCAATTTCTGTATTATTTATAGTGTAGGGGGAAGAATTAGTGATCAAATTAGTTTATTTGCAATTTTCATGTCTTATTAATAAAAAAATGATTATATCTCTTTTAGTTTTTTATTTTTAATCTATTTCTCTCTTTTCCATGTTCTAAATTAATAAATTAAATTACTGAGAATATCAAAAATCAATAATATTAACTTATTCTGTTATCTTTCTTTTTTTGGATCATTGTTTTTTAATATTTCTCATATAGCTATTATGTTTTTAAAACCAACGTCAGACAACGATGGTCTTGTGTTCATCTATCCAGATGGAAATTTCTGAATGGAATTACTTTGTATTTAACAATAATTTTAAAACTGAAATTTATTGTGTAGAAATATAGAAATACAAAACACTGATACAACCATAACCAATACAGGAAAAGGTAGTTCTATAGTTGAATCACAATTTTTTTTTGCTGAGAATATAAAAAGATCTGTCACACAGTTATTAGATGAAGATAACAGGTATTATATTGGAAATATATGAACAAGAAAAGTGATTGATTTTTTTAAAAATTAAACGCATTTTTCATTAAATTGTTAATACACACACACATTTATATATATATATATATATATATATATATATATATATATATATATATATATATATATATATATAATGTATGGATAAACAATATGAAAATATGTGACTGAATTTTTTCATGAATTTCTGTTTGTACGTATGACTGAATAAATCAACGAATGGCTTGAAAAAATAATTCACGAGAGGAGAAAAAAAAATGTTGACACCGTCTGTGTATAAATGCGCAGTTAGATATATATGTACAAATAGACAAGGTCATAAGTGAAGACTGAAGATGTTTTTAGACAACATCCAATGAACTCTTTGACGAATTATTTACCGAACTGATTACTCATTGCAGACGTAAAATTTGACCTATATTTAACATAATATATTTAAATTATGTGTGACAGACTGATAGACACGTCATGTATCACTGATATCGGTCAGGTAATATATATATATTAATAATTGGAAATATAATAAATAATACGAGTTCAATTATTATCTATACACTGATACTGAAATAATGCAGTTTATTTTTCCAAAACAGTATGAATATCAAACATTTTCGCTGTTGACTTGCAAATTCGTGGCTGTACTGCGTAAAAATAAATATGAATTTATTGCACGGGAAAAATGTAAAATTAATTTTGAAATAGTCTCCAATGAATGCGAAATATGTATTACTGCTTTAGTGAATACTATTATGTTCATGTAAATTGTACAATATTTTTCCACAATATAGTTAAATGAATAATTACTGGATTTTATCAAACCATATTTTACACGAATAACAATATATATTTTAATGTTAAAAAAAACTGATTAATTATATAATCTATATATTTGATGTTAATGCAAGAATATTCATGTCTCGTTTAAAATTATATATCCGGTTGAATCGTTTATTCAATGTTTTGTATAAAAAGTCCTTTTCAATATTCAAAAAATAAAAAATCTCACGATATATAAATTTACAGTATGGTTAAGAAATGAGTAGTATGACCTTGCGGCATTTCAAATTACAACCCCTGCAATCAGTACAATCCCAATGACCTATTTTCTAAAAAAGATCCGTTATGTGTAAGGGATGCACCTTGTAAAAAATCTTCAATAAAATACTAAAAAAAAATATATCTAAGTGTTTCAACCCCTAATATACTCTACTAAAAAAAGAAAGATTATACAAATTATGAATATATTTTCTATTCCACTGAATATTTTTCATATATCAATAATTATGATTAAATTATGTAAAAATCTATTTGATCTTGAATAACACCCTAGCTATTAAATCATATTGAAAATGTTCTTCATTTTAATTAATTAAAAGAAATTTATATATCTATCCTTCTTATAGATATTAGTATTCTAAAAAGATACCGATCATCTGTCGTAGTCTTCTTATTTACCAAATTATTGAACAGTGTTGGTAGAAAGTGACAACATGATGTTTTTATACAAATTGATATAATTTCATCTCTTTATTCTAACACGACATGGCAATGTGTCTATTGTGAAGGTAACAGGTAGCTGAAGCATCTGGACAAGCCTTTTCTATACATATTTTTTTTTATTATACTTTATTTGAACCACCCTCAATATACACAGTAAATAATAATTCTCTGTCGACAAAGCTGTACAGCTAGATGGATAGACAGACGTAGATTTTTATTAGACGCACGGGTTTTATATTCAACGTCGTCCGTCCTATATTCCAAGAGGTACAGTTATAAACAGTAGTTTGACCTATTATATTTAGGTACTATTTGTTCTGATAGTAGTACACGACATACGGTAAATATTACAGCCCTAAAGTACCGTTTCGAGAAAGTTGGTGTACACTTAACGGAACTTCGGAGAAATTTTTATAATTTGTACTTCTGTGTACGTTAAGACTATCGTTCATTGCTATATAGGTAAAGATATGTTTCGAATGTACATCTAACGGTATTTATTTACATAAATATATTATGTACAAGGTCCTCTTTAACTTGCATTTTTTTTTTAAATGAATTTATTCATACATTCTATAAGAAGTTATTGCACGCTTAGATGGACATATTTTTTCAGTTCTTAAATTAATTCATTATTGAATTATTTAAGTGAATTTAATTATTCATAACCATTCGTACTAACAAATTTTTTTATTATTAATTTTATTGAATTTCTTATTTATCTTGCTTATAAAATTTTATAAAAAATATACGCTTTCTAAATGAAAGGTGATTTGTTAAATAAATTATTAGTCAATAATTAAAATTTTTTTTTAAAAAAATGTAATTGGAAAATATTAGATAATGAATCATAGATTTATATATGTACATACCAAAAAAATAAAAAAATTAGTAATATCATCAAAATACTTTAATCAAATTCGAGATTAATAGATACATCGAATACAATAATATTATATAATGGAATTTCAAATTAACTGATAAAATATTGATCAGTTCGAATGATCCATTTCTTCTATTCTTAAATATTTTAAAGAGATTAGAAGAGAAAAGATTTTTTGATGATTTTAATACGATTTTCTGTTAAAGAATTTGTTGAAACATAACTGTTTATTTAATCTCATTAAATTATTTTTAAACTATGAAACAGAACTACACAGTCTGAAATCTTGTGTTTATTTTTTTTTTGTGGAAATTATTAATGTAATTAAAATAATTTATTAGATTTTGTACTAATTTTTAAAATTGTGTTGAAGAATCGCAATTTTTTTTCTACTATTTTTTTTATCTTTAAACTATACATTTTTGAAACTACCATAGTATTTTTTAGTTGCATAATTTTTTTTAGAAATTAGTTTTTCTTAATTCAGATAATTTGTTAAAGTTAATATTACAACGTTTGTAATAAATCAAAAATCATGTTATTTTTTGTAAAAATATAAAGAGAAATATTTTTTTTGTACGCATGCTGTATGTGTGTGTGTCCATATATGTATATATATATATATATATATATATATATATATATATATATATTACATTGTCAAAATGATATTCAGAGCATAAAGGAACGAAATTACGAATCAGATATGCATATAATACACTTTTGTATTTGTGTATGTGAACGTATGTATCTATAAAAATTTCTAAGACATTTTATGTTCATCTATTTTTTACTGTGAAAGCGGCTTCCTCTTCAACAATTCAACATGCACAATTTAACAGAATTATTTGTTTTTTTATTGTTTTTCAATATGCTGACATTTTTACCTACTTATATGAATTGATATAATGATATGGACATTTATTTACGGTCTGGATTTTTATATCATATATATATATATATATATATATATATATATATATATATATATATATATATATATATATATAAATTTTTATTATAAATTTCTGTTTTAAACAATTTCTTAATGAAGGTTTTTAAGACGTACTTTTCTGCATTCTTCATAATATTTAAATCTCATTATTTACACTTATTTGCTTTATATATATATATATATATATATATATATATATATATATATATATATATATATATATATATATATATATATATATATATATATATATATATATGATACTGAAATAAATATTTATATATGTCTTTTAAATTGATATTAAAATTGTACAATATTAATTGACTTGTCATATTGTATATAAATTATGAAAATAGTTTTCAAACACCTGGATATTAATTTAAAAAGTACTTGTGAATTTGACTGTTTTAAATTGGTTTTAGTCATTAATAATAATTGGAATTTAATATAATTTACATAGAATATTTACAAAATTATATATATATATATATATTTATTTGTCATCCAAATGTGACGCCTAGATTAATATTTTTTTAAAAGAAACAAGAAAATCTATACACATGTTTTTTCGAATAAAACAAATCTAGGCGTCACATTTAATTATATATATATATATATATATATATATATATATATATATATATATATATATATATATATATATATATTAGTTGTTTTGGAACTGTGGCTGATTCATTTGTGTAAAATATGTATATATATATATATATATATATATATATATATATATATATATATATATGTCAATATTTTTTAAATGAATGTGAAAATAAGGTATATAACTAAAAATACAAATGTGACACGTTGAACTGTGTTTTTTTTTTAAATGTAAAAGTGTAAGTGCTTGTTGTTGACGAAAAGTTTCCATTAGTGTGTGTCGACTTTTCTCAAGTACCTGTAAGATGCTACATTCAATTAACACACATTAGTGTAACAGCGAGATAAAAACGAAACCATTCACATATAATGAACTTATATCACATGATGTTACATCACTTGACATGAATACAAGTGTTGTAAAAGAACTGAAACTGGTACAAGAGATTCGATAACCGAAAAAACATTTTTGGTACATACGTACGTACGTCATTGTGAAGAGATATACATAAACCACGTCTTCCTTTTTTTTGCCTCTTCATGTTTCCCCTTTCACTTTGTGACGCCACAATCGACAACAACAACAACAACGGCGTACACTTCAATTCATTGTTGGTTGGTTGTGTGTTTCGAGCCCACTACGGAACATAACACGCATACGAGACGTAGACAACTTGTCTAGCCTAGATGACCATTAGTCAGAATAGTGGGGACATATAACACTGAACTTGTGCGAGTGAGATGATCGATAACACATTTACTATCGCATGCATTTCTAGTGACCATGACCTACTCTATGGTTGGACAATGCAGGTTTAGTTATTTCCATGCTCGATATGCCTCTGTGTATACACACATGCATATATATATATATATATATATATATATATATATATATATATATATATATATATATGTGTGTGTGTGTGTGTGTGTGTGTGTGTTGATAAATTTTTCAGATTGATGAATATTAGTTTGGATGGATTTGAAGGTCTGCTTTTAAACTTGATAATAGGATAAGGGTTGAAAAAGGAAGTTTTCTTATATTAGAGATTTTAGTCACTGCGGGTGGTTAATTTGACCGTGAAGGGATGTTCTCTGAATTATTATTAATTTGATTTTTATTGTATTCTTTTCTTGTACAATTATATATATATATATATATATATATATATATATATATATATATATATATATATATATATAAATGCATATTTAGAAAAAAATATATTTATTAAATGAGCTAATTTTTACAATTATTTTTTAAACGATTTACCTAATCTTATAAGATCAAATAAGATAAATGAAATGTATTTTTAGAAATAGTATTAACTGTTTAATTACAAATTATGGTTATTTGAAAGACTTTTTCTTTCTGCTTAAATATTTTCCAGCGAAGACGAGTATACTCGATATAAACAGAGCAGAAATGTTTCAAACGACCTATAAAAGTAGGCAATTATGATTAAAAATCAAAAGTTGCGTGTTGGTTTTTAGAAATATATATATTTTTATTCGTTGTTGAACAAAGTAAAAATTTTATTTTGACAAAATTGATAAAAAAATCGTTTTTAACTAAAATTTTCGCCAAAATTTGTTATAATAATTTTTTAATACAACCTTCGTTCATTGTGTGATTAATATAAATAAGATTGTTGAAAATTTGAGACCGAACGAAGCCATTTCTGAATATGATACATTTTGAAAAAAGATCTTGAGATTTGCCGTTTGAAGTTTCGGAAGTAAATTACAGTTGATTCGTTGGTATAATAAATACGAATCGATTTACTTCAAATTTTCACGATATAGTCAAATACTGTGACATTATGCGAAAAATTTTTGAAATTTCGCTCTGCGTATAAGTATAATCTTGAGATGAAATGAGATAAATGAAATGTATTTTTAAGAATCAAATAAAGTAGAAAAAATAACTCTGATTTATGAAAAATAACAGTATTAATTTTGTTATTATTCTTTTGTAATATTAATTGTTTAAATAACTGCTACAACCTTTATTTTTTTTGTTACTAAAATAACACAAATATAGTTGTTTCTAATGTCTTCTCTCTGTTTTGGAATAAACTATTAAAAAATATTTTAGAATTAGTTTTTATAATCTAGTTTTTCAAGTACAGTGTAGAGGCAAAATTTAAAATACTCAGTATAATATTAAAAATACTTAATTTAGAGATCAATAAAAAATAAATTATATATATATATATATATATATATATATATATATATATATATATATATAATAAAATGAGTTTTCTTTATAAGAAAATAGTTAAATTCATTTGAATCATTATGATGTCAGTATATGAATTTCAAATGCGTGGAAAATAGTTGTTAAAATTAAACATATTCTTTATTAATAAATAAATTATAAAGGTTAATACATAAATGTAGTTTCTTAGAAAATTAGAAACATTTAAAACACCGATTCATAACAATTTATGTTACTAAAATTGTACGAA
The DNA here is from genome assembly GCA_029203775.1 of Neoneuromus ignobilis. Lineage (NCBI taxonomy): Eukaryota > Metazoa > Arthropoda > Insecta > Megaloptera > Corydalidae > Neoneuromus > Neoneuromus ignobilis. The sequence continues at coordinate 19,010,630 of CP092095.1, forward strand.
ATGTTAATCCTTCAACTCGTGACTTTTGGTGGCATGTAATGGTCAACAGCATGGTGTCGATGGATGTTAATGTTTTATGTACTAATTCGTCCTCAACCGATTAACCTCTTTAAATCTTTCTATCTTTTTCTTCCTCTCTCTAGCTAAGCATATAAAGAGGGAAAGACATATATATATATATATATATATATATATATATATATATGCATGTGTGTGTGTTAATGTATATATATTTATATATATTAAAACTATTGCATGTTGACAATAGATCAGAGTTTGAATTTATATGTTTTGGGCAGTAAAAGAAACGTTTAATGAGTCTCGATTTCATTTTGAAATAACCTTACTAAAATTTTAAATATGAAATATTATATTGTTATGAAGAACTGTGCAGGTAAATAAGTAGTGTTCATTTATATGCATAAACATGTGTATATATATATATATATATATATATATATATATATATATATATATATATATAAACATGCAACATATATGAAATTATTTGTGCTAGTTTTATTAATATTACCGAAAAATTATGATACATTTATTCAATCATTACATGTCATACTATTCGTATTTTACGTGTTAAAGTGTAATTTAATATAGAAATAGTATGAAATATTTGTTTTGTAATTCAAGATTTATTATTTTTAAATTATTAATATAATTCTTGGGTAATTGTTTGAATTTACAATTAAATTTATTTTAGTTTTAATATATATATATATATTTGTATGAATGTATGTGTGTGTGTTGTGCGGACTTTTTATATATTATGTAAAATAAAAATGTACTCTATTCAAAAATAGACCAACAATTGTTTACAGACTACTGCTTCTCGTTCTTGAAACAAACCTTATCTTATTAAAAATATTCTTTTACATAGAAACATATTCAAAATGTAGTAGAAACCAGATCTAATTAACGTTCTTCCGGAAGTGTTTAAATTTTAATTTCGTGACCCGACACATTGTGCTCCGCGTTGGCGGCGATAGCCTCGCTGATCAGTGCGGCGTGAATGAACACCGCCGCATGAAATTTTGTCTGTGAGAAACGTTTGTTTATGAATTAACCAGTGTCTGTTTTTAGTTTAGACATTTCCTCTTCAACTGGTTTTTAAAAATTGTTTAGAAAATTTCAATTTATAATAAACACACATTATATCTTTACCCTATTGATAATATTAAAAGACATTTCAATTTAATTTTAGGCTAATAATAGGAGCTGTATTGTTTATAATAATTTATATTTATAATTTACATCAGTTAATAAGTTATATTATATATTTATTAATTTGTAAATTTATGCCTATACAAAAATATACTAAAGTTTGTGATTGTTATAGGTCCTTATCATTTTTTATTAAAAAATATTATTTTCATTTGTAAACACGTCTACCACTGTGTCTTATTGAATAATTTTAAACAGAAACGAATAAGTATATTGGAATTTATTAATTAGTGAACATATATATGTTATGTATGTATGTGTACGTAATTTGAAGAACGTAAAGTTAATCAACAAACAAATAAAGTAGTCCATCCCAATAAACCTAATGAGTCAATTAAGTGAAGCAGTGAAATAACAGTGTGTATGTGTGTACACTTACGCTCGTCTAGTCAAAATAAATGATTTAAATTGACCCTTATTGACTGGACTTTCAGTTCCTGGAAGTCATTATTTATGTGGGAATACGTTTAACGCATACAATTCAAAAAATGTGTTGTTTTTGCAAACGAATTATATGAATGTACATTGTTAATACATTTTATTGTATGTATGTAGTTTCGGTCGTTTTTTCTTTAAAAAAATGTTTTCTGTCTAGAATTTAATTTCGTTTAATAAGTATACAGTTTTTTTAACAATTTTTTTGAATAGAATAATATTTAAAATACAAATGAAAAATATTTTAACACCACACAATTTTATGAATGATTAACATTTTTTTTATCTATTATATAAAATCGTTTTTTTATATTCCTTTACTTTTAATATTGACAGGATATGCACATTACCAAATTAAATAAACAATAAGTGATTATTAAACATTTAGAAATCTGGTAGTGTTGAAATAAGTGTTTTTTTTAAAAAAAAATTATAATAAACTTACTTCCAAAGTAATAGTTTTTCTTTATTTTATTTCTTTAATCGAATTGTTGTACTGTTACAAAAGATTTTTTTAAAATTTTTGATACGTACAAGTTGAATCATTTATTTAATTAAACAATAACTTATTTATGGAAATTATAAAAAAAGTATTTCCTGAAATTCTTAATTTTAAAAGATTGTTGTAGCTTCCATTTTTTGTATGTACTCATTTTAAAAAAATCATATTTGCCTAATTTTGTCAATGTATTTTTTCTGATTTTATTACAAATATCATCGAGGAAAAAATTAATATTATTTTCAAAAATTTTAACGATTAAAATATTCATATATATGCTTGTGCCTTGAAGATATCATTATCATCTAAATTTACATAAGATTAACTATTCAAAAAAGTACATAAAACATTTTGTAATATTTAAAATAGTGATTTATTTGTGGAAATTAATTTCTTAGTAATGCCAAATGCTTTTAGACAATCTTTGTTGTTGATATTTGAAAATTAATATTAATTTTCAACGTAGAAAAATATCTGTAAAAAAATAAAAATGAGATAATAACTGAAGAATGTTTTATTTTTAACAAAAAATCAATTGATTAATTTTATATTTAAAAATTGTAACATTAAATGAATTACTCACTTCAACAACACAATTTTTTTTGAGTTCAATAGTCATTTATTGCTTATTTGGTTTCCCAATATGCATTTCAATACCCATGTGAAAAATAATATGTTATTAAATTATTTTATAAAATATTATTTCATTAGAATGTTTGAGTTATTGATATAAAAATAAATAAACCACAGTACTTAATAAATTGTGTTAATATAAAACATAAAAATAAAAACAGAATGAATTCGTATTTTACCAAAATCATTTTAAAGTGAGAAGATTTTCAACGTATTTGAACAGAAAAAAAAATGTTATGATTTTTAGCTCAACTGAACTGGAACTATTTGTATATAATAACACATTGTTTTTGAAATATGTTTAAGTTTCGGACGTAATAACAGTCCGTTGATTCGCATCAACAATTTACATTCCACTTTTTCCCACGCAATCAATCACATTTAATACTCGTTTATATATATTTTTTTCACAAATCTTGCGTCAACGTATCTATTTTGCAAAAATTATTATTCGGATATTACTAAACTGTACGTTTAATCGAATTTAGTTGACGAAACCATAGAAATAGACATTTTAATATATACTCTAATTTTAAATGTAGAACAATTACCAACGACTTTCAAGGTTCATGCAAAAATTTCTTTGTAATAACACCAATCATTTTTAATATGTAATTTGGCAAAAACCTCATTTCAGTCTTTACTTTTATGTCTGTTATTACATTTTACATTTAAGAATCGCTATATGTCAACATTATTATAAATATTTAAAAGGTCTGATTTAATTTTTAAACATTTTAAATGGGGTTAACTAGTTTTTTGTCCTTATATATATATATATATATATATATATATATATATATATATATATATATATATATATATATATATATAATATGTGTTTGTATATCCATGTGTTACTCGAAATTTTTTTCCAATGTCTAAAAGATGATGGATATGTTGAGACGAAGTGTGTCATTATACTCACAATTTTTTTTAATATAAATTTTGTTTGTCATTTATATGCATCACATGTATATACTTCCGTTTTTATACAAGGATACCAACTCAAAAAGTAGTCAGTTCAATGTCAATGCCGCAATGAAATTTTTTTTGTAATTATTTTTAATCTGATAAACATATCAGGAGATGTTTTAAAAATGTATACAATGACGGTATTGTTTACACGATTATTTTTAATAATTATTCAGCGGTGATCTAAAAAAGGGCCTTCAACTAGTTGTCAGAATTAGTGGTTTACTTTAAGAATTGTTTACTTAATTAATTTGTCAAAAAAAGTTTTTTTTTAAAAAAAAACAATAATGTTAGTTGAAATTAGGTTATTGATGTAAATGAGCTTTTAAAATTGGCTTAAAATATATATGAATTTAAGCCCTAACTAGTGTTTCATTCAAATGAATTAATTTTAACAGCACAATATTTTATAAATGTGTTCAATAATCACACATTGACTATTTTAATCACTGAAAAGCATTTTGTATCAACAGTCATGACTTATTCGTCAAAGCAGTGTATTATAAAATCTTAGAATATTCTCGATTTAACTTTATATATCTACTTATTCTTAGTTATCTTTATTCAATGCATCTCCAATAAACATCTGTATCTTGTAAAAATGAATTTGTCGCAGTTCATTCGAAGAAATATTACTAGAATTTAAAAACTTGTCAAATTACTTTCATCAATGTTTTTAGTTTAATTTTCCTCTTAGTATTTTTTTTATTTAAAAATTAATAAATTATATAGTTTTTTTTTATTAAATCATATTAAAGTGTCAAATTTCATATCAACACCTTTTATTTTTATTTTTTTTAAAAAAATAACTATTTTATAAATAATTAATAATTAAAAAGAGTTATAAATTCTATCTTCTATTCTATTCTTCAAAAAAGACTTCTTCCATATTACAATATTTCAATTTTTATTCTACTATAAAAACATTAAATTTGCTAACAAAATAATTATGTTGATATTTATAATTTTGTCCGAATCAAATTTCAAATATTAATAATATTTTTTAAAAATTCTAATTCATGAAAATGAATTTTTCGTACCACATTTTTCAGTTGTATTATTTTGAAATTTTAATAAATGTACTTTTTGGTATTTATCTATCGGTTTAGTATTGTGACTAGTTCACTTTTACATAAATAAATCATTCATTTAGTACGTGCTCAATAATCATTTATTATTAATTTTAATCGCTAATATGCATTTCATTACATTTAATCATTTTCAAAGCGCGTCATTATAAAATCTGTTAGATTTTGTAATCCCTCATTTATCGATTCATTGAATCCGTTTAAATCAGTAACAACAAATCAATAATATGAAGGTTTGAGCATAGTATATTTAAAAAAATATATGGATTTGATAACGATGAATATTTTTAATGCAATTGAATGACGGATTCAAGTCGAATTTTTTTTGAAGAAACCAGAAATAGCTCATATATCTTGAAAGTTCTATGTACATTGGCCATCTAACTATAAAAATATCTGAAAAATAATTGACGTAATTTGTAATTAAAAAAAATTAGAATCTTAAATGAATTCATTTCGTATAAAAAAAACTCTGTATGTATAAATATGTATATTGAATACGAAATCAAGTATAGTATGTGTATATATGGCTCAACTATTCGCATATTTTCAACGAAGAGAAATTAGCATGTCAGTCATCTACAATATAAAGTATTCGTATAATCAATCATGCTGTGTAATTCAATCACTGAACGCAATTACAATTATGTACATGCGTAGGCAGACACACTGTACACATTGTTTTTGTCTGTGGTCAATGTTGTCTGTGTGTCTGTTCGACCACGCTTCTTGTCTGAGGTTGGTTGTTTTTTTCCCTCTTCACTCTTTTCGTCAAGCGGAAGTGAAACTTAACGTTTTAAGTTTTTATGTTACGGTGAATGAATAGGAATGATTAGTCTGTCTGGACAAGTGTATACATATACATGCGTATGGACAGAAGGGATTTATATATGTATTGTGTCTTAGGGGAAGATTAATTTATTAATATTCGTGTGACGTAATCTTGTACAGTTTTACAGATTCTTTTCAGGCCGTCGAATGACATGTTTCTAGAATTAAATAATAATATATTTTTTAAAAACAAATTGAATGTAAATGTTTGGACATTGCTTGTCTATCAGTAATTGTTAACAAGTCTCAAGGTTATCATTATTTTGGATTCTTTTTACATACGTTTGCATGTAATTTTTATCGTTAAATCTTTTTATATATTATGTACTTATATACAATACATCTATATCTTCAAAATAACTAATTTTTTCTAACAATCCACAGAAATGTATACTAGTTTATATATGTATATATATATATATATATATATATATATATATATATATATATATATATATATATATGTATAATGTAAATTTTGTTTTAATCATTATAAATTTTAAATTTACATATATTTACATACATATATGTATCCAAACACATACATACATATATATATATATATATATATATAGATAGGTATTTTTTTAAGTGTGATAGAACTTTAAATTGAATCCCTATCAAAATTTCTATCTACCCTAAAAAACACTATCTTTATATATACATACACACATATATGTACACATATAAATGGTTTTTTAGGTTGGATAAAAATTTCGATAGGGATTCAATTTAAAGTTCTATCACGTTTAAACCCCACTCCCCCGCCTCTCTCTCTCTCTCTCTCTCTCTCTCTCTCTCTCTCTATATATATATATATATATATATATATATATATATATATATATACATACATATATATAAACCAATTATTACAAAGTATAATATATGAAACTGCTTACTTTTGAATCTCAGTTTAAATATTGCAGTAATTGTCAAAAAATACTATTTTTCTTTAAGAAAATCGTAGCTCATAAATGTTATTACATTGATTGATGTACAAAATATTGTTTGAAATTATTTTCTACCAGATTTGAAAATATTTATATATATATATATATATATATATATGTGTGTGTGTGTGTGTGTGTGTGTGTGTGTGTGTTTATAAAAAAATTAAGTAAGACAAGAATTTCCTCAAATCTGTAATCAATTCACGTTCGATGACGTTGTTTTTAAACTTGAAAATATACAACTTGTAACAAAACATTGCGACAACAGATTCTTACATAATTAGTACTTAAACGTTGCAATTGTAAAAAAACATGCAGTTAGATTTAGCGACTGCTTTCTCTTTAGAAGGTCATGAGCTCTATACATAATTACAAATAAATTTAATCAAGATTCTTCAGTGAAAAAACTATTTACTGCCTGTTTTCTGATAGACTATTAAGACAAACAATTTATTTTTTCTTATTAATATTATATATATATATATATATATATATATATATATATATATATATATATATATATATATATATATATGTATCATCCAAATTACACAATTTTTATAGAAAATAATAAAGTGTCAAAAACATGATTGAACCTATAATTTAACTTTTACAAGAAATGAGAATATTAAATTTTATAGTTTCTGTACCTGTAAACTTAAATATAATTTATTTTTTTATAATATGGAATCTCAAAATGAGATTGTTTTCTGTACATCTCACTTTAATTACAATCTTTTGATTTTTAAAATTTTTCAGAAACCTAACTAGTTTTAATATTTGTGTTAGCCTTAAGTAAAAATGTATTATTGTTTTTTTAAATAAAATATTTTGATCTGAAGAATCTAGTATTTTATTATTAGTTTCGATGCTTGTGATTATCTTAACAAAAAAATCAAATAGAATTAAAAGAACCATTTTTTTAGTATTATTATAAAATTTGTTATATTTCTTAATACAATTGTTAAGACTTAAACATTACACAATACATCAAATGACGATAAGGCTGTAGTTATGACTTTTTTATAGCACGTCACGAGTGCTGTACATCATATTATCTGTTTAATTATTTTAACAGTTATAATAAAATAAGCTTGTTGAATATTGAAAGTCCAGTCTGAGAGATTCCTATTCTAGATTTTTTTTATAATTTATATCTTTTTTTAAGTCTTAACTGGTACAACCGGTAATATGAAAATATTAAAACGAAGAATATTTTTAACCTGGATATTTTTATAAAAATTTGAATTTGAATATAAATACAATTTCATAATCTAATTTTTATTAAGAGATTATTTCTCTTGTAGAAGAAACAACTGTTAGTTGATTAAAATTCTGTATGATTTTTATGCAATTTTATCATATTTGTGTATTGTATTGTACATCCTTATTGGCCTCATATGGAATTACTTTTATTTAAAATAGCTTATATTGTTTAAATGTGGACGGATATTTATAATAATTTATCTCATATTTGACACATAATGAGATAAAAATATTTATTTATATACTTTCGAATGATTCGGCGTTTGATGAGAAAATAATACTGTGGTTTCATGTAAAATATTTTTAATGATACGTAATTAATCTCAGTAGTTCAATTATTATATTTAAATAAATTATGACTAAGAGATAAGACTTTTTTCATATAAATTTGTCTATGAATAACGAAGTTCTATACGGATTTTAAACAATAATCAGCTGACTACTTTCAAACCCAATCAGAAATACATACACATGTTAGACGAAAATTCATAGAAACTAAATCGTGATAAGTATTTCATAAAACCACACGCCAAGTATGAGGTCTCCTACAGAGATATTTCCTGTCCCCGTATAAATGTCGACAGTCATATTAGAAAGAGACCGATATTGTGTCGTCGTATATAAATCACAGAATCTATTCTTTACCTACGAATGCCACCGTTTGTTTTGATTTATTTGAATTACAAGTACTAAAAATAGATACGAATTATATATTTCTATGAAATCTGTTTGCCTATAATTTAGTATGTTTATGTTTTTTTCATGTGGATTCAATTTGTTCGATGTATAAATGTATTATATTGTATATGTAATATTTAGTTCATTAACAAGTCCATATTTTTATATGGAACGTATTTACGAAATTTTTCTGCGTTTCTTTTTTCTATTTGTACGATTTTTGCATACAAAAATCTAGTTTAATTTGGAATATTTGATTAGAAAAAAGTATAATCGATTTAATCTTGTATCGTATAAGAAATCAATTTGTATAATTTAAGTCTTCTTTGTAATTGAACTACATATTTATTTTTTTATCGTATTTTATCCACAATTATCTTTTGGAAGATCATCTAAACTATGGCTTATTGCAAAAATCGACTTAAATTAAATTATACAAAATACATATTTTTGGAGATTATAAAAGAAAGATCGATTGATGAATCATTTTTATTAATAACATTGATTTAAAATTAATGAATTAGATTAATATTAATGTTATTAATAAAAATGATTCATTTTTATTTAATTTAATAAGAAGTGATTATCAAACATATATAAAATCTTATATTGGCATTTAATTTATATAAGTAAATTAGTAGATTTTGGATATCTCTTACAAAGTTCATTTTTACATTTTTTAGCAATCATTAGTTGTAAAAAATAAAAAAAGGAAATAATTCAGTTCAATTTATAAAATAGGTAATTTAGATATAGAAAGCAATTGTATATAAACATATTTGGGAAATATGTGTATACCTCAAACTAGATTTTTAAAAAAATACTTTTGGTTCTGAAAACAAATTCTATTTTTTTATATATTTTGAAACAAATGGAATCAATAAATTAATAAATGAAATTATCGAGTATATTACTCAGTAGTGGCTACAATATAAGCTCTTCAACAAATTTTAATTGAAAAAACTATGTAACCTTCACTGAGATCAGAGAAATATTTACATTCCTAACAAACTATAAATTTAGTGTGTGTGTGTGTGTGTATATATATATATATATATATATATATATATATAGATATATATATATATATATATATATATATACATATACATATACATATAATATGTTTCTACATCATTGAAATGTATAATGATTTAAACTCTAAGAATTAACAATTACAAGAAATGTATTTATGAATCTATGGATGAATTAACAATAGATATTTTCTTTGAGTTTAATGGTAGATGATTTTGAAATGTATCCAAGAATATTCAGGATATATAAATTCTTTGGAAATATATGCATACACCCACCCACACACACACACACACATATATATATATATATATATATATATATATATATATATATATGTATGTGTGTGTGTGTGTGTGTGTATGTTATATATATATCATATATAAAAATATATATATATATATATATATAAAATATATAAAAACCGACATCACATCCACTCTGCTGTTTTCTCATGAATCAAACTCCAAGAATTAACCATACAAGAAACTGAGAAATTTCCATACGATTATGTGATGTGACTACAGGAAATGTTTTTGTAAGCCGGTGAAAAGTCGAAAATAAACAGTTTCTTGTAAGTTGGTTATACGCGATTTGTTCAGAAAAACTCTAAATTAAATTCCAGAATATTCAGGAAATATAAATTTGTCAACTTCACATTTCATATATTTATATATATATATATATATATATATATATATATATATATATATATATATATATATATACTATATATATATATATATATATATATATATATATATATATATATATATATGAATAAAACATGGTATGTTTTTGTCGAACAGCCTTTGTTACATAGAAGAATGATCTCTGTTATACCGAATCTGTAATTTAAAAATGTAACGGAAATTCCTTACTAGTAAATGGATTCGTAGAAAATGAAGACATCAATTAAAAATGAAATGAAATAACATACAAAATAGTGAATGTTTTATTTATATTTACTTTTTATAAAAACGTTTAAAAGTGTTTGTTAATCTAATGAGCGTTACAGCAATAAATAACACTTTTTTATACAAAAAAATATAACTATTTGATTTTCCATTGATTGTGTTTATGTTTCTTTTATTGTATTAATTGGTACAAGACTATTAATATAGATATTCAGCTATTGGTCATTTTTAGTACAAAATTAAGAGTTTGCAATTTTGAGCTCATTTTTATTTTTTTTTTCAACATCTTATACTTAAAATCGTCAAGGTTGAATACAGTCAGTTTTCACATTTTTTTTCTTTTAAAAAATACAAATAAACCAGAAAAAACATATTGTTTGATTAACGTCTTATTTTTATTTTGTAATTTTTATGTAAATCTATAAAATAGAAAACTTAATACAAACAAATTGTATATAAAAATGTTTTTCAGACTTTTTATTTTTTTTTTCATGATAAATACAACTAATTTAGTAAACATGAAAAAGTCGAAAGATAAATATTGGTAAAAGATTTACAAAGAAACAGTAAAGAAGTCACTATTGGTTTAGAACTGGGACTAAATCATTTTTATACAAATAAACCATTTGTAATCAACTTTACAAGATTCTCTAAAAGTGTTCAATAGACACTTATTGTTTATTTATTGGTATGTATTTCGATAAGCAGATATCTTCAGGAGTAAAGCTTGATAAAATCTCTAAATTTTATAACACAATACTTTGATGATGGTAATTTATATATTTTTCAGTAGTTTTACTGAAAATAATAATAAAGTTTTTTTCTTTATATAAAATTAATTATTCACTTAAATTCAACAAATTTTTTTATAAAAGTGTTAAATAATTACAGATTGTCAACTTTATTTTCTGAAGTATATTTTGACATCCAGTGTACAATAAGTAATTAAACATTTATAAAATGTTGTGGTATTAAGTGATACATTTATATAAAATGTAAATAGAATTTTGGAAAATAGTGAAATTTGTTTGAAAAATTAAAATGGGTTTTGGGAAAATTATTAAAAAAAATATTTTACAAAAGGCAATCAGTACTTATAGAAAAGAATAAAACAGCAAAATGATTTAACTTATTTAAGTTTTAAATTCTTAAAAAAGGAAGTTTGTTTACAGACAAAACATGCTTGAAAAAATTACAACATAATAAAGACTTTTTAATTTTATTACAGTTGTTTAATAATAATTGTAGCTCTTATTCTGGGATTAAAAAAAAATGATTCGCAGACTTAAGAGGTGGTCATGCCTTGTTTTTTGTTTCATATTTTTATTGGACTCATTATTTGAAATTTAATAAAAAAGATATAATATTTTGTATCTTATAATAATATTGATACTTTTCAATTTAAAATTTTATTAAAAAAAAGTACAGATGTTTTTATAAAAATTCGACGAAGAGGAAATGAATTATATAAAATATGTAATTATCTCATATTTATGCGAATATATATGAATGAATACTCACAATTGAAAACAAAAATATCAATGCATTTCGATAACAAATTATCCCATAATTCACACAAGTCACGATAATCCAATATACATACGTATTTAATGAAACGCTTTTCCTGTTATTCAACGATAACATTACGACCATTATAATTCTTAACATTTCAATAAATTAATAAACAAATCGAAAAGAAGAAGCACGCCGAACAATAAATATTCAAATAGTTCGTACAATTGTATAACATTGTTTAGTGTAGGTGTTTCGAACAAGATGTTCGAAGCAGGTGACTTGTCAAAACGTTTCTGCCAAGAAATATAGGCGCGTTGGCGGGACGAAGGGAGTGCGTAATGTTTGTCATAATAACTCATCTATTTCCGTGTTCAGGTGTTATCATATTATGTGAACTCACGTTTCAAGGTCACGTCTAGTCGACTCTATCTCTCGTCTATTTTCTATTTGTTTCGTATCGCATGTCGCGTCTCTGTCGTGCGTGGTATGGATTTTTAATGTACAACTTGATTATGTTATCAGTCGTATTTCGCACTGGAATTTGATACGGAATATTATTATACGTATATACAAATTTTGTATGAAAATTAAATTATACTTGTTAGGAATGAAATTCATTATTTTTATGAAGGTTATCATTAGTGAAAAAGAATCAAATTTATACAGATAAAAGTTATAAATATAACTTTTATGTAATTCATGATTCTTTTATTTACTAAAATGGTTTTATTCTGTTTTTGAGGGGGTATTCTAGTCTAGAATTTCGAAAAAATCGTTTTTTTTTGCATATGTTCAAAGTTTAGACCTTTAAGAATATGTCTTTAGGAGGATTTTTCGAAATTCGAATTATTTTCGGAGTTATAGCTATTTTTGTGACACGCCAACCAATCTGGTCTGGCCGGAACGAATCAACTTTAAACGCGTTTTTCTCGAAACTACTTTTTTCGACACGGTTGACGTGATATCTCAAGTTCTATTAAACCTATTTACTTGAAATTTGGTACAGAACTTCTCAATATAACAGTGATTGCCCCCAACTAGGATTTTTTGAAAATTTTGTTTTTTACTATTTTTAAAAAATTCCGAAAGTTGAAAAAAATATGGCAAAAATGACTGTTTTTTCACACTGCCGCCATTTTGCGAATTTTTTTTTTAAATTTCCCTAGTCGAGGATACTACTACAACCTTCTTTTTCAATAATTTTAAAAAATTTTTTGTTTACGATGACCGGAAGGGTTGGAACTACGTCAACCAGGAGACACTTTTTTTCGAACCCCCACTTTGCCAGCCTGTACCTTTTTCAATTTTGAATTTTTTGTTTTTAATAATACTTTTTTATACTCTTAAAATGTCAATAAATAACTGATAAAAAATGGATAATAAAAATATTTGTTGTTTTTTTTATAACGCCCGAAAAAACACTTAAAATTCGTGCGTCTAGACTAGAATACCCCCTTAATACCTGAAAATATTTTTATAATCTGTAATTATTAAAAAAGATTTCTTTCTAGATAAATAGTTTCGAATAATTACAGCAATTATATATTTTATTTTTTTCAAGTTGATGTTAAAAATATCCTAATCGAAATTTTTTTTCAATATTCAATACTGTTAAATCTTAAAAATATTTATGAATTCTGTTCTTAAAAACGTTCTTTAGAGGAAAATAAATAATTGACTATTTTAAATATAAAACAATATCTGAATCTTGAATTCTAAGACATATTCTTTTTATGTTAGAAAAATATTTTAAATAAAACATGTATATATATATATATATATATATATATATATATATATATATATATATATATATATATATATGTGCGTGTATGTGTATGTATGGATGTATATATGTCTCTTTGTGTATTTCTTAAATCTATTATCCTTCCAAGGCTCATAGGTTAGATTTTCCCTTGGTATATTGTGTGTTCGTGCGTTTGTCTCTTCCACCTTCTTTGTATATAACATGTATATATATATATATATATATATATATATATATATATATATACATACATACAGGTACATACATTTCATATGTAAACTTACGTAAATATTTGGAGTATTACCAAACGTTCTTCCTGTTGGAAGTGGTTATGTCACATTAATAATATTGTGTCCAAAAGCTTTACAAATCATTAAACTTTGTAATGAGAAACGTTTGAACAGTGTATATGGTTGTAAGTGGGATAACAGAAACAACGTTCATACATACATACATACATACATACATACATACATACATACATACGTACATTCGTACGTACGTACGTACTATTAATAAAGCTCATATTATTATTATTATTGTTGTTGTGAGTGGGTATGTATGTGTGAGTTATGTAAATATTTCAGGATCTTTATTTCGTACAACACGGAAACGTGACAGTATCGATCATACACTGTATAGAGTCGATGATTGCGACGATGATGATGATATTGCTGATGCATCATAGAAACGTGACGTTCGTTCTGTTCAGTGAGAACACGACGAAGAGCACATCGACACGATCTTCTATTAAAATATACGTATTTCTGTTATGTTAATTCTAAAGATTGAATATTATCATGTTTAGCGAATTAGTAACGGACAACCTTGAAAGAACGAATATGTTTTGTAATATTAACGACTTGTCGAATATCGAAAATAGCACTTGATTTGCAAATATATTAGATTTCGTAATAAGTCTAGTCGTCTACACAATCAGTTGGACATAAACATTTATATATATATATATATATATATATATATATATATATATATATATATATATGTATATGAGTTTTCTTAGTTATTCACAATTTTTATTAAAATATAATCTAATAAAATTTTTGAGATTCCCTTTGTTGTTAAATTTGCAAAAAAAAGAATGATTTAGATAACTTAAGTTAGAAAATAATACTAAAATATAAATACATGTTTATTTTTTAATTTTTTTGTAGTTGTTTGAGACGTTATTGTTGTAGCATTCGTCGTCCTCTGTGTAAAAACAAAAATAGCATTTTAAAGAACTACAAGAATACAGAAAATAGATATACCAGAAACACAAATTAGAAAAAAATTGAATATAATTGTTAGTTTTATTTTATAGAATATATTTAAACTTATTTATTTAAAAAAAATATATATATGTACAAGGTATTTTTTCAGAAAAATATATTTTCATTTCAATAATTTTGTGTATTTCTTAAATATATAAAAAATATCTATTTAAAAGCTTTTTTTTGTATCTCTTAGATTTTTTTAATGCTAATATGAACTTTACTAAACTCTCAATTTTCAATTTTAAAATTAATTATTAAAATTGTTGTTTATATCAAGAGTTTTATAAATATTTACCTTAATTATAAATTTAAGAATTTAGTAAAAGTTTATAATAATAAAAAAATATATCTAAATTTAAAAATGGGGTGTACAAATATATAGATAAGTTTTAAAAGATAAATATATATAAAAAAAATATTGAAATTAACACATTGTTTTAATTCATTTTATTTAGACTAAATAATGTATTTAAATATTACAAATTAAAAACAGATATGCTTTTTAATATAATCGGAAGTATCCGTCTTGAGAATAAATTCACAGGTACCTGAAGAAAAATATCAAGATTTTATATTGATGTTTATATAAAACATTCCTGGAATTTAAAATCTAAATTACGAAAAAAAATTTTAATTAAAGTTTTATCAAAACATTCTTATTAATAAATGAATAAGTATATATTTTAAGATCTTGTTCATCTATAACAATGTTATTTTTCATTAAATAAATAATTAAGTAATTAATATATAAATAATATTTTCTCATAACTTTAAAGAATTTTTTTTTAAAAAAAATGTGAATGCCTTATATACACAAATACATACATATACTTTTATGTCTAATATTATATTATTTCAATTCTCTTGTACAATATGAGAAGTTTTGAATAATTTAATTTTTACTCTCAGGGTAGTCAACCCTTACCATATTCTGTAATATATTATTTTATATATAATATTGCGAATAATATGAATACAATGTACATAATGAAGTTTTATATGTAAATATACACGCATGCATACACATACATACATATATGTGTATCAGTTATATATAAATGTGTATCAGTTTATATTAGCTCATTGATGGCCCAAATCCTCATTGAATGTTACCATTCACTGGTATTTGGTCATAAAGACCATGTTGGCCAGCCGGATTGGCGAGGACTTTTTATTCAGGGTTTAATCCTTTAGGTAGGTTGCCTATAAATATATATATATATATATATATATATATATATATATATATATATATATATATGTAATTCTATTTGAGTGCAATTCAAAATTTTCCACACAATTTACTACATTTTACATTTTTCATCAAATCTAATCATCCCACCACATTCAATTGGAACATCTATTAGCATGTAACGTTTGTACCGGGCTATGTAGTAATGTACATTTATGTTTATTTTTTTTCGAAAAAAATAACACTAATCCGTTCACCTTGACTCCAATACACAAACAATATATTACACACCAAACTTTAGAATGTAATGACATAGAACCGCGTTTTTACTATATTAAACAATAAGTTAATTTTAATGTATTCAGCGTGAAAGTGTGATAGTTTTTTTTGCATTGTATATATATATATATATATATATATATATATATATATATATATACATTTTTAATTTCAACTCAACTTTATTTAATAAAATTATTTATAAAAAACATTCAACGAAATGAAATACTCATTAGTATCTTTTTATGTTACATACATCACTTCATTATGAATTGCTTGTTCTGTAATAATAACTTTAATGAAAATATGTAATACGACGTGCAAAAAATATATTCATAAACTAGTCACATATATATTTACATACATATATATATATATATATATATATATATATATATATAAATTATGTGCTTAGTGAGTGGTTTTATATTAGAAATCATTATTGATATCTATTTAAAAGCATGACGCACTGTCTATTTCTATTATTACACCTAATTAATATTGAAGTTTTCTGTATAATTTGCATCAGTTGTGCCTGTGTGTTTTTCTTTAATTTATTTATTTTACACTAGGAAATTTCTTAAGGTGCTACGCAATCACTTCTTTACGTTTGATTGCGGTTTCAACATCCATAAATATATTTTCAATATAAATAAAATATGTACAGAAATATAATGTATATACATTTATAATTGTAATTAAACAACTTTTTATAATTTATATTAATTTTTTATACTTTTCATAATATACTAATTTAAAATTAAAACGTTAACAAAGCATTAATAATTAATATCGAATGGCAGTCATTAAGCAAATACTTAAATAATAACTGACAGCTAATAATCAGTTAACTGTCTTGTTATTGTCTTATTACTTGTCATTACATTCAGTAATAAATGATAATTTTATATCAGTTTAATTTTTTTTCAATTCTTTCAATAATATATTAGGTTGGCAAGTATCTCCCTTCCGCTTTTTTTTTGTACATAGCTGCGAAATTCAAAAGACCAGAAGGCGGAAGGGAGATATTTGCCAACCTAATATAACAGTGATCTTGTGGCAGACGTTGTAACAAATAGGAAGATTTTACAATTTTTCTTTTTTCTTTTCGAAGCTTTAATATACTAGTATAAAGGATATTGCTAATCCGAATAGTTTTATAAAAAAATAAATTTTCACCAACATGTCTTTTAAAATTTTCTAATTCAGTTTTTAATAGATGATTATTTATTCTGCAACAATAAGATATTCCTTGAATAAAAATGATCAATTGTGAGATTTTTTAATTTTTTCAAAATTTATTTATTCGAGTTATTCCATAATTTAATTTTAACTAAATTAAAATGTCTATTTATTATAGAACAAGCATTGCATTTTTTACTCATTGTAATATAAAGATATTTTTAATTGTATTCTCTTTGGAAAGTAAATCTGATAAGAATTTTTGTATTTAGTTATTTTTAATGAAGAAGAAAATTATTTCGATATGATAAAATGTATTGATATAATAAATATGAAGGTAAATGAACAAAATAGATTAATTTTTTATAATTTATTTTTTTTGTGATTCATCAACTTAATTTTAGCTGAAATATGAACATTTCAATTTACTTAAATAAAACAAATTATTTTTAATGTGTGTAGGTATATGTTTTTAAATCTAATTCTAGAATGCCAAACAGAAAACTTTAAGATAATTACATGACGATAATCACGCGCAAACAACTAAATACCAGTTGAAAAATTTGACAAGGCATAATAACAGTATAAAATTTAAGTACAGCGCTAAAATATAAAGTGAACTTTATAAAAAAGAAGAAACAACGTCGACCATATATGTTGTTCCTTAAAGAACCTATTAAATTCAATTTATTATACCGATAAAGTACAATTAAGTCTTTCGTTGCTGTTTTTCCGGACGCAAGCTGAATTTTCGCGAACGGTAGCCGAACGCGCGACGCTCGAACAACGCGGAAACTTTAAAGCGTAACCTGGAATCTCGTTCAATTTTTATAGTCCGGAGATTACGTTTTATGACAAAAATCTGTCTGCCACAATCTTCATTCACTTTTATGACGCGCGGCTTAAAAGTCACATGTTTTCCGGTTTTACAGCAACTGGATAATCTCGATTTTATGGTAATTTTTATTTTCGACGGTTTTTTTCCCTACACTGACTTAACGCGAACGAAACGAAACGCTAAATGTGTACGTGAATCTCGCTTGTATTATGATTTACGATTTGTTTGGTTTATTACTACCATTTTGGAGGATTAAACGATACTAGCACACACGGACGAAACACATTTATAAACGCATATTGTGTGTTCGAATATTGAAGACATGTGGAAACTGAGGGTTGTAGAGCGTTTGTGGGATGTATGTCAAACAGGCATATTTACTAATAGTGACTCGTTTAGAAATCATCTATATTTTTATAGTTTTTTTTATTATTATTTATGAAAAAATTAAAATGTAAAAAAGAAATAAAATTCTATATAAAACTATATACAAAAAATATCG
>CP092095.1:19032228-19059728 GCA_029203775.1 Neoneuromus ignobilis
TTTTTTTTGTTGAAACTTTCTGGAAAATTATTCACATTTATAAGTATTTGTATTTTAAGACCATTAAAAAGTTAGGACAGTATATCTGTAAATAAAAAATCAATCACGTTAAAATCAAATCTTTTTAACCGAGGTAACCGAATGTGGGGTATTTTTCTACCCCATGATTTTATTAAATCTATTAATTATATTTTAAATCCAGGTATTTATTTAAAAACTGACGTATAAAAATACTCCACGTTGGATTTTATAAACATCAAGTGTCTAAAGTTAATACGACTTATACTCAAGAGGTGATGTGATTTATTTAATTTACAAAGTTGTATATTTTGTATAAATTTTTTTTTTATAAATTCAGAATTACAATTAGGAAATATATTTTTTTCATCGAAATATGCATACATATAAGATTATTTTTTTGTAAACAATAATCAGTTATTGAATATTTTAATTGTAAGTAAATTGTGGTATAAAGTGATTCATTTTATTAAAGTTTTAAAAGTGTCTAAAACACAAAATACTTTTGTTTCTAAATTTTATTTTAAAAAATACATGTATACACGTACATACACACATACTTTATATATATATATATATATATATATAATTTGAAAAAAGAGAATTGAATGAATGTATTTATAATGTTGAATAATTTTCATTAGTATGTATTTGTGTAATTATTACATAAATTTTAAGTAAAGGTCGAATTCTGAATTCCGAAGATTTATCGTCGATGAATACATAAATAGATTTAATTATATTTAACGGTGACTTTGTCGTTAAATGTAACGAAATTTCGTTAAACGTCCGCGATAAACGTCAAACCGGTCACGTGAAATGCAACAGTTAAAATGCGTGCGTGCGTGTATGTGTGTGTATATGCGCGTGCATGCGTTCTCGAGTCCACGTTACTGCGAACACACAAAAAAGCGAATCTTTTTTTTATACACTGGATACGTGATGGAGTCTGTTCTCACTATCATTGAACTTTTGCTGCTTGCCGGTGTTGACGTCGTGCGTGACGTCATCGGCCACCGGATCGATTTTCAAACGACAGTACAGCGTCGTCGTGTGTCTATATAAAACACTGAACAACATCCACCTCTGATGTCACAATACCGGAAATGGTGCTGTTACCAACCGGAGCGACGATGATAAAGAGCTTTACTCTTTTATACGAAATTAACGACGATCGGTTATTTATTGCTCGTTATGTTTGTTTATTTCTCTTTTTTCCATTATTCATTATTCGGACAAGTTCGATTTTTTTTTTGTCCATCGGCCAATGTCTCTCGACAATGTGCTTTGTTAAAACGAACATATTGTGTTCGGTAGCTCTGTGCATGTTTAAAATGTGAACAGAAATGCATCGGTATTATTTTAAATGAGTATCAATTAACATTTTATTTTCAAATGGGATATTAAATAATCTCTAATGTCTTATATGCGGAAACAGTTAATTTATCAACATAATATGTGTACAAACGGCAAGCGGAAATGTATATGCTTTTATGATACACTGTCGGTGGTCAAATTATCACCGAGGGAAGCGATAAATATATTTAAATATCTTTTCAACAACAATAAGTGAAATATTTATAGGTTTATGCGTTTAGTATTCATGAAATATCATTTTAAATAACATTCAATACGGTTCTATTGTTTGTATAATTATATTTTTTAAAAAATTATTCAAAACTAGAGTTAAATTCTATTTCATTATTATTTTATTATATATTCTTAATACTTACAATAGTCATATATATATATATATATATATATATATATATATATATATATATATATATATATATAAATCATAAATTTTATGCTTGTACTATATATGTGCACTTATCTCAAACTAAATATAGAAATATTACCAGGATAATAAAATTTAATTTCCTGATTATTTTATTTGATTGTTTCCTAATCATGCCAATATTTTTCTATACATGTGAATTCCAATTGAAATTCTATGTTTGAATTAAATTATCAATATTTAATATCAATAATATATGTTTATATATATTTCTAATAAGTTTTTATTACTCACGTGTACATATTAAATAAATACCTCATTACAATAAACTATATACAATGTTATTGAATATTTAATGAAATCTATACCACCGATCATAAAATTTATCGTTTCTAGAAATTTATGAGTTTGTTTTTAATTTCAGTGTATTTTTATTTTATAAAAGCTGATGTAAATTGTAATTAGAGATTAGGATAATTTTGAATAAGTGGACAATGTGATTTTTTTTACAGTTATTGAAAAATAGTATGACTTGGTTTAATCACTTATTCAAATTATATTCATTGATTATAAATATTTTGTATCGTAATTTAACAAAACTGATTATATATACTGATTAAATATTTAATTCATTAATCGAATGCTTATCGAATTATATCTACTTTTTTCACAACAATTGCGAAAATATTCAAATCAGATTTTAAGTTTGTTAATGAATATATAGATTAGAAAAGTTGAAATATATGAAGTGCTTTAATGTATAGATTAAATTAAGTAAACTAAGTGTTGATTTTTACTGTATGATTAAATAAGATAAAATATTTCTTTTCAATTGCAGCATTTAAATACATTATAATTAAAAGTTACAACATTCGATTTACTATCTAAAATATGTGAATCTAAGTTCGATTGAACTTCAGTCTAAAGGTGTGGTTATATATATGACATTTCTTTTAATAATTCCATTGTAAGAAATCTACAAGTTAATAATTATTTTATTTCAAATAATTATTTATTACTTCCACATATGTCAATTAATATTATTAATTTATTATTAAAATCATATTTTCCAGATTTTTTCATTCATTACCATTAAATCACTTAAACTAATTATATTTGAAAATAAGTACCTCAAATATATTACATATTTTTTTTATTATATCTGTATTTCAAAATATTGTTATTTCTTAAAAACATATTTTCTACTGAAATACAATTTTCGACATCTAAACAAGAACGTCTTCAATAGAGGAGGCGACTGTCATTCAAAATTTAACATCAAAAACCGATTTTAATTCACGTATCACAGATCAACGAAATTTTATACAAAAATGGTAATTCTTGATCTGAAATCAAATTGTGACCTTTTAATTATTAATACGTGGATTAAATTGCTTTATTCAAATATTTTTTTATATACGAGATATAAATAATAAATACTGCACGGAAATTGCTTCTGATTTTGATTAATAAATAAAAGTTTATATATATATATATATATATATATATATATATATATATATATATATATATATATGATTTTGTTCATATTAAGAAATTTAATAAAATCATGTATTGTCAAACCAACTTGAATAAAAATAATATTACATAAAAGTGTATATATATATATACATACATACATACATACACACATATTATTTATGCGTATGTATATACACATAGAATATGCAAAGTTCAATCCCATATATGAAAATAACAAAGTGGGGTTAAGGTCGGTCGAAATCAAGGTCGTTTCAGTCAAAAGGAAATTCGATTCAGTGCGAATGAGTGAGGAAGAAAGGGAAATGTGAAAAATAACGAGGTGACTAAAAATAACTACTATTGTAGTATAAAATTACTTATATATATAAACACTTATACATACATACATACATACATACACACATATATATATATATATATATATGCGTATGTTGGTATGTGTATATGAAATAAAAATCGATAAGTGGTCCTGTTTTTATGCTATAAATTTTCAACCGGAAATCAGAAACTACATACAATCAGATAAAATCATATTTTATATTTACGTCCACGTACATTCTACCTTCTTTATTGTACTTGATTTCGTGTCGAATTATACATAAGAGAAATTATTCTTAATAATAGGAAAAAACTTAACATTTTCATAGAAAATTCCTTATATATGTTGTGTATTTGAAAAATGTAATGACGTTCGTGTATTAATGGAATTATCATTGGATCTTTATTACTATATTCGTCTGATTAAAAATATCTGGAATTTTATTCCCTGACCAATTAATAAGGAAATAACTTTGACATTTGATGTTTGTTAATTTCAGTTTCATTTCAATTATGAATTAAATACAGCAATAAATTATTATTATTTATGCAATTCGTTTATGAACAAGTACACGTTTTTTCATTATTTAGTTAAAATGCTGGGAGTCACGAAAAAGCACGTGCATTTTTTCTATTAATAATATTTTTATTAATATTTTATTATTCATTATACACTTTAAACCTGTATGATTCATTTTTTTAAATAAAATAAAATTTTACCAGCATGACATTTTATTGAACTGTGTTAAAAAAACACTAAAAATATTTTTACAATTTATTTTTCAATTCATTTACAAATCATCGTTCTATTAGTATATGAAATTCTTATAAGTTAACTACTCGAAGATATTTTTGTATTAAACAACAAAGATATTTGGAATTGGTAAAAGAACGGAAGTTGATTGTGACAAAGGGGACTTTATTATCTAATCCATTTTTTTTATTTAATTCAATTTTTTACTTATATATTTGTGTGTGTATGTATTATTGTAGTTCTTCCCTAAACAAAAAAAAAATTATTATACTTATAAGTAGACATATTTTCTCCATTAAAACATTTTGTTCAACACATCTGTATATACGTGTGTATATATGAAAGAAAAAAAATCACAAACAGCAATACGAAATCTTGTCCAAAACACAAACCCAATTACAAAACGTGCGAATCTTACAACCTTAGAACAATCTAACAATATTTACGTAATACAAAATGACATAATTTTCCTTTTCCGGCTCAAGGAGTTCTTGACGAAGAAACGAAGTGTAAAGGAGAACTGATACGAAACATGGATATTATGAAAGAAGATAACGAATCTTATTCGTTGTATGCAAGTGTCGAAACCGACTTTATATACCACCTCCTTTTTAACATTTGTCTCTCTATTCTATACATAAATGTCTACAAAAATATGTATATGTACGTCTCTTTTTTTACATTCTGTATTCACTACATAATTGATTTGTGTGAGAAAGGAAGCGGTCTGTAATAACGAATTGTTGGAATTAGTTCCTCTTTCATTCGTGTTTCATTTATTGTTGGGTTTTGCAGGACATTGATTGTTTAACATTTACTCAAATATATATATATATATATATAAATATATATATATATATATATATATATATAAGGGAACTTTTTACCTATTGTTTTGACATGCTACTTGTTTTTGTGGTGAATTTGCATAAGTCTTAAAGCAATACCAAACAGACAATTACGTACATTGTAATAAAAGTTGTAAAAAGAATAAAATTACACATAAATCTATCTTGATGTTAATTTAATTAAAATGTATAACTTACAATGGATGAAAAAATAAAATAATCACGCACACAACTTTATGTTACTTTTTTTTCATAATGTCTAATATGTTAATGTCATCAGATCCAAATAAATGTATTTTTATTTTCTGCTTATATAAAGAATTGTATCGAATATTCCTTGAGTCCTGTTTTTTTCAACTAGGTTAATTTAATTCTTTTAATTCTTTCAACATTTGTTTACCAACATCCAGCTCTCTTAATTGTCAATTTTGGCCATTGTGTACTTTGGATATTATTGAGTTGGGCTCCAGATATAGTAAATCACAAAAATCCCTTACCTGATTGATCATGGCTAAATGAAAAGATATTTTCGTAATCAATTTGGAGCTTCTCTGATTAGTTATCACAAAATAATCTCACTAGGAGTTTTGAAATTTCGTGATATTTCTTCTCTCCAAGAGACATTTGCAAAACGTTATTACACAACAGTAGGTATTCTAAACATTTCTCTGGCTTTAATGGAATTACAGCATCAGAATATGAATAATTATGAAGACACTAATATCATCGAAACATGAATGATAATTTTGCCTTGCATCTTCTGTTTGTATTCTTTTGTCCTCACAATCAAATAATGAAAATATTCCTTCAAGGACAATGTAAATAATTTTGATCAAATTGTGACTCCATGTTTTATACATTTTTTTTTAATTTTAAACTTTTCTTTTTACTGTGCAATTATATATATATATATATATATATATATATATATATATATATATATATATGTAATGTCTAGAATTATAATATTTTATATTATTCGATCATAAAAACGAAATAATTATTCAAATAACTATAGTGTCAATGTTGAAAAATTCGTTAGTTCTGTGAGTCGAAGGTGAACAAACCGAAACCCGAATTACAATTGTAAAACAGGTCCGATTAGAATCTAATTCGAAAAAAGGTCCTCAATGTGAAAAAAAAATGTAATGTGAATAATCACCACACTATCACATAATCTATAATTATAATGCTTTTTCTATAACCCGTACAAAGAAACGTATATGTCATTATTTATTGTTTTAGTTTAGAAATGAACGTGGCGTGCTTTTATGACTTCCCGTTTATTTTCAACAACGATCTAACGAAAAGTCCTTGTCGTTTTTATTCCAGTCTAGTTTTTATTGCGAAACTATATAATTAACACTGACACTCCGAACTGGCTGTTTCTATGAATTGTTATTTTTCAGCGGAACAATAATCGTTTTATTGTTTTTTTGCGAGTTCAATGAATTATTTTTATAATCGTTTTGTTGTTAGATATATTGCTTTTTTATTACCAAAAAACACATCGGAAAATGATCGACAGACCAAATCATTTATACGAAATTCAAATGTGTATAAACGTTCGATTTATTTATATAAAATATAATTATAAATCGGTTGACCTGTTAAGACACTACATAATTCAAGGAATTATTTAAAATTTTCTAACGTTGGTATTTAACACACTTTATGTTTTTATGTTGAAATCAAAATAGTGCTAAACTGAATGGAATGTAAAATGTTTATAAGATCTTTGTCAAGATAAAACTGATGAGCGTACGTACGTTGTTTCGTTTTGTAATGATATTGCAAAAGTATTTATCATTATATCCGATGCTTGTGTTCAAATGCCAGTATGAAATTTGTATGTGTAGATTTGATCTAAAATATACATACATATACACACATTTACATATATATATATATATATATATATATATATATATATATATATATATATATATATATGTATGTATGTATGTATGTATGTATGTATGTATGTATGTGTGTGAAATCATTATCAACCTCTCTCAGTCCATTACTGGATGAAGGCCTCTTCCAAAATTTTCCACTTCGACCGATCCAATAACTTCTCTCAGTCTATTCCAACGATATTTCCTTATCTTTTATTTCATCTGAAAAATAAAGTCAACAAATTTTCAATTGATTTGTTTAATCCATTCACATTTTTTATAAATGTTGTATATATATATATATATATATATATATATATATATATATATATATATATATATATATATACACATAAAAACATATGTATATTAATATTTTTAAGTTCATAGACTGTTAAGGAATGTATATTTAAATTTTAACAAAAATTAGTTTTCATAAACTTAGAACAATTTTACTAATTTGTGTGTTAATATTTTCTTATTGGTGTCATATTTTTCTATAGACTATTTTAAAACCAATGTAAATATATCTGAATATTGTTTTATATTTTTTCATTTACTAATTTTTTTTTATTTTTGTTTCAGGTAAGTCAATTCAGCCAATTATAAATTATACTACTTGTGGTAAGAAAATTCTGTTTATGTATACATATTTTTTAGTTAATTGTTGAATGCTTTTTGAAAAGTTTCTACATTTAAAAAATATCAATTTTTGAATGAAAAATATTTTAATTTTTGAGATTACCCAAAAAGTATATATTTGTATTTTTGAACTATTTTTTTATTTGATTTATTTAAATTAATATTTATATATTTAAAATATTAAATGATATTTAATATTAGAACAATTTTTTTAAAAGATATTCTTATATCATTGCAACTACCAAATTATTTTTCTTGTCAATATTTTAAATTTTTAAAAAATCATGTATTTTTGAGGTTTTAATTTATCCACTTTTAATCTCCATTCGTACGAAGATAATTTACAATTCATTCAAATAAAGAATGGATCTATTAATACAACAAATGAATTTTTCTTATGCAAATATATATGAATATTTGATTTTGAAGACGAGGTTCTACGTCAATAGAATTGTTTAGTTGTTTTAAATAACAATAAAAAGATGTAAATAACTATGAACGACACAAGATATTCTATAAAGAATTATAATAAAAATTTAATAATTATATTTAAACATTTTCCATTTATTCATGGAGGTATAAACGTTCTTTGTAAAAATACCATTATCGTCCATCTCTTCCTATCTACTGCTGATGATAATCATTTTAAAACTTTTTACTTAGAGAGGTCCAATACCTTTCTCTTCTATTTCATAATCATGAATTTTCTATTAATTTATCCATGAGTTTTTTTTTATATTTTTGAATTTCCAATAATTTTTTTTTCTATTATTCAGTTGATTTTCTTGCTGTATGATCGGCCAATTTTATTTTAAACTGTTCACTCTTATTATAATGTCCATTTGTTGCAATTGTGTCAATGTCACTCTTATAATTATAAGAGGTTAATTACCTTGTTTTCTACAAATTTTCTAATATTTGTATCCTATCTATTTATAAAACATACATAAACACACACACACACACACACACACACACATATATATATATATATATATATATATATATATATATTTATGAATGTTGTTTGTTGAGTAAATTCATTCATTTATATTTTATGTAAAAAATGAGCTGCTTCGAAATAAATCATTCGTAACGAAAGAATAACCTCCATTGTCAAATCTAATTTCAGTTTTGAAAACTTCAACATCAATCATGTAATATATATTTTTTTTTTCAAAAAAAATGTTTAGTTTTTATCTGTGTCAATGGACGTTATTAATAATTCCAAAGACCGATCTTGTGTTGCATATACGAAATGCATATGTTTTTTGAATCACATCAGATAGTACAAAGTGAACGCTGTCAACACAACAGTGCACAGGTGTAGATGAAAACATCTGGAACGGTATGTCGAGGTCAGGAACTTCGGAGACAGCGTCTTAACATGCGTGAATTGTAACAGCGAATAAATAAATTACTTGTATATATCACTCATCTTTCCCCTTCCCGATCGTTTACGTCATATTTTCCCCACTTGAGATCTCGACCTACATACCTTGTTTTAACACACACACATCTCATTCTATGATATTTGTACATAAATCAGTGCTTCCTAAACAAGTGTACGTACATATGCTGTTCATGCAATCGAACAACACACAACATGCTTTTTTATTGATATTTAAGGTCAGCCTTAATTGATAGCTAACATTTCTTTATTACCGGTAATTCGTCGAATACTTGAAAAATAAATATCGTTAAAAGCCCAAATGGATAATAAATTCATTTTAACGAATTATATAATACATTTAAGTAAATAATAATAGTCATTTTTTGAATACACACAAAGCAATTAGATCAGCGCTGTTTAGTTAATGAATACGAAGGTAGCCTAGTTCTCTTTAATTTCGTTTTCATTGCGGAATTCATGTTGGATGAAACCAATATTCTTTGAAACTATGATTTCTTAGAAATGTATACATATATATATATATATATATATATATATATATATATATATATATATATATATATATGCATATGTGAAAGGAAGAGTATACATATAATTTTATCCTCCCAATTTATTGTTAGGATTAGGAAAAATTGACAAGATAAAAATTACATATGTACATGTCAAATTCACTGTTGAATGAAGGCGTTTTCCAAATTCATTTTATTATCTTTTTCTTCCTGTTATTCCCAACATACATCTTTCTATACTTCTTTAAGTTATCTAAAATCTTCCTTAATATATTTATTTTATATAAAAAAAATCATATTGGAAATATTTGGTATTTTTAAAAAATTCATAAATTTGAGTACAAATTGTTATTTGTTATTAATTTTTTGAATTTAAATAAATAAAACAACAATTTGCAACTTGTAACCATTTATTCCTGGTGATAATACTGAAAAGATAGCGAGGAAAACTGTGTAACCGATTAGAACGTTATTTAATGAAATCATTAAGTGATATTTGAATGACATCATCACTAAAAATAAATTAATATTTCAAATAATTCAAAATTACAAAATTAAACTTGAAAATGGAGAAAATGACTCAAGAATAACATCATATGATTTTATAAAAAAATAAATTATCTATATAACATTATTTGTTCACTTTTTCTTTGAAGCTAATTTTGATGTGCTTGCTCTTAAGATAAATAATATAGATATGAAAATGTTCATTAGATAAATAGTGAGCAATAATATTTTTGTACAATTTTATTATATTAGGATTAGTGATTTATATTAAGATAAATTAAGTACAATGCTAAATCAGCTGTAATTTTTTTTGTGTTATTTTTAAACTGAATTTTAGTTATCAAATTAGATAATAGAATTATAAAATGTAAAAAATTATAATATTACTAAATATATGGAAGAGAAAGGCATTGAATAGATTGAAGTGGAAATTTTTGGAAGACCATTCAGATTGAAAAGCTAATGATGATTGTAAATGTAAAATGTTTTTTAAGTGTGATAGAACTTTAAATTGAATCCCTATCGAAAATTCTATCTAACCTTAAAAAACATTCTATATGTATATATGTGTGTATGTATATATATATATATATATATATATATATATATATATATATATATAGAGAGAGAGAGAGAGAGAGAGAGAGATTTTAGGTTAGATATAACTTTCGATAGGGATTCAATTTAAAGTTCTACCCTTCATCGTGATCTCCGACTTCCTACGGTCGATGAGTTTGTTCGTGAGCAGGCTCGTCGGCTGTATGAGCGGTCGGAATGTAGCGACAACCCCCTCATCAGGGCGTTGGGGACTATCGACCTTGTCGATGAATACTCCAAGCACAAGCGGCCCCGTCTGCTTGCTCCGCTTGGAGCTTCCTCGTAAAGGTCCGTGCGACTCTTGGTAAACTTGACCAGCAAGAGCCACTTCGGTGGCTGGAGCTCCCCCTGGTCAAACGTTTTTGCAACAGTTTCAGTGGGGCATTTTTGTTCCACTGGAACTTGAGATAGGTTCCTATTGTGCATTCCTTTCTAGCCATGCGACGTTCAGGCATTTGCGCGACTAGAAGCATTACCTCTGGGTAACCCTCTAACAACTGACCACAGGTGGTCGTTGCTATCTCTTTGATTTAAAGTTCTATCACACTTAAAAAAATATTCTATATATATTTATAAAAGCTACTGTGATCTCATTATTTTTAATCTTTATTGATATACGAAAGAGTGGAAAATTTAATTAATATTATTTTTTCCGTCTAATAATAATTAAAGAAATATTTTTTGCATACGAATTTCTTTTTTATAATTTCATTTACAATAGAGTTGTTATACAGTTGATTGAATGATCGTTTAATGTATATCTTCATTTTACACATACATATATCCATTTATGTATTTATATATATTTATATGTATGTATGTATGTATGTATGTATATAATTAAAAGTATTTAAAAAAAGAAATTGAGACACGAAACTAAGTGATATGATTTACTTGATATCATTTATTACCAAATCTCTGAAAAATTACTTTAGCATAAATGACAATTGCAACACTTGTACACGAGAACTAAAACTATTACCGTATTGCCATTTCACTTATACTAAAGTTACAGTTTCTGATACGCACCTGTTGTCATACATTTTTACCTGTTGTTACGGCATCGCAATATAGTCGGTTCGCATTATTACTAGAGTTGCATAACGTCCCAGAAATAAATAGCTAACGCATAGCGGTCATTGTAGACACGTTTACATTCGTTTATATATATATATATATATATATATATATATATATATATATATATATATATATATATATATACACGTGTGTACGTAGGTGTGTGTGTGTAGCAAGTGAGCGTGTAAATGGATGTTTCGTTTGGTCGTTAGTTAAAGACAACAATATTGCAAAACGTACACTTCTAGATATTTTAACAAGTCGCTTACAATTCGTTTAGCAGTATATTTTGTCGGTCAAACGAAAGAGTCGAGACTTTGAAACTGTTTTAATGCCGGTCATGAAATTTCGTAAGTCGCTGCGGCGACGGCGTTTGTGTGCCACATCGCGCGAATGCCTCGTGGAAGAATTGTGCAAATTTGTGGTAATTGTGCTGTAAGAGGAAATAAAGTGCTGCAGGCGCCAATATTGCAATACGAAACGTTTCGATTGATTGGCAAACTATTAATATAGATCTTGACGTTCTGCTCGTATAATTTTTATGTGTACGAAAGTAAGGTGATAGAAATTTATAATACACACGAACAGTTCGATTTTTGGTATTTGTAGGAATTTTAATATTTCAATGAATTAAATTCGTGCCGATTTAGTATGTTTTTAACATTTTTCATTCATCACGCAATCGATTATTTAATTATTATTTTCACTTTCAATTTCAATTAATAAATATTTTTCATCGATAAACATACACAACACACATATATGTACATATGTATTAAAGAATTATAATGAACTAAATAAAAATTGAGAAACATGTAGACAAAACGTTTGTTTAATATCTTTCTTTGGTCGAAGAAATCGAAGAAATTTTTATTTAGGACAAATGGTTGGCATAAATGGATCATTGATTGACAAAATGAATTTAGTATAGTCAAATAAAACTCTTTAATATTTAAATCGACATTTTACTGCTCAGAAAAAATATTCTACCAGTTCTTACAATAATGGAACATAAATTTTTAATATTAAAATAATTCAAAGATTTTCAATTTAAAGAAATCTAAAAATATTCATAGTAGAAATAATGAAAATATAGGGTCATCTAAATGGTCTTCTAGATTTGTATTTTATTTAAAAGACTATACACATGTTTCTTTTTAATAAAACATAAATCTAGGCGTCACATTTGGATGACTTAAAATTTAAATAATAGAATGAATTGGAGATTAACAGGAATCGAAAAAATAAGAAGATCAAAAAATATGAATAATAAATAAGCAAGAAATAATTAAAAAAGAGAAATCAAATAATTGGTTATAGAAATCATTATTAATTGTGAAGCAAAAATATAAAAAGTGAAGAAAAGAACTAACCGATTGATTTATAGAAAAGAGAAATATTTGATCGATTGAATTAGAAGTTTCTTTATCAACAATGGATTGACAGGCTGAAATATATATATACTCAATGACATTGTTAGATCCTTTTAAACAACAGTAATAGATTAAAGAAAATAAACTAATAACGAAAAAAAATTATATTATCGATCTTATATTAACAAATATATTTAATCGAATTAATTCAATATTTATATAAATAAAATAATAAAAAAATG
The DNA here is from genome assembly GCA_029203775.1 of Neoneuromus ignobilis. Taxonomy (NCBI): domain Eukaryota; kingdom Metazoa; phylum Arthropoda; class Insecta; order Megaloptera; family Corydalidae; genus Neoneuromus; species Neoneuromus ignobilis. The sequence continues at coordinate 19,045,673 of CP092095.1, forward strand.
ATCTACCTACAAGTATATAAAATGTATTTTTTAAAAAATGCTTGTTAAAAATAGATATTCTGTTCTATTAAAAAATCCGATGTATTTGACATTTCTGTTAAATTTCCGGTGTATTTTGCACCTGCTGAACGAGACCCAGTTTTTACCTGTATGTGAATATTAGTTATTGATTATTTATTACGCATTTCAAACAAATCTTTACTGAAAATAAATAGCATGTGTGGTATTAATTTTCAACCATAGAAAATATTATTTGAGTTTACACGCTAATTTTAAATTGAGATCAAGTAAATTTAAATTAAAGACCCATACATAATTGTATATATATATTTATATTCATACATGTGTGTATGTATATAATGTAATTATATTTAAACACAACTACCAGACATCGCACATACACACTCTGTATCTAACAAAAATTGTAATTTGCATCACGAATCGTCAAGGCTAAATAAACTAGGTAACGACTTCCGTTGCGGTTTGAAGATGTTGCCCAAGATGTTGCGCTATCGTCCGCGCTTTTAGACATTATGAGTTCGATTTCCGGTGATGTATATTTATGTACATATGCAATACTATTGTTGAATTTTAATACGAAAGTTTGTATCGTTCATTAACAAAGCATATACATTTATATATATATATATATATATATATATATATATATATATATATATATATATATATATATGTGACGAGTTAAAAATAAATCATCAGTTTTTTCAGTATTTGAATGAATCAAAGTTTAAGTAAAATTTAATCTCGTATTCATACTACTAATCTGATAATTTAACTATAGAAGTGATAAAAATAATATGAAATCTAAAAGTAGTTGTAATGATAATCGATAATGAAAAAACATGTTTAATGAATCAGTTGATATGTTTTTTAATTGTATTGTTTTATACTCTTAAGATAATTTTTATTTTTCGTATTTATATCTAAAGCTCTGGGTGTGCCGTTAAAAATGTGTTGTATGTTGTTTACGTTAAATTTGATAAAAACATTTTTTTTCACTTAATATCTCTTGTCAAATTCTTAAAATTGTATATGATTCATATATTTTAAATATTTTATAACGTGTTTCTTATAATAGTAACCAAATAGAATTCATTATTGATTGAAAAATATAGTTATTATATTCGTAAAAATTAAATTGAAATGTTGGAAAGTATTTGTAAAATTTAGCAATGTGCTTAATTTCATTTTTTCAAAAACAATTCTACCCTGATATAACATTTTCTTTGTAAAAATGTTCAATTTTTATTAACTATTTGTACATATTTAGACGTCGATATATTACCTTAAAACACATTGAAAATTTCAAGATCAAAATTAAATTTGGTTTCATTATGAAAATCAGAATTAAATATTGAATTATGTCCTATGTTTCAACAATAATTTTATATTAAGTATCTATAAAACTGCTATAAATAATAATCTATATAATAATTAAATAAAAAAAAATTGATACTATTTAAAGCATTTAAAAGAACTAATTAATATATCTTCTTCCTTTATGTGATAGACTAGAATAGCCTCTTACAGAATCCATGTTTTAAAGTCTCTATCTAACTGCTTTTTCATTCAAATTAATATATATACTAGCTTTTAAAGATAATCTTTTATTTTCCACTCTCATTAGATGTTCATACCATTGTTTTCTGTTCTCTTTTATCTTTTAATTTAAGCTGTATGTATTTAATCCTTGTTTTTAATTCTATCTACCTTATTAAATCTTTTTACTAATTTGAAAAAAAAATTCAACTGCTTGTATTTGATCATGTAGTTGTGTATTTTCAATCCATATTTCACTTCCTTATATTAAAGTTGGTTGTACTAACATTTTATAAAACTTTATATGTGTATCTTTTCTTATATTAAATTTTAAATATCCATTTATTGACTGTATATACTTCTAAATTTATTCAATTGAATTTCAACACCATTACTCTTATTATAGGATAGCTCACATTCTGAATACTTAAAACTCTTAACTTGCTCCAAAGTTTTGTCATTTATAACTATTTTTGTCTATATCGATTCTTTGCGTACAATAGCTATTGTTTTGAATGTTTTACTAGGTTTTTAAAGGTCATATTCTTTGCAGATTCTATTTAACTATATATTTTACACAGAAATTATATATATATATATATATATTGTTAATCAAGTACTGATTTATTGTAAATATATAAATTGTTAATCAAGAATTCCATTAAAAAATATTTTATTGTTTTTCCTGCTCAATAGGAATTATTAAAAAATATTTCATTGTGAACAAATATTTTCCTCATAATGAAATAAAACAAGTAATAGATATTAGAATTAAGTCTGAAAATAATTGAATTTTAATTTCATTTTATAAATCAATTGAATATTTTTTTTATTAACTGTTTTGAAAAATGTTAAATCATTAAATATTCAAAGAATTTGTTTATATTTTTTTATAAATTTAAACAATACAATTGTTTTCAATTTTTATATTCTTAACACATTTTTATTATAATTATATTTAATAATGTCAATAAATATTTACAACTATTAAAAGTGAAACTTAAATAATAGTACTAATTATATTTATAGTTCCTTTAAAAAACTGGAGTTACTGATAAGTAAACTTTTTAAATTATATAAAGTATATAAAGAATAAATATATAGGAACTTTTACTTATATTTTTCTGTCCATTTAAACTAGAGTTTCGAAACTCTGATAAATAAAAGTGTTATCACATAAGTGTCAACGACCTTTATGAAAAGCAAGTAGTAAACAGATACGTTGAAATTGAAATAAGAAAAAAAATATAAACAAACATGAATTAAAAAACAAATGTATATTAGAAAAATATAAACAAACTGCAAATATAAATTAAAAATACTGTTTTATTATTCCTGGGTTTTATTCAAATGTATCATCATTTCAACGACAGAATTTATCAGATATTATATATATTTAAAATTGAACAAAATTTTAAATATTTTATTTAAATAGGAAATATAACTAAGTTTGATATTATTGAATTTAAATTTCAAGAAAAATTGAAATTATTAAAAATGTAATTTTAAATTTTATAAAGAAAAAGATATTAAATAAGGTTTCGTTTTTTTTTTTTTTGTATTTAAATTTCTATATAAAAAATATTTTACTCTCATACAATTTGATAGTATGTGTAGATTAAAAAATAATACGAATTATTTTTATCCACACTGTATTGTATTTACAACGTGTGTTTATTCTGAAAAAAAAATGTTTAGTTTGTAACAAAGTATGATTTTAATAAAATGTAAATGAATTCCAAACTATAAATATTGAAGCTGACAAAGTCATTTTATACGTCTGTGCATTTATTATACAAATGACTAGATGATTTCTTCGATAAAAAGCTTATCAGTCTAGCATCGTAAACACGTAAATAAAGCCACTTGTGATTTCAAACATACGAGAACGTACAAGAAAATATTAAAAAAAACGAACGTTTTAAAAATGCATTATGTTTTAAAGTACTCATTGTTAAAAACATTCAAAAAAACACAATAATAACTGAAAACTAGAAAAAAATCCACAAAACTCAAACAATCAATCATACGGTAAAAAGCGAAATGTAAACAAGTTTCAATCGTGTCTGAGAAAAACGGTTCGTTCTCCGTCATTCGCATGCGGCATCAAATCCAGTTTCAATGGAATTCTCACTTGCACTTTTCTGTAATGCATAATACATGTGCATTTTATGTACGTATATGTGTGTGTATGTAACGTCGAAAGAGGTCATGTCCTGGAATCGAACCTGCAACGATCGATATGGCTAGACGACGGATGGACTTATGTTTCATGACCGTCGTCGTCTATACGGTTTTATACACCGCTACCGTCGCCAACAACACCGCTTCGACCCTCCCTCGCTGTGTGTGTGTATGCGAATGTATTTCTCGCTCCAGCCACCGGATTTCCCAACTTTGCGTTTTCCGTTCTTCTAATATGCTCTACCACCTTCGCACTACGTTTTAATATACTATTTTTTTGTACGGCCTTGTCTATTATAGTCGCTTTCTAGGAAAACGGTAGTGATGTCATATAGACCATGCAATTCTACTATTATTATTATTGTTATTATGATTTTTTTTCTCTTGCTATAACTATGTGCAGCTCATTACAAAACGAAGAAAAGATTTTTGCAATAACTGTTTGCAAATAATCACTTGGTCCAATGCTTGTTTCCTTCACATCACAAATATATATATATATATAGAGAGAGAGAGAGAGAGAGAGAGAGAAAGAAAATCCTATCAGGAGTATATACTCATCATCGCTCAAAAAAATCATTGCTCAATTAAAAAAATCCATGTTATTTAAAAATTAAATTGTACGCTCTTAATGGTACTACACTCTCTATATATAGTCATCCAAATTTAATTCCTAGAATTGTTTTTTACTGAAAAGAAACATGTGTATAGGGTGGTGAATAGGGAAACATGTGTATAGATTTTTTTAATAAAACACAAATCTAGGCGTCACATTTGGATGATTCGATACATTTCTAAAAATCGGTTTTTAATGAACTTCATCTTATTTTTTTCATTTAAGTCTTCATTGACTTTAATTTTTTTAATTGTTTTTTATGTACACACACACACACACACACACATATATATATATATATATATATATATATATATATATACATATGTGTGTATGTTAGGAATAACACCAAAAGAGAAAAATGAATGGAAGAAAACAAACGTTACAAATGCTATAGCAAAAATGAAAAATTTGTAATGAAAATGGGCTAATCATAGAGCAAAAAGTGGAAATCATCGATAGATAAGTGAAGTTATTGATTGAAAACTTAGATATATGAGAAAGCTCAGGAAGAAAAGAATATATAAGGAAATTTGTCGGAATGTACTAAAAAAACAAAACAGTAAATTCTAGTCGAAGTATAAAATTTTTAAAGAAGTATTTATCCAACAGTGGATACAAAGAAACTGATGATGATATATGTATTTAAATATGTCGGTATGCTAGTATTCCATCATATTTCCTATTTATATATTTTTCTTTCTGTGACTAATTACATTTATTATTGGTCAACTATTTTTTTATTTTTTTTTTAATTTCATCATTTGCCTAATTGACTTGTTTTTTCATTAATTTTATTCTTTTATATGTTTTTGTAAAATTTTCTAACACACAGCTTTCCATGCTTCTTTGTAATATATAATCTTTCAGAATTAATATTTATGTTCAGTATTTGAATCCCATAAATAGGAACAATATATATATATATATATATATATATATATATATATATATATATATATAATAATAATAATAATAATAATTAATTCCTACATACGTAAATTTCAAATAAAAATTCATAAAAAATAAACATCGTCACATATTTATTATTTGTAACTAGAAAAAATGAATATTAAATTGTCTTATCCTTTAATACAATTATATTCAGACGTTATTGAGCGTTCAAGACAATCCTCCTAACGAAACTTGATATTAATCACATACCAGACACTTCAATCTTATGACACATTAGTCAACATGTCTGTCATGTCTCTGTAGTCAGCTAAAACACCCTTGTGTGAAAAACTATTAAACAACAATTTCTTTAAAAATCTATGTGTATGTGTGGGTATATATATATATATATATATATATATATATATATATATATTTGTGTTTTATTGAAAAGAAACATGTGTATAGGATGGCATATAGGGAAACGTGTATAGTTTCTTTTTAATAAAACACAAATCTAGGCGTCACATTTGGATGATCCTATATAATGCATTTGTCTGTCTGCCGTATGCTTGTGTTTGTATGTTCATGCAGAATTTATTCTTTTAACACAATCGTCTGTATTATTGTTCGTGACGTCCAGTACTGTTATTATTTATTTTTATTACAATTTTCATTAATTACACATGTAGTTCAATATACTTTAATTCCCAATAAGTGTGTTGCAAATGACGTTATAGCCATTCGACGAAATGTCAACCGTTGAGAACTAACTTCGTGTACATTTTCAATGTGTATGTGTGCTTTGTTTGTTGTTGTTGGTTGCACTGGCCGACGCGGCGCAGTTTGTTGAAATGCGCCGTCTTGAACGTGCATTAACCTAGCCAGACAGACGGACCGAGGAGGATAACGTCGGGACTGTTACAGCCGGCTCACGAGTTCAATCCCCTGTTTGGCAATTTCGCGTGTATACTGTTGTTTGTTCAACTTGCATGCATGTCAAATTGTGTATACATACGTAATAATATATATATATATATATATATATATATATATATATATATATATATATATATATATATATTTATATTCGAATGAAATATGAACACTGGCTTAGTTTATGTAGATCGTATTTGGTGCATTGTTAAACTTTTTGTACGATTTTTATTCGTAGTCGCTTTCTGTATACATACATTTATTTAACTAATGGATTGTACATTTACTATTACAATTTATTACATTGACGTATTACGTGATTCTCAGTTTATATTTTGATGTATTTTATTAATCGACCATGTATTTCAGATATATTACGAACCGAACTCGAAAATCGTAAAACATCTGTACATTTATCTGTCATATAATTTGTTTAACAATTAATTATTATTGCTTGGATAAGATAATAATATCAGAAATTTCATATAGATTGTCATGAAAATACGATTGTTTTAATATATAGGTGACTCAAATGAGACTAAAGGATTTTCGACAAAATTTACTTGCTTATTATCATTTACTATCCTTCAGTTTTATTTAGCCTACCCTATATATTTCTTTCACATGATAATTATTTTATTGAATTAAATAAAAATCATTTAAGAAAAAATATTATATATATAAGTACACAAATACATATACACATCTTTTTCTTTCAACCCATAAGATAGTTTTTCATTTTTTTTTAAAAAAAACATTTTTTCACTAATTTATTGTAAAAATCACTGCAATAATTTATTCTATATGAATTCTAATCACAAATAAATCGAAGTTTTTGAAATAATATTACATAAATATATTTTGTAAATGAAACATAGGGTCATCCAAATGCAACGCCTAGATGTGTGTTTTATTAAAAAGAAACTATACACATGTTTTCCAATACACTACTACATGCTTCTTTTTAATAAATCACAAATTTAGGCGTCACATTTGGATGATCCTATATAAAGAACTATTTTTTAACGCCACAAACATTTTATAACCTAAATGAAAATGTGGTAATTGATATTTTCTCTCAGATGAAATATTTTATTTCTAAGTTTAAGTGAAAAGATTATTTCAAATTCATATTCAGTTTATATACAAGTAATTTTCTCAAAAAAGTTGAATTCATAATTAATAAAAACGATTTTTTATTGAAAAGAATCCAAATTTGTTATAAATCAGTCATCACTTCAAATAAAATGTTGTACCAATAATTTATTAATTACTTGATTCGCATACATTCATTTCTATAGCAGTGTTATCATCTTTGAAACATTTGTATACGATTTTATAAAGTAGTACTCTGACAAAATTGATATGGTTATTGAAATTTACATAAACAAAATTTTATAATAGGCAAGTGATTTTTTTCTTTGAAATATATACAAAAAATCTGATATTTTAATCTTGTCTCTATTCTTTTGTACCCACTTTGTAAAAAGTCTATATCACCTTAATATGTTCATAAGTGAACTAAATTTATTCTATTAAAAGCGAACTATAATCACTTTTTCCAGTATTTTGTTCAAAAATTGTAATATTTTAACAAAGATAAATTGTAAGCTTTTAGATATTTTCATTATAAATATTTTTTTTAAAAATATATCTGTCTTCTATAAAATATTTATTGAATATTTCAGTATTTATATATATATATATATATATATATATATATATATATATATATAGAGAGAGAGAGAGAGAGAGAGAGAGAGGGTGGCCAAAATGAAACTGAAAAGTTTAGACATATTTTCTTGCTTATTATCATTTATTATTTTTTTATTATCCTTCAGTCTCATTTGGACTGACTGCCCCATATATCATTATTTAAATTTATATATGTTGTCATTAATTTCAAATTCTGATGATTCACTGGTATATAAAAGCTTTTTCTTGAATTTACAAATACAATAAATTGTTTAGTTATTAAATAGTTTTAAGATGGATAGATGAGTACATTTAAAGTCAGTAGTTTTCTATTATGTAGCAAAATTTTCAATCATACACACACACACACTTATATATATATATATATATATATATATATATATATATATATATATATATATATATATGAGTGCTAAAAAGTGCTAAATAAAAAAAATCATTTGCGTCATTGAAACTAACGGAAATAACTCAGGTTAGATCAGATTGCATTAGTACAAACATATCATAAATACAATTAAACATTCAACGGTAATAATTTATTATTTATATTGTTTGATAATAATATAAAGATAAAATCAAATAATTCTTAAAGCGACAATAAGAATTATATGTATATATAAAAGACTATTGCTTTTAATTAAAATACTTCAATAATAATAGCGACATTACAATTTTTTTCCTTTTAAAATGTTTTAATATAAGTTTTTATTATCGGATACTTGTACGATTAAATCAACAGAAAAGCCAGGCAGTGTCAGAGCATTATGTCAAACTCGTATCCTGTAATTAATTAATTAATTAAATATAAATAATAAAATTTCGTTAGGTTGTTTTATTTGTATTGTTTTTGTACGGGAAAAAGTTAAACCAAGGTCGGATCCTTTTAGATTAATAGTTCGTATAGGAATAAAACATGAGACAGGTTATAATTAAACACGGTTTAATTATAAGATTTCATTTCTTATTGTCCTATACTCCTCGTGTACGATTTTATTAGGATTCTTCTTTCTACTTGAACCAATGAACGTCCACGATACGTTGATTTATTAGATTCGTCAGTTTATGTTGTTAGTTTTATTTATTTTATATGTTTATTTAATTTCGAAAGATATTGGTCTGTATGACGTCTGTTCAATTCATGGTAATCAGGATTTTATATATTTTTTAAAAAATATATAATCTTGTATATATTTTTATTAATTATATTCTTAAGTATTTATTTACACAAGTCTGTATTGTTTGCGTTATAGTATTGAATTGAATAAAAAATATGTAACTCGATAAGGAAATATATAATTGTTTACAAAAAAATATCTTATCTAAAAATATTTTTTTTATAGAAGAAAAGGTATAGAATTCAAGTTAATCTATAGAAAATTTATTTTTGTTTTAGAAATATTTTTATTCATAAGTAAGTCTTTTTTATATTTTTAATTAATAAATCTAAATAATAAAATAATGACATTTAAAAGTCTTAAAATACTTTATTTGAAACTTGAATTAATGTTGATCATTTAAATTTCTTTTCCATTTCTGTGCAACTTTTAGTCACATATGAACAATTTCTAAAATGAAATTTATGTATAAAAGTAGAAACTTGTACTTACAACCTGTTTGTGTGTATGTGTATATTTAAATATGTACCCATATAAAACCCTCACCCTTCATTTAAAATTATTTAACTTTTTACAAAAACTGTAATTGAATTTATACAAAATTTAACGTTACTATTTCATGTAACCCTTTTTTATATCAGGGAGTCGATGTGATTTTTTAAATTTTTCTCTGGAGAAAATAACATATTTTTTATTCATATATAATTGAATTATTTGTATATGCACTTAATATAAATATTCTATTATTACTTGTATATATATATATATATATATATATATATATATATATATATATATATATATAAATTAAAAATCGACATTTATAAATTACTTGTTTACTGTATTTAATTTAGTATTTTTCAGTGCAACAATATTTGTTTGAATTATTTTAATTTTTATTGAAATAAATGTCACTAAACTATATTGATTGGAACAGTTATAAAATTGCATTTAATTATTTTTACTATTGTTCATTATTTTTAAAACGTGTTTTAATTATTATTTTTTAAAGCAAATAAAATTGAGGAATGCGAAATAAGCTGTTAAACAATTGATTTGAATTTGTATCTAAATTACTGACTATTTTTTTATTAAATAAATTACTGCTTTAATATTTCAATGGCTAAATTATATTTTAATTTATTTCTTTTTAAACAATTGTAATTGTTTTCTTCGTCTTTTATCTGTTGGATTATTTTTCGATATAGAGAAGTATTGAAAGGTTAAACCAACGATGAAAAATAAAATAATACAATAATAAAGACATTTTAATTATAAGGTATTTTTTTTATAAAATTATAAATCCATAGTCATAAAATGTTTTCAGTTTTGAATTTTTCTAAAAAATAAAAACGCTGCAATTTTCAACTATATTTTTATATTAATTCTAATTATTAATGATTTGCATAAAATATAATAAAATGCTCGATTATAAGCCCGATGACAGGAAGTTCAATTTTGGTACTTATTAAATATTACTTACTCCTTTTTTAATATAATTTTAAAAATCTTTATTGGTAAAGGTTTGAAAATAGTGAAATGAAAATATTCAAAATTCTAGGACTTCTATGAACACAAATTAATTCCTCACTTCAAATAATAAGATTTATAAAAATATTTAGTATATATTTATTGTTCACTTTTTTCTTGTATGCATTTTAACATTAATGCCTTTATTTTTTTTAGAACGTTACGTTAATTTTATTCTTAAAAATTAATGTTTAAGTATAAAATCTTAATATTACACCATGCAGATAATATTAAACCTAAGTGAAAAAATAAGTATTTATTATAATGAACATATTTTTTATTGTGAAAACGGATTTTTTTTAATTCATTTGATTATACTATTATGTGTGTTCCAAAGCCAGAGAAAACATAAATAAGTCTAGATAAGATTTTAATACAGTTTGTATAGTGAATGTATTGAAAAAAATATGTTAAAAAAATTATATTTATAATATAATCAGATAAATTGAATAATAAAATAATCAATAAATGATTTCATGTAAACTATTATTTTTTTCTCAAGCATTGACTTATAATTGTTTACAATGTATGTGTGTGTGAATATATATATACATAAAAATAATTTATTTATATTTACATATATAGTTTTTGTAAATAAATCTAAATAATATAATATACAAATGCCATAACGTTTTATAGAACAATACAATGAATAATTGTTCTAGGAAATAAGTTCCAGTAAATTGACCTGTTCCGCAGAACAAATTGGAAATCAATTGTTGAGTGATTTGTTTAGTAATTTGAACTATATTATCAATTATGAAAGAAATAACATACAAAATTGCACAATAATTTATAATGAATGTTATATACACTAGATGTATACAGTTTGAAGTATTTTCAATGAAGTTAAACCTCTTTTTTAATTGAATTAGTATTACCACAAATACTCAAACATCAGAACAGATCAGAATTCGAAACGTTTGTCAACAGACAAGATAACTTATCAACAAATGATACAATATTATGAAAATTCGTGTCACTAGTATATATTTTTATCTGCTGTGTAGGACATACCATAGAAAAGGTGTATATGAAAGTGTTTCATAATCTCAATAACCTAAATAAATTCATAAATTCCACTTACAACAGCAGAAATAGCGCCTTCGTTGCAGACGAAACACACGTATAAACACAAGTACAGTTTTTCAATTGCAATTACTTCATCGAATACTCGAGTTTATTGTTGTTTACATTACGGGAACTCGACTCGTTTCGTCCTCAGTCGATGTGTACTCAAATCTATTATTCGTATCGATTGTAATTTAAAATTGATTGTTGATTGATGTAATTAGAGTGCATAGGCACGACAACAGTAACAGAAAAAATCGATCGAGTCTAATGAGTAAACATATACAATTTAATTGTACACGTAAATTAATTAAACTGCATAGTGTTTATTTATCGATAAATATGGAAACAATAGTATTTATTTATGGCTCGCTATTAACGTCAGAGTGTACGTAACAACTTTGAATTGTATTTAAATCCCCTAACTATTTATTTAAACAGGGGTAAACGGCCGCATCAAATACACTAATGTAGATTAAATACTTGTACAGGGCTTGTGCAATATCGCTGTCAATCCAATAAATTGTTTCGGTTTAAATTAAAAAAAGGAATGAATTTTACTGAAAAAATATTAATCGGTAATTTGTTTTTCAAGGATTTATTTTGGAATGATTTTTTTAAAAAAAACTTGTTTTCATACTTAACTATCTGACTGATGATTTTTAACTGATTTGAAATTCTAATAAATTATATTTGATAATTAATCACCTATTATTTATTTAATTTGCTGATGTATATTTCAACACCCCATATGATTGTCACTTGAATACTGTATTAAGAAAAGATTTTTTTTGATGAAAATATTAGCACACCACTTCAAATACTTATCAGTAAATAAATAAAACTGTAAGTAATTATAGGATACTTAGAAATCTTGTTACATTAGGGGTTAGTGATTTATTTATGTTATTTTCAGTTTTTTTATACAAGTGCAAATATAAAAAAAAGGTTTTTTTTAACATTTCCTTTGATTTAAAAAAGGGTATCATATAAACATATTGATTTTTATTTAAAGATTAGTTATGAAATGCTAAATCACTTGAACATTGTTTAATATTTTTGAAACATAAACGTTCATGAACATCTTCAGTTTTTTTTAATAAAAAAGTTTTGCTTTAAAAAAATAGACAGATTTTACAATACAGTACTCTGATGATGATTTCCATCGAAATTTGTATTATTATTATTTTTTTAAGAAATAAAGTACACAATAAGTTATTATTTAAGCATTATAAAATCTTGTGATAAGATTGAGAGATTCATTTGTGTTAACAAATTTAGTATTTTTGCAAAAAATCTATTTCTAAAAATTATAAATTCTTTCAATACTAAATTTGTTAACACAAATGAATCTCTCAATCTTATCACAAGATTTTATAATGGTCAAGAATTGATTATTTTTAGAAATAGATTTTTTGCAAAAAAATGAAATGTTTTTTAATATTTTTTAAAATGTCATATTTCAGTTTATAATATGGAAATAAGAATCTGTATTTTAATTACTGTATATATATATATATATATATATATATATATATATATATATATATATATATATATATATATATATATATCTCCCTTCCGCCTTCTGGTCTTTTATATCGCAGCTATGTACAAAAAAAAAAAATTGGATATATATATCCACTGTTGGATGAAGACCTCTTCTCCCAAAATTTTCCACTTTGACCGATCTAATAAAAGTAAAAATCCCTTTTCAATGCCTTTCTTTTCAATTCCAATATTTTTTTTTCATGTCTCTGTGACATGTATATCTATTTATTTATATATATTTATATGGACCTTTTTATAGGTAGGTTTTCAATTAATAATTTTTCTTACCTGTCGATGATCTTTTCTTCTTACTTCTCCCTGAATTGATAAATTATAATTCATTAATTGATAAACTGTTCACTTTAAAAATTGTTGTACTTAAAATATTCATCGTAGTTAATTAAATTCACTCTTTCTTTAAACAAAATATTTAAAAAAAATATTCAATTATTTAGATTTAAGAATTATTGAATAAATATTTTTAAGAATTAAAGATTTATTTAAAAAATTAAAGCCTTAATTATAATTTTTACCAAGTTTACTGTCTTTAGTAGGATGTTTTATAATTATTACTACTACAATAAGTATTGTTTAAGATTCACACTTCCACCAGTTTCCAAATTGTATCGAATTATCCATTTTCCTGATTCATTTAATAAATTTATTTGATACATATAAAACATTTTTTATTTCATTCAGTCGATTTTTACTTTTATTTATGAATTTCTTGAACTTTCAACGTTCACTGTAAATCTAGGTCATATTATATATATATATATATATATATATATATATCGATATGTGTGTGTATGTGATAGAATACTATAAATGTTCGATTAAAATAAATAATAACAAAATTATATAGTTAAGGAAAAAATCCACA
>CP092095.1:19064728-19094728 GCA_029203775.1 Neoneuromus ignobilis
TTTTTTAAATCACTGATGTCGTAATCAAACAAATCTTTCAAATAGTTTCTCTTTCTATCTCTACATATTAGTCCTAACATATGATTCTCTGTGCTGTCTGGAACCTCTGAATTATATTGGTTTTTAAGACTTATATTTCATTATTATAAATGATAAGATGTGATACATACATAAAATCTTTTTCTTTTCATAATAAAGGGATATTCGACCTCATAATATAAAAAAATTGTCTAAATTGATATTTCATTTTTATTCAACTATTCATTTTTTTAAAATGTCCCCTTTGTATTAATAAGCTGTCCTAAATACTCATAATTTTTACCTTCTATTTTACTCATTTTAATTTGGTTTTCATTCAATTTGCAAATTCAATACCCCTTTGTCTTATTGTGGTTCATCATTAGATTAATATTTTTATTTTATATGTATATATATATATATATATATATATATCCACTTTATGATTGATATATAAATTCCAAGTTCTCTAATGTTATTAAAATGAATCATTTCAGTTTATATATCGATTGTTTAAAAATAATTGTTACACAATTTTTCAAAAGTGTACGTATCTCTTTCTGTTTATACTTCGCATGCGTGTATGTGTAATTGAAAAACAGTCATCGAGTTTCCCACGATGATACAATAATAATAATCAGTGCTGACGCGTTCAAATTTTCCCGCTTTTCGGCGCAAGCGCGCGCGCCATCGATCGAATAGTGACCACACTTCTTCCTTCCGGTGTTCCACATTCATGGCCTACTGTTATATACTACTTACACCAGCTGAAGTGGGTGACGCTTGACCTATTTCGTTGCCCTTATTTATATACTTTGATGTGTGTCATTTTTCTCGGACCTCCAACATAACTAATGATAGAACGATAATTATTTTCGGATTGATTCATTCCTTATCATTCATTATTTCTGTAACACATTACATACACACACACACACACACACACATATACATACATACATACATATATATATGTTTAAAAAAATAAGAATAATATTAGAAATTACCAAATATTTTTCTTATAATTCCAAAAGTTAAAACCCATTCATATAATTAAAATATTCAGTTAATTGATTTATATATTAAATAATACTAACTGATATTTCCAAAGAAGTTCTTTGTAAAATATAGAATAATCTAAATTTAGAAACTACACTAAGTTATTTTAAATTAGAAACACTTAACCAGAAATTTCTGACTTCTATACTTTTTGTAGCTGTGAGATATTTGAGCTTTTTTTTATTAAAAATCAGTAATTTTTAATCATCAAATATGAATTGTAGAAAATGTTATGAATTATTTCTTTAAACAAATAAACAGTATTTGATCAAATCGAGTCTCGCTCTGTTTTTTTATTAGATTATTTAATATGTAAATAAACAATTTAACTATTTACCAAATAAATATTTGAGACCTTAATATAGTTTTTTTTTGAAAAAAATACTTATTGTCAATAATTTGTTCTTATTTTTGTTACTAAAAATCTATACTAAAATATATTTAATTAATAACAAATAATTTTATTCAAATTTATTTCATAACAGCTAATGTGAAATTTATTTAATAATAGTGTTAAAATATATCCGTGCCCTTCTCATTGTTGTATTGTTTACATTCAAATAATTCCATGCAATAGAAACAACAAATAAAAAATATTAAATTGGATTAGTGAATGCAAACAACAAAAATTATTAAAAAAATGCCTGTATACATTTTACAAATGACCTATTAAGCCGGTTCTGTTTCTTTTTAATATAAACATTACGGATTGTATCACACTGATGAACGAATATTAATGTATGCAAATCCCAATACATTTTTTATTTATATTTCGCAATTTTTTTCCAATCAAAAAAAATAATCATTACAATTTGTGATTATTCAAATTATGTTTCAAAATATGTTAGTTTCGTAATTTCGTTTATGTACGCATTATATGATTTTCCCCTTGAACCAACAAATTATTATGTGTTTATTGAATATTATTTATAAATAACTTGTAAATTTCATTTATATATATATATATATATATATATATATATATATAAGTGATTAAAAAAATGCAAATACGAATTTACACTATTTTGAAAAATAAAATGGAAACAATTTCTTTCCTTACTACATTTACCCTCTTTAATATTTTGTCCATTTCTTATTTTACTGGTATAGACGAAAAGAAAAAATATTTTTACTGTTGAAAATCTTACTACTCTTTAATTTGTTCTTCATTAGCTCAAATACATAATAATCACCTGGTGATAAATCAAGATTTGTTATATATTTCAGAATTTCATTTTAACCACTGTAGTTGTATGTTAGATATCTAATCTATTTTCTAAGGTCTTTTTAAATATAAAATAATCCAATGAGTTATTCCATAAATAATTAGAAGTTCCAGAAGAATATTACCAATGATTAAATGTCTATTGTTCTTAATTATAAAAAAAAATTAATAACTTTTTTATTAATATCTTAAGGGTGTTTTTCTTTGGTAGTATTATGTGATATGAAACCAGCAAAGAAGAGTGAATGGTTCTTAAAATTTCAATAATAAAATTATTACTAAACGGATTCACAGGAAAGAAATGTAACATTAATTATAATACATTTTACTAATATTTATTTATTCATGTCTGTTTGAGATTTTTTTGAATGCTCTTCATTCACCATTTTCATTCGTCCATTTCTGAAATTGTTTATTAGTTGATTATTGATATTTTAATAATTAAAACATGTCTTATCTTATTGTACAAATCAGTGAATTTTCACTTTTCTTTATGATACAACATTTCTATTACTACTCGTATTGTTTGATCCATTTTAAAAAAGTGAAATCAAGTTTTTTTTCTTATAAGTACAAAAATCTATTGTACATTTAGTGTATTTTAATTTTTAATTCGTTGAATAGTAGCAAAATTTTAGTATCAAAAATCGAATATTTAAAAAAAAAGTTTGTCTTAGACTGTTTTAAATTTTAAAATTGATATTCAAATATTTAAATCATATCATTAACAAAATGAAGATTGACACGGTGATTAGTTTTTATGTGAAAATATATTTGTAAAGAAATATTATTATCTGTTGTAAATTTCGTTTTTAACAGGCTGTGAAAAATGTTGAAACTTCTACAATCCACACACACTCATATATATCCATACATACATTTATATATATATATATATATATATATATATATATATATAAATTATTTAAACCGGAAACGAGGCTAAACACGTTAAAAATAAAGAAATACGAGCAAACTATCCACAAACTATTAAGAAATTCCCGTGTTTTCGATTGGAACCATATGTCTTTTTCGTCATTTATATATCTTTCTAGCCTACATATTTCACAAAATGAAATAGTAAAAGAAATGACATGCTCGTATCTATTTTCTCGTACACGTGATTGGACTATTTTCGAAATAGACTATGCGAAAAGCTTAGAACGACTATCCAAGAACTATCTGTTCGTTTCCACTCACACACACACACACACACATCTTATATTTCAAAATTGTACAACAGGTGCTCGGTTCGATCGACGTGTTTATTTTGAATGTCATCTCGTTGTGACGACTCCGACGTGAGCCTATTATTTTTCTTGGATATCATATTGGTGTAATGTTTCATGACCCAGTTAATTTATAGACGGGATTGTTTTTAAGACGTCTCTACGACGGAGAATGTTATAAAACAACACGGAAAAATGTTGAATTCGTCGTGAAATAGATTCGGTGTCTTTGCAAAAATTCAATTAGCGAACAGAAGTCAGAGACAACAACGAGTGAAAATATGAAGATTAAATATTACTGAAGACATTGCGTGTACGGTGTAATATAAAACATTAAGGGAAAAATAAACACGTGTAGGAGTTTTACGGATAGAACATTTTTAAATTGGTACAGTGGAAAAAATTTACAAAGAACGTATCGCTACTTGAACCGTTTTTTTTCTCTCTGTTGCTGAATATGGAAGGGAAAATATGCAGAGAGGAAAGTATAACATGGATTTATATCCAAATGAAACGTTCGAATAATTTATTTATATAGTTAGGTTTTGATTGTATATATATATATATATATATATATATATATATATATATATATATATATATATATATATATATATAGATGTTTTTACGACTATAAATAAGGTTTTTTGCATAACACAGTTTATTAAAAATTTAAATCAATCCTTCTTTATTCATTATATATTTATATATAATACAGTTTAAAATATATATATATATATATATATATATATGTGTGTGTCTGTGTGTGTGTATGTACAATGAGTAAATTTAAAACAAATATTTAAACTAATAATAGACAAAAAAAAAATTATTTTAGTTGATATTTTATTCTTGTAAACTATTTGACGTCATATGTTAAAATATTTATATATCAAATATTTTTAGACGATCAAATGAATATTTTATATATATATATATATATATATATATATATATATATATATATATATATATAAGAAATCTTTATTGTTTATCAATTATAATATAAATAAACAGAAAAGTAGTCAGATGTCATAAAAAGTTTCATCATTTAATTAACAGGAAAATAAAATAATAATATTTATTTGTGCGTTATGTAATTTTAAAATTGATTATTCAAAGGTATAATTCAATAATTAATAAAAATTAATTACTATGTTTAGTAACAGTATTGAATTTATTTAATTTATGTAAATCGTTATAGATATATTATCATTTGAAAGTTTTTTTTTCTAATCGAGTTTTGATAAAATGAAAAAAAGCCTATTAGTATATTAGCCCTACGTGTCAGTTGAGTATTTAGTAATATTTTACTGTCTGTTGTAGCTTTGGATCAATATTGACAGCTGCTTGTAATCTGATAAAATTTAATGCTGATATCTGCTATATTTTATCAAGTGCAGATCGATAAAAAGTGTGAAATGTGTTGTGAAACAATATGTATGATAAAAAGGTGAAATTAGTAAAAAATAATAATAAAACAGTATAGAAAATGTAATTATAGTATTAGAAATGTGTAGTTTTCAAATTTTTGTAGTATTTTTTTTATAATATGGGATCGGAAGTTAACAAATATCAAAACTATTTGTAATATTCATAGTAATTGAAATAAATATACGAGTATAATACGATTTGCTATTTCCTATTACAAAAAAATTTATGATAATGTTAGAACTGTCTATATTATTTGACAAAATTAACAATAAAGTAGTAAAATATAATTTAATATAAACAATGATCTAATTATAGAAATGAGAAAATTTTTTCAATTGATAAAAATTCCTGACTGACTTTCTTAATTTTCTTTCATCTTTATAACCTATTAATTATTTCAGATAAAAAAATCCTTTTTTATAAACCTTAATTAACTTTTCGTACTTAATGAAAATATTTTCTTTATCTAACATGTTTATTTTATATATTTTTTTTAAAAAAAAGCATATAGGCATTAAAATTTCATTTTAACGATTATTTTAACTTTTAATTTTGAAAATTTTGAGATAACTAACAGCAAAATATATTACTATATTAGTTTTATTACTTACAACATTTTTAAATATAATAGAATATAAATCCTTGATATTAGAGGATGAAGGGACAACTATAGTTACATAAAAATGAAAGAAGACAATTATATTTCTTTAAATAAATAATTAATTATTCAAATTTTAACTCAATAAGTTCTTCACAAAGACGAACCAATATTAAGATTAAGAATTCTCTTTTATACAAATATTTATTTTAATTTAGTATCTCAAGAAAGTATTTTATATAATATCTTATTAAATATAATAATAATAAAAGAAAAACAGCATGTAAAACATTAATTTACATTTTATAAAATATAAAAAACGACCTTTTCATACATATTTTTCCATAATAACAAACTTACACACTGTCTTATATTTATGCATTTATGTGTGTATGTAAGAGTAATAACTTATAACAATTTTGATGTCTTTTGATAAAATTTATTTCTAAAAGTATATTCGTATTTATTTCCGAGAAGTTCTTATTACCTTGTTGCGTACGTGTTAATTGTTCTCATGTGGAATGAAACTCGTTTATTTTGAGGGTCGTACTTGTTCTAACTTTTTATATTATACATATATATATTATATATATATATGTATATATATATATATATATATATATATATATAACTTTAAATACTTTTTTATTGAAAAACTTATAAAAAACTTAAATTTTACAAGATGTAAATATTTTAATTTTGATTTTCTTCATTGTACAATTCCTGTTATTTTAAGAATATATTTTTTTTGTTAATTAAAATCTCTATATGTATTTTTTCACACTTAAGTATTTTATTTTTCTATTTATTTGTTAATATTTTTTTCTATTTAATATATTTAATATATCAATTCTTGTAACTGATTAATTTCAAAACAGATTATAATTTAATATCTTATTAATATTTGTTTAAATCTTCTAATATCTTAGTCGGGTAAAAACCGATATTATTGACCCATTTTTTAAGCAAATATATATATATATATATATATATATATATATATTCTTTATAACATTTTTAATATCAATATCATAATTTTCTACATAAAAATAATTTTTATACAAAATTACTAGAAAAGTCTAAATCTAAATATTATACAATCGTATCACATTAAAAACAGGTCGAATTCTTAGAAATTTAATTGTGTCATGATTTTTTTCGCAATATATATATATATATATATATATATATATATATATACAATGAAATCAAATATTCCTCTATATTTAAAGAGAAAAATTGTTGGTCAGTGCATTTTACTTACTCTCACTTATGACAATGGACAGTGGTAAACCAGAATAATTCAAAGACTGTACAACATAAAGAAGCATGAAAATTTGTATGTCAGAAATAACACCTAGAGACAAAAAAGGAACCAAATGAATCAGAAAAAAAATAATGGAAATTATGGTAAAAATTATACATTTAAAATGGAAATGGGTCAGTTATGTAACAAAAAGATAAGACAATCGATTGACAAGAGAAATTATTAATTGAGAACTAAAAAAATTTTTGTGAATAAATATAAGAAAATTCATCAAAATGAACCGGAAGAAAAATAAATTTGATCGATCGAAGTGGATTTTTTAGGGTGGCATTATCCAGTAAGGGATAAAAAGAAGCCTGATGATTATATATATATAAACATCTTAAGTAATTAAACTAATACATCATCAGTAGTACTAAACCGAAATTGTCGCGTTCTTCAGTGCATCGTCGACCTTATTCTCGTTTTATTTCGAACATCAATATAGCTGAATTATGTACTTGTGTGTGAATTTATGTGTACATATATACCTACATGTGTATACATTGATTATTGTATACTATAACAGCGTATCATAATAGGTGAACCTCATTTAGGTCAAGGGAACTTTCCCTTCCGCTTAGAGCTCGTGAAGTTGACACATCGCTTGTTACGCTACATGGTGCTCGTGTTCAGCTCATGCGTCACAGTCTTATTAACACCTCGTCTGACAGTTTTTTTTTCATATCTCGCCGCAAAACGCGGTAAATGCTAAAGTGGTCTGGTGAATGATTTCCGAAATCGTGTTTATATTATTTATTACACACACACACACATACATACATACATACATATATATATATATATATATATATATATATATATATATATATATATATATATATAAAGAGAGAGAGAGAGAAAGAGAGATGTGTGTATGTTTTAAACAATAGTTTAAAGAAAGTCTAAAGTTTATAAATTATGGTCAAAGGTTATTTAGAAAATCATAAAATATTATAGAATCAAAATATAAGAATGTAGTAAAATTTCATATTGAGTAATAATCGTTTAAACATTCCTTAAAATATTTCAGATATTACTTGAGAGGAGATTATTATATTGTAGAATATAAGAATGTAAATTAATAAAAAAATAACGATAGAATATGTATAGAAAATGTAGTAAAAGCTTAGAAATTCTTGTTATATATTTTATCATTTAGCTATCTTGCTTTTGAAAAATGAGAGCTGTTAGTATTTATAATTCAAAAGTTCTACTATGTTATGTACTATAATATGTAGATAGGAAGAAAATAACAAACGAAACTGTAGTAGAATTATTTTCCCTGAACTAGAAACATAATTTATATTGCTACAATTTATATTACACTACATAACAAGAAATAAATAAAATATATTTTTCATCTCTTTGAAAATCAATGAAATATAATTGTTCTATAAATTTAGATTTTATTCTATAATAAAATTAAAATTTAATCGAAGTTTTAAACTCTAAATTAATGAAATTTTTGTATGAATTTGGACATGATTTGATCAAAACCAACTTCTATACACGACTTAAATTATAACTTTTCTACTTTTTCCTATATTTCTATATTATCTAATATCTTTCTTCATCTATGTTCTGTTTCTATAAAGACATTCATTTCATGATGAACTTTATTGTAAAAAAAACCCTAAAAATAACTTTTATAGTCATGTCTTGTCTAATTTACAATTCGAATAAAATTTCATCACAATCTTAAGTAAAGTTTATTTTAATATCCTATACTCATTGAGGTAGGAAAAATAATCTGAATTAGAAATTATATGTATTGTGTGTGTGTATGGATGGATAGATAGATGGATGAATATGTATGTATACATGTCGAGTAATAATTTTATTTATCTAAAAAATAGCCTTTTTAAACGTTTAAAAAACTCATTATTTTTTATTTACAGTGGACACAACCGAACTGCCCTATCATACGTCACTGAGCAGTCATCATGGTTCTCCGTCACCACCCCCGCCGCCATTAAATAAAACGAACACGGGAGTTATCGGTACGAATAATATCCATCACCAACAGCATCACCAGTCGAAAGTTCTGCTCCAAAACTTATTATCGGGTCAACATCACCACGCGAACGGTCTAACGCCAAACAGCCACGCTGCAGCCACCCTTGGCCACGCGTTATTAACGGCACACCGCACGCATGCGTACACGACGAGCACCAGCACTGGTACGTATTTTGTTTCAATCAGTTCTTACCAATCCGAACTCAACCAATTTTAAAATGTTTTCTTGTTTTCTTTGAACTATGAAATTAAGAACGCAATTTAATCAATCATATATATATATATATATATATATATATATATATATATATATATATATATATATATATATATAAAGAGAGAGAGAGAATACATAATTGAAATCTATTTTCGGAATCAAATCCACGATGAATTCAATTTATTTTTTTTAAAATCGCAAACACAGAGTTTATTCAATCGAAAAAAATTAGAAAAATCAATTCACTACCAAATATTATTTACTAAAAAATTGAAAGAATAGTCATATATGTAATATTTTGGAAATGATGTTGTTTAAACAGATGATCATAGAAAATAGAACACAAAACTATAACCGCACTTATATCAATTTTATATATAGTCATTGTATTTTACATTTAATTAAACTGAGTAAGTGTAAGAAATATATATTTTGTTCATTTACTTCATAGGATAAATAAAAGTTGAATCTTCAAAAAAAATTTAACATTTTTATAAGTATCGTGTTTTTTTCTGTATTTTTATTTATTTAAACACATTTTTAGATCAATTTTGATTCAAGCTCGAATATTTATTTAAATAAAAGTTTAATGCCATTTCATAAAAAAAAATTTTTTTAGAAAAAAGTATTTTTTAAAATTATCAGATATTGATATTTTTTTATGTGAAAAATATTTCGATTTTAATAATTTTCTTCTTCGAATTATTACTACATAAATAGAAAAATACATTAAAAATAGTGTATTGTACATTTAACATTAATTCTAAATGTTTTTTCCATTCTTTTAAAAATTTATATAATTGCTGAATGACATGCTTTTATATACACACACACACACACATATATATATATATATATATATATAATGTATGTTTATATTTATGTTCATTATTTATTCGATTTTAAATCAATAAACTGAGAGAAACGTTGGAAAATAAACAATAAAAATCCTACAAAAGTACCTGTAAATTCGGCAGATACACATATACATACATACACAGTGAGGCAATGGATACAAATTACGTACAACCACTGTGGGAACGATTTACTGGTCATTTGGGTATTATTTTATCGACTACAAAAACTGGACATAATATGTTGGGGCGACGTAATGAATTCACAAAATGACCGTTGGTCAAGGTAGACTGATATTTCGAAATGATTCGATTTTAAATATTATAAAGGGTTATATAATATGCGACTAGAATATGTGCAAGCTCGGTTTTGAATTTTGCATACATTAAATACCTTTTGTGCACTGACCGAACGGCGTTCCGAAAAATCGCTGGGAAGGGGTTTGTTTACCTAGCGGTTTAAATGCAAACAGATAATTTAAGTATTTTAAAATATACACACATACCTTATATATATATATATATATATATATATATATATATATATATATTTATGAAACAATGTTATACAAAATATATTTTGATTAAAATTTCCAAACACATTTCCTATATATTTTACATAACTTTTTCAGCATGGAGATATATAAACATCATTTTTTATTAAAATTATTTTTTATTTCCGTGAAATATTTGTGTTAAGTGTACAGAAAACATATATGAAAAAATTTGAAACTAGAATGATATTTGTTATCATCTGGAAAAGTTATGAGAACAATTTATTATGGAAAAATGTATTTAAGAATTCAAGGTGTAATTTAAATAATATAATTGTATTTTTATATATATTGAACAATATGGGAATCTTAATTAGAATTTATTGTTTTGATTAATAAGTCATTCATGAAGCAATGTCATATTGATTCAATATGCAAAACACAAGTTAAAGAACTATTTGATCATATAAGGCAATATTATATATATATATATATATAGTATTTAATTATATTCTTATTAATCACACTTTTAAAAAGTGAAAAAATTAATCGCTCTTATAATAAACTAGAACCGCAGAGAAATATTTTTCTGTATAGTATTTTTATTTGCTATTTAACATATTAACTTTACAAAAATTCTAATAATAAAAATATTTTTTATATTAATCAATTTTTAAACTATATTTTTTATTCGAACATTTAACCCTAGCATAATTTTAAGGTAATATACCATTATTTTTGATATAACCACACAGCTACACACACACATTTATGTATATGTAAAAAAAATATTAAATTATTAATTTTATATTTACAAATTAATAAGCTAAATCATATAAATATTTTTACTGTATATTTTTTCTTTGTCATTTAATAAGTTGCATGCAAAAGGCTCATCAAATCAAGAGAAGTATCTTTTATTAATGGATTTTTTTCAAAAAAACAATAATATTTTTCTTTCACTATTTGAAATCATCATATATTTTTTTAAAAAAATACTACATATATATAATAATTTCTATCAGCCTCTTTCTGTCCACTGCTTGATGGAGACCTCTTCCAAATTTTTCTATTTCGGTTTACTAAATAAATATATTTATTTGTATGAAAAATGACAGAAATGGACTAAATTTCACAAATTTTCGAAATAAGACCAAAACGTTTATGAAAAACATATTACATCACATTTCTCTTAAACACATGACAAGAGATCGATCAGTTAATGAAAGCTGCCTAACACTTATTTGTGTACGAACTACTACTAAGCTATATTTGTCTGTCACCTGGATACAAAATAACAAATAATTCAATCGTTTGGAGCGACGAATGTCACTTCACCCACTATTCACTCCATTATATAATATTGACATTGTGATTGCGAAACTTGAACAGATGTTGTTTACGTCACTATAAAAGTTACGTTGATTTTCCATACGGCAGATGCTGTTTAACCCTTTCGCCAGTATCCGAAAATCGACCACCCTTGATGATGTACATAGTGACAAATAATAATTCTTTCAAAAATAACCAAAAATCTAATCTTGATCTAGTACAGTCGAACATGACAAGCAAATAACATACGATTGAATGACGTCATGTGTGTTTTGTCATTGGTATGCAATACTGATTTAGCAATTTTTTTTTTGCAATAGATTCTCTACCAACAATCTCTAGAACTTTTATCATGTAGATATGTATATTTAATGAAAAAATATATTAAAAATTATTTATTTTAAAATGTATTTTGTTGGAAATAAATAATTCATAAGTGACCGAAATAGATTTTTTACTTATTTACAGTTTTCAGCAAAAATATAATATTGTAATATTATTATTACTATTTTTTATAAACAAATATATTCTCAGTAAATATATATTATTTTATTCTGCCACCAAACTTGTTATCTAAATAGATGTAATATGTGTATACGTATATATATATATGTGTGTGTGTGTGTGTGTTTTAAATAAATGTATTAATTCTACTATAGAAAAAACACAAATGTATCTAATGATAAAAAAAATTATAGAAAAATAAACAAGTTTTATTGAAAAGCTCCATATGAAAAATAAATTCTGTAAATAAGTTTTGAAATGAAAGTTGATGAACTGTATATTGATCGTTGAACATATTTTTAAACACGTGAAACTTTCAGATCAAACAGTTTCAAAAACTCACACATGAACAAAAACGTTTCCATTTCTCTAAACATTTTCAACACCATGTGTTGAAGTCCTGAATTAGATTTACACACACAGTGACTCACAGGAATATCCCGGATAATCCCGTACCATTATACGGGCGTGTATATACATACATATAAATAAAGCCTCGTGTGTATAAACGAATTAGAAGAAAAAAAAAGTATCATTTCGAGGAAGAAACGAACTAATTTTAGGTAAATTGTTCGAGTTAATAGGTATAAAAGATGAAACAGTGAATTCCGATATATAATCGATTAACTGCTAATTTATATATTTATTTTGTGGACCTAATGATTCCAATAAACGTTTATGTGCACGAAATGTGCAAATGCGACCTGATTCGTTTATTATGTGTTTGTAAACAGACCCAGTTTCATGGAATCTTAAATGTATTTATTATTTCATGTTATGTTCAGTCGGTCGATTCGGAAAAATATTTACACGATATACAAAAGAAAAGTGTATGTGAATAATTAAGTATTGTATTGTACACTTCCAACTAAAATGATACGTGGATTTTTAAAAGTACATTCTTCCAGAACTTGTTTCAGAATAAATAGAAATTAAATATATTTTAATACAATGAAATGTTGATTAAATATTTTTTTCAATACAAACATAATGATCATATATTAAACAAGCATAATTTAGATAACATAAGCATAAAATTCTTATCCTGAAAAATAATTATGAAAATATTATCTGAAATTGTATATATATAGAGAGAAATTTAGATTCTCAAGGCTTATTTACAAAAAAAAATCATACATAATACATATAGAATTTGTCTGTTTAACTATTTTGTGTATTTGCATTTGTATAACACGTTTAATTTTAATTTATAATTCACTTAGAGCTGAGAACCGAAAAAATAACTAAAAATCATGTTAATAACAAATAAACCTTTGAAAAAAAAGTTCTATGTTAGTATTTTTTTCCTTAAAAAATATAGCGCGATATTATTGACAATTATTATTAAATTTCCTATTTTATTTTTCTTGTAATCATAACTATCATTAATTATTTTGAATATACTATTTATTTACAAAGAAAACTAATTAGAATAATATTATATGTTTGTCATAAAACTTTTTTTAATCAAATATATTTGATAAAAGTAAATAACAAATATATTAGATCCAATAATTTATTTCTCTAAGTCTACATAAAATATATTTTTATAAAAAAAACCTAACTAATTACTGTTTAAATAACAATATTTTTTCAATTATCTCTGTGGAAAATTATTATTAACTATTAAATATGAAAATGTAAATGTTGGACATCTGTAACGTACCTTTTTTTAGATTAAATAATTTTTATAATATTCAACATCACTAAATATAATTTTTAAATAAAATTTAATATTTGAATATTTAAAAAAATATATACTATTTTTACAGGTGAAGAATATTTTTATATAAATTTCATGTTTAATTTCTGTGAAATTGCGAAAACAAATAAGATTTTATAAAAAAAATATATATTTCATTGCCAGTTTGAATTGAAAAAAAACATATTAACGAAATGATAACCAAACTTTACCATCTGCCTCAATATAGTTTTATTAAAATCAACAACAGTTTTATTATTATTGCTAAAATTTATAATATTTACTCACATGTAATTAAGCAATATATTATTTACATTAGTGCTCAATTCTGAAATAAATTGGTTCACCTTTTTAATTTGGATTTTAATTCTTAAATAAAATTATCTCAATAAGAAATTCAATCTTGTGTAATAAATTATATTGTAAAATTTATTTAAAATATCACAAAATGCTATATGCATATATATATATATATATATATATATATATATATATATATATATTCGATGTAAAGAGGAAATACCCCTATTTCATTTCTTCTTGTCCTATGGTTTTTGTAAATTCAATTTTTACATTGTTCTTTTTATTTTTTACTAAAATATTTTGAAATAAAATTAATGGTATAAAAATGTATATTTAATACTATATTAGTAAAATACTGTATTACATTTCATATATTATTTAATTTTTGTTTTTAAACATTTAAAATGTTTTTTAATGTTCGTGTTTCATCACTTTTGTGACTCACTATATAAACATATTGTTAGTTTTTATACCCAGACTTGAAAATATTTTCATGAATTAATTTTTGAATATAACTTCAAATATAATCCGAATTTTATCAAACATTTTTCTTATGATAAATTTCTGTTAATTCATTTTTATGATCCCTTTACGAAATTTGATTAATTTTATATCTATAAAAAAATGCAAATTCTACCCATTATAAACCAAAGTACAGAACTATTTATTGGATAAATGATTAAAAATTATGAGTGGAGATTAAGTATATTAACTATGTGTACACATGTAATGATAGTAAATTATTAAAGAGTATTTGATTAAAAAAAATCTTAATAATTGTTATCTGTTTAAGTTTTTCATATCATATGAGTAATTTTATATACTTTTTTATTGATAGTTTTATATTTATTTGTTTAAATCATTTAAACAAACAATTTATTTATCAATATTTCTTTTTTATAAACGGTATTATCTAGTATCATATTAAATTGATAAGTTTATTTTTTGTTATTTGTACTGAGAAAAATGAAACATTCATTATTTTTTTAGGAAAAAACGGTTAAAATATTATAATGACTCGTATTCAATTTTTAATAAAAAAAATACGTTAGTAACTCTTCCCATAGAATATTTCTATACACATCCTTTATGCTAGTCGAACATACCAGAAAATAATAATAAAAAAACTATCTTATAAAAACAAACGGACATTTGCAAACCGGATATCAGGATATGTTTCTGCACCATTTTCGTTATAATTTATATTGAAATGAAATATTATATATATATATATACGTCGATTCAGGAAAAACTAGTATCTGTTGTCCAGTATTATAAAAAAAAAATCACAATAATCCTTTCCTAGTTAAATCGCAACTTGTTCATCTCATCCCCCTTTGTGCGCGTTTACATTATTTTGACAGGTTTTTGTGACGGATGTGCATACTGCATGTAACTCATCTCTGAACCACAATAGGTTTCATTATAATTGAACGGGTTGTTTTTCAGATATGGCTATCTTGTCCGTTATTTAAAATTATTGTTAAATTTATCTATTTCGGAAACTTCCCTATTTCACATGTTACTAGTACGTTATTATAACAGGTTTCTACTTGTACATGATTCGAGAATAGGGGTGTTTTACATTTATTAAGGAATATTTTTCTATTGTTAACGAAATTAGAGCACAATACACTCACACACACATACATATTTATACGTGTAAAATTGTCTTGCTGATGATTTTTTTTATTTATATTCATTTCAGGTTTTTAATAATAATACAAAAATGACAAAAGTATCAACTTATAAAATAATGGTTGCAATATTCTGTGATTAATAAAGCAATAGTCATGTAATATAAAAAAAAATAGTTTCTTATACTATTTTTTTTATAATGTACAAGCTATTTAAAGACTTTTTTAATAATTAATATGTAAATAATAATTACATGTAAAAAGTAAGACGTAAAAATAGAAGCATTAATTAATTAAAATTGTTTATTTTTTCTAGTATCCAATCTCTTGTATTGCTATTTTTGGTATTTATTAATGGTATATTTAATTTTCTTTAGTTTTAGATATTCTTCCATAAGTTGATATTTAAATTCGTCAGCTTGTACTATTCTCATATAGCCTAATAATTAAATCTAATTACTAGAAAATATAATATTAATTAATATTTTTTAATAAGGGTTATAAATGTATTTCTCCAAAAAATGTAAACTCGATATAGTTGTAGATTAACAAATATAGTGAATCTCGAGTTTTTGAACAAGGGGTTTAAATATTATATTTAAACTAGAAAAGTATATCTGAGTAGGAGTTTTTCTATAAAAATTATATATATATATACAATCATCACCAGCCTCTTTCTGTCCACTAATGGATGAATATCTCATAACACTTTTCACGTCGAACCATTCAATGCCTTTCTCTTCCATTTCATATCAACGAATTTTATCATGTCTCTCTCCTATTTATTCATGAACATCTTCTTGATTTCTCAGTCATTAAAAGCTATTATCCACTGATGGCTTTTTATTTTTACTATATGAATGACTCATTTTCATTTAAATTTTTTACTATCATTATAACGCCCGTAAATTTAGTTTTATTTTATTTCTCATTCGTCTCTACGTATGTAGTTTGGAATAATTGTATTATTTATATCTAAAATAAATTGAATATAAAATTTTGTGTAATCAATATTTTCAAATGTAAAAACTTTTAATCAAAATAGTGAACTGTTAGAAAATCTGATTTCTATATATCTTAAAACTATATTAATATGAAAATAAGAACAGGAAGAATAATATTCATTATAAAGATTAATATTTTTAAGAACAGTAAAGATATTAAAAATGAGGAAGTGAAAAGATTTTGATACATTAAAAATGTGTTTTTTTTTTTTAGAAAAAGAATATAAAATTTAAATAACAGATCATTACTCTGAGTTTAGATTATAATTAATTTTTAAATTAATTAAAAAATATTTTTTCATAGACCTTGATTTAGAAAAAAATACCGAGTATACTACTATATAACTATTTTTCTTTTTTTAAAGGTGTGGTATATAGTATGTTGAAGCTTTAAATCCAATCTCTTATTTACAAAATATGCAATCTTTGAACTTTATAAATAATTTAAATTATTAGAAAGTATTTATATACAGAAAAATAATTATTAATGAATCCTCATTTCCTTACAATCAGGAAGACAATAATATGTTTATTGAAAACCTACATCTACTATTATGAGATTTAAGGTCAGATTTGTATTAATGAAGTATTGATTAACAACTAGTCACACTTTTACGACTGTCTATTTATATTTTATTATACTCACATGCCGTAATATACATAAATACATCCATCCATCCATATATAAATATATATTTAATTTCAAAATAGCAATTTCTAGTTGGTAGATTTTGCAACAAACATTTTACGCCATATTTAAAATAAATAAATATTAAATAATTGTATTAATGAACTATTAAAAGTTTAAAGAATTTTCTTTTTATTCTTCTTTAAAATATATATTTTACATACAATAATCCCGCGTGTAATTACATCTATATAGGGAGAGAAAATAAATAAATTCTAAACAGAGCATGAAATTATCATACACTTATATATAAAGTGCTATCGATCATTTATTTTTTATTCTACTTGTTATTATGTAAAAGATCAATAATTTAAATTGAATTTCAGAATGTAGAATCGTTTCGTGTGTTAATGTATAAAAACATTAATGACTCATCCAGAAATATACAATGAGTTCCAAGTATGCAATAGAAGTTTTATTTCTGAAAATTATTATATATATATATATATATATATATATATATATAACGAACGTTGTATATCAGTATATGGGAAAATCAATAAGATCACCGTTCAGATTTTAATGATAATGTAAAGCAATTTGTCTAAGCTCCCTTTCATAAAATGCAAATTCTTAACGGTCATCTCCGAACACAAATTAATCAAAAAATCAACAGTAACCTGCTTAAAGTAATACGCAACATCTCCATTAAGCTTACGAACTCTCTGTCGAAATATAAAGAGAAAAAGAAAATCAACACCAAATCCGTTTTAGCGAATGCAAATTGTTTCATTGCCAAAAATTACATATATATATATATATATATATATATATATATATATATATAATGTGTATGTATATAAATAAGCTCATTGTCGTTGAAATAAATACATTATATATCGTCTTCATTCTCTTCTCACGTTGAAAGAAATTGTCCGTCGAATCCCCCACAGAAGCCATTGAATCAAACCGACTATCCTTTTAAATCCTTTCATAAACGTACATATATTTTGCAAAACAGGACACAACCATTACTTATTGTTATCTTATAGATTAAAAAAAATTGACCAACGGTCATCACATGTAACGACATAATCTAAAATGACCAGTGGATCTTCTTCTTGGTATAGGTTTTTCGTTTCATTCAAACAAGTCCATTCTCTAGA
This sequence comes from Neoneuromus ignobilis, assembly GCA_029203775.1. NCBI lineage: Eukaryota > Metazoa > Arthropoda > Insecta > Megaloptera > Corydalidae > Neoneuromus > Neoneuromus ignobilis. The sequence goes on from CP092095.1 coordinate 19,083,458, forward strand.
ATTTATGCTTAATCATATATTAAAAAAACGTGAATACCTATACATACATACATATATACATATACACACAAACATACATGTATGTATCGAATCGTATCGTTTCGTTAAAAAATATATATTAGATATAACCCTAGTTCAAACAATTACGTACAGACATAAAATACTAGATCGCAGCATGTGAAATCCGTTCGGAAATCAAATTTCGAACGAGGTTCAAACAATAAGTAATTCCAGTATACTATAGAAAAAATAATAAGAAAAAAAAACACGCGTCTATTCAAATATCCTCATCCCCGGTTCAAACGGACCGTACAGCACGGAAATCAACATAGGAATGACACGAAATTCCGTTACAGAAACGTTTCCTCTCACCAAGACGTGTATCAGTTATACCGAAGGTCGCTCCACGTCCAAATAACTGACCGGTGGTCGTTGGTTGGCATCTTTCATGACCCTTACAGTGACCTCCCCTATATAATAGATATGATTAATAGGCGATCAGGTCATTAGGTCACGCCGGACATTAAAAGGATGAACCGGACATAAGCCGTACCGGAATATATTTTTATTCGTAGCGCGTTCAAGAAACAGGTTCTTTGTCAAAGGGTTAGGTTGGATATTTTTTTTGCTCCTACCGTTTGTCCTCGATACAGGAGGGTGCATCGACGTACACACGTTCCCTGTTAAGATCGGATAGAGACGTGGCATGTGAATCGTATGTGTGCGATGGAGACGAGTTTCTGTTTTGTGGTTTTGTTTGAGGTTCTTATCCCTTGATCTTTTTTTCTTGTCGTTGCGAACTAGAGAGGGCGAGTGTCTTTTGTACTTGTTCAACAGAGATATCAGTGCCTCAAATATTACGAAGACAGGTATTAGTCAACCGTACCTGTAAATTAAACAAAGATTTCGCTATTAGTAGTGAATAGAATATAAATGTCTCCCGTGTTCTTGGAATGTTTTTAGTCGCTTCTCGATAGAATTTAACATGTATATGACGAATATAAACGTATCTATAAAAGTATATCTTCACCCCTTTCTAAATAAGAATGGATTTATGCTGTTCAATAAGAGTTTTATAACACTTAGATACATAGATATTGTACATTCGTGTAGCAATGTATCTAGTCAAACAACTTGTAATAACGAACTTTTTTTGTACTGTAAGGTATCGTAGTATTTTGCTAATAGAACCATTTTTTTCGTATCTATTGTAATAAAGTGTAACTGGACATTGTCCTCCCTATTCTTAAACATTATTAATTGCTTTTTTGGGGAAGGAAATTTCAATATACCGGATGAAGTATTTAAAACGTATATCCCTGATACAAAGGTGAATAGCTGTGGGAAAGTTTCGTATTTTTCCGTTGACGTCGCGTGTTGACTTTGATTTAAATCGATTTTTTTATGAACGATGACTTTGGTCTTTTCGCGAAAAAAAAACATCATTCTCAGGAATTAAAAATAACTTCCGGTAAATGGAACGAGTTTGTTCATATATTCTTTTTAATTAAATTTATATCAGATAGTTACAGTTCTAAATATAATTCACGGTTTTGAGAGCACTGTTAATTTTAAGCGGTATTTAAGGTATTTTATAATTATAAATAAATAAACATTTGTACATATACTTTTTTTTAGAATGTATACAATTTTAATATTATTCGATTATTAATCATTCAAGGAAATAGTTTTTTAAATAAAAAATACATAATTCTAACCAGGAATTACATTCACGGTCCATTAGTCACGAGTGGATTAACCACGGACTCGTGATTATACCTTTTTAGTGATTGTTAAAGAGTAATTAGTCTATATAATAATTAAAATTAATCATCGAGTAAACAATTTACAAGCAAGTATTATTTATATGCTCTAAAACGCTTCATGTATGTATATAAATAAAAAGTATTCGATTACAAACTGTTGAATTTAAGATTTTTTTTTAAAGAATTATTAGAATTCCAGAATTTATAAAAGTTATTTAAACTATTAATTATTTTATATTAAAATTTGTTAAAGAAACCGAGGAAATAATTAAAAAAATAGAGATGATTAATTAAGCTCATCTTGTACTATCTTTGAAATTTTCACCGATAAATGATTAAAATAATGAATGTTATTTATTTGAATAATTAATAATTCGTATATAGTAAACCATTTCGTACGAAAATGAAATAGAATTGATGAACACAATAAATGAAAATGGCAGAAAGACAGTTTTGACAGAAATAAGTTAAATAAATAATTGTTAAGTATATAAACACAAATAAAAACACAGGACTCTTTTGTGTGTAACTTTATACGAAACTATTTTTAATATTAATTTATCTAACCTAATTCTGTCAAAGTTGACATTTAACGATGGAAAAGGTGTATATAATATATATATATATATATATATAATTTTGTATGTGAATATTTGTCTATTTGTTTTAATAGTAATATTAACTTTTTTGAAATCATTATTTAAGTAAAAATTTAAACTTACAGTTTTCATTGAATTGACATCATAAAAAATTAAAACACGGAATAATTTTCTACATATTTTCATAATTAAACTGTATAACAGTTTTTTTAATTTTTAATTTCATATAAATTCTATTAATTTCATTTAGAATTACGTTATATCTAGAATTATCTGCATTTATTATAAATATGCATATGGTATTTGGCATTGATTATAAAATGAAATGTAATTTATTTTATTAAACAAATAATATTTAGTAATTGTTCATATAAGATTATTAATTCACTATAAAAATTATGTAACGTTAATTTTTAATTATCATTAATTGCTTTTTTAAATTTTCTGTTTCTAAAATAAACAGTGTATCATTTTTATATATTTTTTTTTACAAATTATCTTTTTTGTATCTATTTATATCAGTGGTTAATCGTTTTGAAAATATTTTTTTATTCAGTCATACGACTTAAACATTCGAGCTTTTAATCACATTTACGCTTTGTAACAATTCAAAATTCCATTACATTATTGATGGTCGATATTTTGATCTTCTTCAGTATTTAATGTTCTTGTATTTGTCTTGAGTAAATTTCAAATAAGCTTATCATTAACATTATAAAGATAATTAGATCATATTTTTTAACAAGTTAAAATCACTGTATTAAAATTTTGAAATCACTATTTGACTTCTTTCAGTTACTGCATTCTATTTAAGTAATTTGTAAATATTTTTTGTTGCTATCGAAATATTTGATCTTCTCCAAAACTGGTTAACGTTGAATTGACTATATTCATTTTTAATAAAAAAATTCAAAACAAGTCAATTTTACACTTAAATGAGAATTGTCATTATAACATTTTAAATAATGTATACTCGTATATTGTGTATTTTTAAAAAATGTTGCTAAAACTAATTTATTATATTTTTTGCTATTTGCCATTAGATATAATTTCAGCACTCTCTAAATAAGTATATATTTAAGATACCAATTTTTAATTATTGGTATGTATGTCAAAAAAAAATAATTTTCTGGTATAAAAATTCATTCTATTAAAATAAAAACTGATATGAAAATATATTTCGATTTGATGAAATTTTATAGAACATTAAAATGCTTCTTTCTAGTCAAATCAATGTTCAAATAATAATCTGATAATTAAGAATACTACTTCTTTTCCCAAACAGGTTCACTACCTCCAAGCCCTGCCGATTCTGGAGTATCAGATGTCGATTCGTCATCGTCGGGCGGCGGTAGTGCCGGTAGTAACAATCATCACGCTGACGAATTGAAAGCTCGTCTCCAACAGCCGCACGCGACGCAAGTAACAGCCGCCGGTGGACCTCCACAGTCGCCGTTAAATGGCGGAGGCGGTGGTACAAATACGTACGGGCATCCACATCATTCCCACCATTCGCAATTCTTAACACCTTACTACCATCATCCGTCCGGTACTGGAAGGACGTCGTCCTCGACGTCTGTCAGTCACCATCACCTATTGGGCCATCATCAGAATTCGGGTGTTACGGGACATCCGTATGGAAATGGAAATCCAGTACGTCAACAAAGTAAGTAATAATTTTTTTTTTTTAAAAAAGTTAATTTTTTATTACATAAAAAACTGTAAAGTTTAATATTTTAATTATTTATTAGGCATTTTTGACTTTGAGTATTTATATAAACATTTCATCATTTAATTTATATGACAGATTGATTAATAGTTTACTTTATACTTTACATTAAACATTTTGCAAAGACTATATAAAATGAGCTACATTTATCGATTCAGTTATATATATATATATATATATATACAGACACACACACTGCAATATTTAAAACTCATAATTTCTGTCTAAAAATAATTTATATAAAAAGATATATCTACTGTTCATTTTAAAAATATGCGATTAAATGAATTAAATAAAGTATCTTCATAACCACTCGAAGATAAGATAATTAGCTATAAAAGTTACAACTTTTGTTAATCTCTAAATAATTTTTATTTCATATTAAAAAATGTTATTTAATTCAGTTCTAAAATTTAATCACCAAAAATGTTAGACATGTAAAAATATTTTTTTCAATTATGATATTTATATATTATAACCGCAAATGAATTTTCATCGGGAATATATTTTATTTTTATTTTTCGCTATACAAATTATTTAATTGAATTCCTGGTAACAATTATTATATATATCTAATTCGTTCAAAAACATATTTCAAATACCATAGGGGTTATGAAAAATGTATAATCAAATATTGATATAAATTTGAAACATTATTTTATTTTTGTCCTTAGTATTTTTATGTTTTCAGTGTATAAAAATAATATTTAAATTACAGTTACATAAATTTGAATCTTAAATGTTTTTGATAGTAAATGTATTTTGTAATAGATATATTTTTTTAAAAAAAATGTACGAACTGGTGTTGATATTTTTTTTAGTTAGTTTAACATTTCTTCATTATATATATATATATATATATATATATATATATATATATATATATACACCCTTGCAGAATATTGAAACTTCCTCGTATGAATTTATATATAAAATCATTTTTTTTTCAAATAATAGCTTTTATGGGAATATTTTATGAAAAGTAATTCTGTATTTGTATAATACATATGACGTCATACGATTAATTCCATCCTTTCCGTTTCAAGTCTCTATATTAATCGACTCTGAGGTTCCTTTTATTCTGTCTATCGTGCATCATTGCCTGATACATATTTTTTTTAACGTTCTTCTAATCCATTTTTTTGTGATTTTTTTTTTGAATTTTTTTGACTACTAATTCACCAAACTATTTCGAACCCGTATGTTTAAATCATTCTATAACATTCTCTCTAAACTGTGAGCCTAATTGTAATTTTCTTATTCATTATCCTCTCTTTTCTGGAAACATGCATATTTCGTCTTAAATAGTTGATTTTGTCTCTTTCAAGATGTTTTTATTCTATATATTTAATTTTTTAAAAATATGACAATGAAATCATTGATTTGTTGATAAGAGAACAGAGTTGCACGTTTATTTTTTTAAATATTTATTATAAAAACAAACATTTTTATTTACTTAATAATACAGAAAGATTTTCTCAAATTTGTATAACTCAGAGAAATTTTATTAAGAACCATTAATTTGACATACAATAATTCAAGTATGTGTATATACATACATATATACATACATACACATCAATTTAACATAAAATTATCTAAATAAGAAAATGAATAAAAACTCCACTTTTTATTACAGTATACTTACTTCCCTATATAAATAAAATTGAAGTAAATGTTTATAAGTTTTGTTGTAAGTATATTTTTATAATATTATACATTGCTATTTATAGAAAGTAAGCAAGGCAAGCAATATACGTTCTTTTAAAATTATAAAATTAAAAATTTATATATATATATTATATATATATAATATGTACTATAATAAAAAAAATATTTCCTACCGTTAAAGGAATTTTTATTTTCATAACGTAGATTTCTCAAATTTTTAAAAAGAAGTAACTAGTGTTTGACTATTTTTGTTGTTAAATTGTTTTCAATTTTTATTCTAAAATTTAATAAATTAATTATATATAAATTATAAGAAATTTATTAATTATTTAGAAAAATATAAAAGAATAAGTATAATATAAGGGGATAGAAGTATATAAATATAATTGCATAGTAAAGTACGCTTTAGTAGTTATATTAATTTTCAATTTACTTCATTTCTTAAAAGTTATGAAGTAATTATAGTCAAAATGGATAGATTAGAAAAGAGATAAAAAATATGGATGACAGATGCTTTAATAAATAACAGTGGTTTAATTTTAAAAAAGCAATGTTTAATAACCTGAAATAAACAGTATTCCAGGTGTAAGCTCCCCAACAGAATATCGATTATTCACTAGTTATAGTTCTTATATAATTTGGTGATTAGATTTTTAGTGAATGTTATTCTTAGAAAATTATAATTACTTTAAGGTATTAAGTCAATATTTTTTTATATATATATATATATATATATATATATATATATATATATATATATATTAGTTCAAAAAACAACCTTATAATAATATTCATTAATTTTACTACAAGCAATAACATTTTTTCTAAGAAAATACTTGGTACTAAAAATATGTTTCATTATTCCATTTGATATATATATATATATATATATATATATATATATATATATATATATATATATATACATATAATAAATAATTCCAACGATTCTGAAAATATTCTATATGACAAAAAGTATTTTCATAATAATTATATAACACCAAAACAAACTAAAAATTAATCGAATTATTTGCCTATTTTTTTATAAAATATTTTTCAGTGTAATTCGTATTACACCACATATATATATATATATATATATATATATATATATATATATATATATATATATATATAATATTTAATTATAACAAAATAATATATTTTTATTGAACACGTGTCTTCTAAAAACTTCGTACTATAATAAATATTATCTATATCGAATTTCAATCCTCATTGACCTATATATGTGTACTGTTTTTACAAGAAAATATATTTTCTCTATACTTTTACTGTAAATAATTATATTTAACTGTTGTTATTGTACTTTTTTTTATCATCGAATATATTCGATGTACTGAACTTTTCTTGCAATAAACATTTTTTAAAAAATCAAATATAAATACATGTAGCATGCCAAAAAATCGAAATAAAAATGCAGCTGCTCTAATTTAGTAATAACATTATTCAAAAGTAGCTCAGTGTAAAAATAAATCTTTAACACATTCAAAATTTGTACTCTTCAAATATCTCAACGAAATTGTATATATCTATGTTTAAATTGTTTGAGTCAAATTGAATATTGGGTACAATTTAAAAATAATTTTATTACCTGTGATTTTGGCAATTCATAATTATTGATTTTTAAGATTGTACTGGTTTGTTGATTAATATATATGTACATATACATTAGCTGACTGATTATAATAAGAGAAATAGATTATTATATATATATATATATATATATATATATATATATATATATATATATATATATATATAATGTTGATTTTATATTATTATACAATGAAGAAAAAACGATTATTATTCAATATTCTTTTATAGTTATTATTTTTATGTAAAAGTTATTCATCCAGTACATTTTTCCAAATTGATAGTGTTTCATCTGTACTAACACAATTGCTACAAGCAATATTGTGAATGCCTTTCAGTAAATTTTAACTTTTTATTTTGTATTATACTACTGTTTAGAAACATGGATTCGAAAATTAAAAAAAGAAATTTACAGTGCAATAAAAATATTTGTAGTGAATTATATCAAATACATTTAATTAAAACAATTTTTTCACCTTTGGAAAGTTCATTTATAAAATTGCATTATAAGAAATTATTGCAACGTAATCAAGTAAATTTTCTGTCAGTTATATATTTCATGAAATTTTCTTAAATGTAGTGAGATATATATATATATATATATATATATATATATATATATATATATATATATATATATATATGTATATATTTGTATATATATAAATGAATTTCGTTTCTATATCTATATTTTATGAAACTCGTCGATTGAAATTGAAATTTTCATGTAAACATCCTGAAACTCTTATAACTTGAAGATATTCCTCAAAGTAATTGAAGGCTGCAAAAATGACAGACGGGAAACGTTTATCAAAGTAAAAACCAATAGTTTGAAATATTATAAATATTTGAATGGTGATATATATATATATATATATATATATATATATATATATATATATATATATATTTGACATAAAATCTATTTGTTGAATATTATTTTTCATGCTAGAATAAAAATGATAACATTTTATTTGACAGGAGAACTATGAACTGATGTTGAGTCATATTTATATAATTTTTAATTTTTTTGAAAGGTGGTACTGCATCAAATATCAATTATAATTGATTTATTATTCATTAATAATAAATAACGAAATATAAATAAATTTGTATATTATAAAAAAATACTGATTAAAAGTAACAAACAATTGGAATAATATTGTGGAATAATCTGCTTTTGAATTGATAGTAAAAAGGAAATTACTATTTTAAAAATATATCTGAGTATTACGGTTGTACAAAACGTTGTAATTGTTGTATATTAAAAATATTATTTTTCATTAAAAACAACTCAGGTCGATATATATATATATATATATATATATATATATATATATATATATATATATATATATATATATGTTATACTGTCCATTAGTACAAAATCCTTGTCATATCAGTAATTATTTTTGTACAATATATCTGGAGTAGAGAATTATAATCTTAATATAAATTAGAATAAAATATAAAAGTCAATTATATTCTTTCTTAAATGGTTAGTACTATTGTGTCATTTTTAATTTTATAATTTCTTCTTATTATTATTTCAATTTAACCACGTTTTATTGACTTTTATTAAAAAAAAATTTCTATTTCTATTTAAATGAAAACATTTGTTCACTGATTTGCCTTAAATATTATTATTTCAGATAGATTACTTTATTACATATACGTATGTGTATTAGTAAATTAAATTTCAGTGGAAATCGAAAATAGTCTTAAAAAATATAGTGTTTTGTATCAAATATTTATGAATGTACAGATCTTCAACTATACCATTTATAATATTTCAATTACAATTTTTGTAATCAAAAGATTGATATTATTCATACGATTTACAAAAGTGCATAGCTTTAAAAATATTTACAATAACACAAGTTAATTACCCGAAAGAATATAAAATTCTATTAATAAACAATTCGAGATGAAAAAATAAACAGAAAAGTTGCTGTATTTTTCACGACTGCAGTTATATAGCGCATGCTTTATTATTTTTGTACTGATTGTGTATGTGTGTATGTATATATATATATATATATATATATATTCAACCAAGCAATTTCATGCAAAACATCTAAAAATAATCCAAATGTGTCTATATAATACGACGTATAAGTTGTTTAAACTAGCTAAATACTTACATACATAAAAATCGACACACACACACACACACATATATATATTTATATATATATATATATATATATATATATACGTATGTATATGTGTATACAAGTATATACGTATGTGTACGAGTATGTATATATTTTCTGCAATGTGAACGAACGTTTTTTTGACCTTTGTTGTCGTAATGCAAGACAATTTAGGGCAGGTCAGAAACCAGCCATACATTTTTTTTTCTAAATAATACTTACACCTCGCTGTTTCCATAGTCACCGAGTAAAAATAGAATAAAATTGCGGAATGATGTCAGTAATAAGACAACACGTATCATATACATAAATATATTTTTATATTTGTAAGATTTTTTATGCATGCACAACATTGCACCGGTTGTAACTGCACAGAAGATTTATGCATACATTTACTTCTGTATATAAATATATATATATATATATATATATATATATATATAAATATTTGTATGTATATGAGCATTTATTATTCATGGATAAATGAAATCTATTTTTTTCTCTTATCGTTTATTTCTACATTTGTTTATAGATATTTTTTATCTTACTGTTTTAATTGTTTATATTCAAATCATTTTATTTTTACTAGTATTGTTTATATTATTCACATTTTTAAAATAATATATATATATATATATATATATATATATAATAAAAATAACAATTTTTTAAAAAAAATGATATTTAATAAATATTTTGTCAGTATAATTTCATAAATCTGAAAATTCAGTCAATATAGATAAAAAATACATTAGTGACAAAATATACATATCAAATATTGAGGTTTCTTTGCTTTTTAGATAATATTTTATTTGCTATATAAAAATATTTTTCTTAAAAATAATAAATTCTTATGGTTCAGGGTTATTTTTTGTGAAAGTCAAATAAATCTCAATTCTATATTACGAAACTATTGTTTTGTTTAACTTGTCGATTGCAAATAAGAAATGACTAGTTTTAAATTCTAAATAAATTTAAATTTTGACAATTATATATTTTTTAATACGTGACTTAAAATTGGTTCCTAGTATATTCATATAAATCCAATTGATTAAATTAAAAATCGACGAAAAAATATCCATTTATTTATTTATATCAGTATCAACATTTTTACAAATAATCATCAGACAAGTAATAAATATTGAATAAATTATTTTTCAATTAGTGTAAATAGAAACTTTAATCATTAAACAACAAACTAATACTGCAAATATTCCCGTTCTATTTATAATTAATAATTTACAGTCGACAATAATCAGACATGTAAAATAAAAAACAACATTTAGATATAGCTAGATGAAAGGACATTTCCAATTACCTTAAAAACATGTATAATAATTTATACCGAAACACACACACAATACATCGTACATATATGAAAATATACGATATTCAAATGAGATGACAAAAAGAAATGCACTGAATTTATAATAACCATCGTGTTCATTGTGTCACTAAACTTAAAATGGAACGAATCATTTAATAGCAACACGTTATATTTGAATTCGAAAATACGACAAAAAATGTGCAGTAATAAATTAGTTTTCACATGCGAAAATCTCATTAAAATACTGATAGTTGTACATATATTGATACGATATGTTCAAATGCAGTTATATATATATATATATATATATATATATATATATATATATTTATGTTGAATGTAATTTTCTTCATATTTATAAACAGAAAAAGAATTATTTTAAAATATTAATTCAACAAAATTCATGATA
>CP092095.1:19097228-19247228 GCA_029203775.1 Neoneuromus ignobilis
ATATAAGCATAATAAATTATCGTTGAAATTTCAACGCTCTTGCATAGTGATAAACTGTACAAATATTTTTTTTCGGCGTGGAAAAAATTTGACGCAGATCTTGACCTATACAATGTCAAACGAGTGAATACTACAAATAATGCATAAACGTGCTCGCTTATAATATATGTGATACATACACACATACATACAGACACGCAACATACAAAAACGATTTTTTATCATTGTTTTACGTATACAATTTGTTATGATTCTATCGCATTTTTGGCACCCACATCATTGTCATTATACTATATATATTTTATTACATTTTTTATCTCCCTTACACTCATAGGATTTATTATATATACATTTTTATTTATTGCTCATGCTTCATTTGCTTAATAGCGTTTAATGATGTGCTTTTTACTTTCAGTCTAAGTGAATTTTTTTTATTATTATACACACACACACACATTTATATATATATATATATATATATATATATGTGTGTGTGTGTGTGTGTATTGCAGTAAAATTATATCGAAATTATTTCGAAATAATCTCCCCACCGCAATTTATTTCCTATTTATAAAAAATATATATATCAATTTCTTTCGACTTTGGTTTGTATGTTCAGACGTACTTTATCTATTTTTTTCAACACGATGTTATTTCTTATTCACTCCCACTGTTTCTAAGCAATCAACAGTCAAATGTATCAGTAACTTGCATTACATACGTGCTGGTCGTTAATTAAAATAAAAACAGATCACTTACATAAAAAAATAATTTATAATGTTTATATTTAGTTAATCTTTGTTATGGCGGAGTTTTTTTGCATTATTGAATCTTTGATATCGAAACAATTTGTAGTTCTAAACAGAATGGTTGACAAAATGAAACATGCATAAATATTATATATATTTATTTATCATATTACATACCAACTCATGTTTTTTTCGTCTATTTAAATGTTAAAAATAAAAATAAATACAAGGATACAGTTTGGAAATGAGAACTGAATTTTAATAAGTGTTAATGTAGAGAATAACGTTTTATGAAATATAACAGTATTTCACTTCTATTTTTAATTAAACTGCATATAAAGTTTTAATAATGATAATTTTATTAAAAAAAAAACAAGCCATATTCAATAATTTACATCGATTCATTAGAATAAATTCAGCTAATCAAGTTTTCTATTCAATATTTTTTAATAATTGATACTTTTTTATAATTGTTTTCAGTATTTATAAAAGTATAGATATTGATAAAAAGATTAATATGCCTTTTTCCTTAGGATTTTTGTTAATTGAATGATTCACAAAAAAATCAGTTTATATATACTTTAAAATTTCTATTGATTTATAGTATTTGTACTTTGAAGTAATTATTATTATTGGACATTTTACTTAGTTCTATTTCTTAAAAGGAAATATTTGTAAATTACCAAAAATCGTTACTAGAACAATATTTTTAAATTATTAAATTTCTAAGTAATATTTTTATAATGTTAAAAATAATTTCACATTAAAAAAATGAATTGTTAAAAATTATACCATTAAATCGTTAAAAATTAATGTTCTATAAATAAATTATAGTACAGTAGAAATTGATGAATTATCAAAATATATTGTTTATTAATGTACATATATATATATATATATATATATATATATTTATATATATATATATATATATATATATATACACATATATCATAAATATATATATATATATATATATATATATATATATATATTAACCTAGTTAATATTATTAGTTTATTATATAATAAATTCATAAAATATATTATTTTACATAGAAAATGAATAATTATTTAAGCTAATAGAAATAAACATACCTAAAATACTTAAAAATTGTTAGACAACTAATTTTTTCAGTACATACTTTGGACGATAGTTTTAAAACTCAGGTTATTAATAATAGCTGAAAGCATAAATCTATAAATCTTCAAAATTATCTTCACTGTATTCTACATGCATACATACATATATATATATATATATATATATATATATATATATATTTATATATATGTGTGTGTATTTGTGTGTGTGGATAATTAAATTTATTGAACCGTTAAACCAGAGGTCTAAAAAATTCAACGAGAGAAGGTTATATTTACGGACATTTCCTTACATAGAAACAATTACCTGAAGGTTATATTAAAGACAATTTGAATAAATTGCCGTATATTTGTTGGTCGACATGCCAAATATAGCAATTAAACAGAAACGATAAATAGATCGTACAAGTATTTTTGACATCAGTGTTAGAAAACGTTTATTTTCAACTAAAATTGAGTTATTTATTATGTGCAGATTTTTTATATGACTTCGACCTTACCAATTATAACGCTCTACTTTAAAGCAAATGTAATACGTGCTGAATGTAATGTAATATAAAATTCTATTTCCTATTTTATCAAGGAACCTTATTTTAAGTCAACGAAGAAAAAAAAATCACGATTAGCTAGCTGATATATTAAATTCAAAACGTAAATAATGTCAAAATATTGATTAATATTTAATGATCTTTGCCTGTTTGTGTGATTGAATGCATTTTATTTTAAATTACTGATTATTGTGTAATTAATGTTAATGCAATCTTTTTTCTGTGCTAATTAAGATAATTAATTTTTGAATAAGTATATATATATATATATATATATATATATATATATATATATTATATATGAAAACCAAAAAAAAACAATCTTCACTAATTAAATAAAAATATTCCATTCGAAAAAACAAACACATAATCATTAAAATGAGAGTAATTTCAAAAAAGTGAATAATCTTTCATTGTTAAAGAATTATATATATATATATATATATATATATATATATATATATATATATATATATATGTTACTGAACAAATTACTCTTTTATAAATATTCAATAAAATATCTGTATTTGTTCTAAAAGAGCTAAGAGTGTCAAATATTGTAATAATATTCTTTTATTAATTGTCCTCTCATATATTATACGTGATTATTAATTCTTGTCAATTTTAAATGTAGTTATACAATATAACCGAATGAAATGTATACAAAAACTTTTATTCATAAATAATACATATTTTTTTTTAAAAAAAATACAAACATTTCCCTCAATTAACTCCGTTACTAATTTATTTATTTTTAATTTTACACGTTTATCAAGTTCTTTGAAGTGACATTCAACAATTTCATCATTTTTACACGAAAAAACGTGCGGAAATTGTAAAATCAGAATTTACACGTTTTGTACTTTTTGCAATCAAGTTATATTAGTTCATAAAAAGTAAATAGTATAACTGAAACGATAGCAAATTATCAACTTTTTCTTTATTTTTTTTAGACGATAAATCGTTTACTAAATACCGTAAAAATACTAACATAACTTTTATTTAAATACGTTTTCGTAGATAATGTGAATGTCTAATATTATTAATTCGGTTTTTAATATCGTATGATTTGTGAAATTCTTAGAAGCTATTAATTTTTTCATATTTTAGTACTTATTTCAAACATTAACTATTTCAAACATTAATATATCATCAATAACGCCCACATATATATATATATATATATATATATATATATATATATATGTATTTAATGTAATATGTGAATGAGATGTTTATTTCATAATTTAAAAAAATATTTCAGTATCTAAAATTTCATAATTATGTAAATGTGTAGTGGAATTGTGTATATGAAACAGACATATACATATACGAGCAAATAAAATTTAATTACAGTCGTGTCACAAATATCACAATTCATTCGTTATATTTGCATAGGAGAATTGTAAAGAATATCAAAACATCATCGTTTGAAAATTGTCAAAAAGCTCCTATTTAAATTATATACATGTCGTAGTCCCATATGCATGTATTACATGTATATGTATGTGTATACATGGATGTATGCATTTATATATATATATATATATATATATATATATATATATATATATATATATATATATATATAGAGTGACCCAAATAAAACTAAAGAATAGTAAGTGAAGTAGAATGAAGTGAAAGAATAGTAAGTGAAGTAAATCAATATCTAAACCCTATAGTCTCATTTTGACCACCCTCTCTCTCTCTCTCTCTCTCTCTCTCTCTCTATATATATATATATATATATATATATATATATAAACATTCATACACACACATATACAAGCACGCGCAAACAATTCATACATATATAAAATGTATGTGTGCAATATACATAAACGTATATGTATTTATGAAGCGCATAGAGAATCAACTTTTTGTTTAGTTTGTCCAGACCTAGCCTAACCTAGAGCGACAAATCCTAGGCAGCTGTGGCTAGGCAGCGCTTACGTCATGCACAAACACAACATGGCTACCGGCTCGGTCGGTCACGTTTATTTAGCGGTAATGATGATCACGTTAGAGCCCATGGAATATTATTATGTGGAATCTCCCGTTAGAGACATATATATATTCAACATCTATATATATACATAGAGGAGCACCGCATGCACACGTTTATCGATACTGTGCAGTTTCTGTTTTGTACTTCAACACGTTCGTTCGATCGTTTATCTCGCCATGAACGCTGATAAGGGCTTTTTCTTTGCTCTGTACGTTGTGTATTGCGAATGTCATTGGTTAAACAGGTTCTTTCGTTATGGATGTGCTTTTACAGGATCGTCTTCGAATATTTCTACACGATTTCGTATTATACATTTTATAAAATGGAAATATTTATCAAAAATATTTATGAATACATTTTATATGTGTATATATATATTTATGTTTGTATATTCATAAATATAGAATCATCCAAATGTGACGCCTAGATTTGTGTTTTATTAAAAAAAAAACATCTATAGGGTGATGTATAGAGAAACATGTGTATAGAGTTTCTTTTGTTTCTTTTTAAGGGGTTATACGCAGTTGCGAGGCCCAAAAACGACGTTTTTTTAGGAATTTTTTTTTAGAAACAGTATTTATTTTGCAATTACAAATTATGGTTATTTGAATAGATCCTACTTTCAAGAATAAAATAACATGTCGATCATAAAAAAATATTGAAGTGCACCGCTCCTGCAGACGATGTCCCGAACGACCTCCAAAAAAAGGCGCTTGGCGGTGATCTCCATATCGGCGGTTTGGATTATTTGAAATCAAAAAATATGGTCAATTCTTTTAAAGGATAGATTAATGCAGGTATTGAACGAAGGAATAATAAAAATTTTCATTTTTGACAAAATGGTGTCTACTTGGAAAAATTTTTCGTTTTTTACTAAAATTTTCGCTCCAAATTGTTTTAAAAAAATAGTAATAATTTTTGTAAACCTTATTCCTTCGTTCAATACCTGAGGAATATATTTGAGAAGATTGTGTGAAAATTTGAGACCGATCGGTTTAGCCATTTCTGAGATATCGAGATCACCGACTATGAAAACACTGTTTTGAGATAAACGCGTTTGAAGTTTCGGAAGTAGTTTACACATAGTTAAAAATTTTTTACAAATTCAGGTGTATGTCCGAAAATATTTATCGGATTTACTTCAAATTTTCAGAGAATATACTCAAATATATGTGCATTCCGAAAATGCAAAAAAAATCGATTTTTTGAAATTTCTAACTGCGTATAACCCCTTAATAAAAACAAATCGAGGCTTCGCATTGATGACCCTATATAACCAAATTTTCATTAATTACAATTTGTCACAAGATTAATTATTAATATACTTGTTATAAGATGCAAAAAATGTATATCTCAGAAAATTATGCCGTTTATGGAAATTTATTTTCCATAAACGGCAATACATATGACTATTTAAAATAATAATAAATGAGTAGAAAAAAAACCTATTTACTGTATTTTACAATAACTGTATAACTAAAACTTGTCAGTATAATTAAAACACTCTTTATCTACTTTACAATGTTTTCAATTACAATTTTACAATTTAAAATGTTATTTGTTGATACATATATTTATCATAGCACATTTTTTTCATCTTGGTCACAATTGCAGACCAACTTTTCAAAAATAATTTATTTAATAATAGAAGTTTCACCAGATCATTTTTCAATCTTAAAATTTTATGGCAAAAATGTTTGAAAGTTTTAATACACAATTTAGACAATAAAAGAATTGTAGTTTTCAACAAATGTTACTAAAAAAATGTTCATATATATATATTATTTTAAATATATATATATATATATATATATATATATATATATATATATATATTATGAAAACTTATATTACTATACTTATAAATCCACTAATAAATGGGATAAAGAGATGTGCATGTATGGAATAGAAATGAAAAGCTTTATGTCTTTGGAATTGGAAAGCTTTGAGAGACCTTCATCCAGCATGGGATAGTGAGAGGTTGACGATTATATATATATATATATATATATATATATATATATATATATATATAAAACATAAATATGTATAAAATACGAAAAAACATAAAATGAAGAACAAGTATTTACTTTAAAAAGATATAAGATTTTGAATTGCATACTTTCATATTTTCGATGTTTTGTATTAAAGTAATTGATTCATCGAACAATAAAAAGTTAATTGAATATTCGGTATTAAAAATAAACATCAGTTTTATATCAACATAAAAATATTTCCTTTGTAACATATATTTGCAAAATAACAAAGAAATCAAATAAAATGAAAGCGCATAGTTGCTGAACAAATATATTAAATACTAAAGAATGTTATCCAACATCCGTATTTGTAATATGTTTAATGCTGTTTATTAAAATCCTACCTGCTTTAAATGGTTATTCCAATGGAAAAATAAAAATATTTGTAAAACACACACACACATGTATATATATATATATATATATATATATATATATATATATATATATATATTAAAATAATTTAGACTGACTGAAAAAAGGAATTGAATATTATTTAAAATAAATAGTAATATTTTTTATTTACTTTATGTGAGTAAATAAGTACAGGACGTTCGTCCATCTGATTATCATCAAAAATATATTACAATAATTGATTTTTTTATTTAAATATACAATCATTTTAATGTTAGAATAGTACTATAAAATATAAGAGATTATAAATGATTTATTTTTTAAAAATTTTATTTATATAATATAAAAATTATTTGAAAAAAAATATCTAAAATAAAAATTGATAGTAAATTAAAAATAGCATATATATGAAATTATTTGAAAACACAATAAATTAGTTAGGAGAGAAAAAATAATAATTTGTATGTACATTATGTGATTTTTTTTTAAAAAAAATAGAATATTTTTTTATCCTTTCATCATGATTGACGAATACAGTACATATATATTATGGTTTATATAATTTGTTATAATTGTTGTTTCTAGCAAAATCACATACATTATATATGTGTGTGTAAGTATTTATTTTTAATCCATGTAATTTCTTAAGAAAAATATCTAATTGTGCAACGAATATATCTATAAACAAATTTTTGGCAATGGTAATCAGACATGTACTGAACGGAGATTGAACCCAGTTTTTGCATTGCCAAATTGTCGAGTTCTTCATACTTTTCTTTAAAAATAAATTATTCGTCTAGAGTTTGTTGAATCACTGTTAACTCCGAAAGAAGACGATAAGATTTTACAATTGCATAAAAAGAAAGACAGAGTTCATTTCGATTCTATTTAGACCCAGACATGATAAATAATCTCATATCTATGACCTTATAGATGCAAGGTAACTTGAAGATTATTTTCAACAGGATTATATATATACATATATATGTGTGTGTGTATGCATTTCTGTTCGTACTTTAATCTCTTTTTTAAATCTTGCAAAATATGTAAATGATCATTTTCACTTTGTCTATAACACATTGAGACATAAAAATGAAAAAAAGTCATTTCCAAATATATAATTGATTTTCCGACTTTGGTAAAGGTCAAAGTATAATAGCCGAGTATATTTAAAATGTATTTTTGAATATTCATAACAAGTATTATGCAAAATATGAAATTCTTTTGAGCATTTATTTGTCTCGATTCTAAACTTGTGTCATCGATAACACACATTAATACATTCTATGTGTACATTGGCTTCTATCCAAGACTTCATTGCATTTTTGTCCAATTTTTTTTTTTATAAAAAAATAACTTAAACAGATAGATGCAGTCACAACAGACGGTTCTTGTTTACTGAAATTGTAGTCAGATGTGTTTCGACATCTTGTTATATACTACTAACATGTTTACATTCTGTTAGATATGTCTGAATAGTATTTGATGGTCTGAAACATTTTCTTTATTTATAAGAACGTAAATTATGTCGTTTCGTAAAAAAATGTCAATTGAAATACTGAGAAATCTAAACATGAATTTGTCCTTGGCATTAATAACGAATCGAAAATCATTTGAAATGATATTACAGAAAAAATCAGGTACAGAGATAATTTTTTTGAATATATTTATTTTATTATATATATATATATATATATATATATATATATATATATATATTCGTATAAAATAGAGTTATTTTATGAATATTTTTTTTAATAAAAAATTAATTAAAACTCAAATCTTATTTAATTTCAATGAAAATAAAAAAATAGAAATTACAAATAATAATTAAAATTTGGAATACATGAAAGGTAAATAAATGAATTAAGATTTAAAGTTTGAATAAAAAACTAAAACTATATTATGAAAACTGTGTCATATGAAATTAATCAATTTATAAAATCTAAAAAATGAGTAATAAAATAATGAGTAATTCGAAAAAAGTCGACAACATGTTTATTAATCGAATAGTTGTATATATATGAAGTTGTTGACTAATGAGTCAGAGGATCGATTCTGATATAATATTTATTTTTTCAAATGATATATAATTTTTCTTGTGAGTTGGAATATATGGTACGTTTTGATTCCAGTAAATATGTTTTTATGGAAATAAATTAATTGTTTCTGTATAAATTTCTATTATTTTAAACTGGAATCCAGGAAAATTATACTTTTTTTGAAAATATATTTTATGTATGTAAACGAAGAAATTTTAAACAGAATTTTCATATTCTCAGACTCATGATTTTTTATATACCTTAATATTCAATTTCAAGCTTGAATTTCATAAAATTGAATTAAATTTAATAAAATTCTGTTTAATCATTATTCTAAAATAGTAGACTACAATAATTCTTATCACTTTGAAAAAATATCTTTTGTAATTATTTAACATCCTAAAAAATGTGAAAGCATGATTCGTGTGTATAAATCAATGGCTATTCTAATACTATAATATGGAAACGAAGTTTGGATAATTATACAAAATATGAATAATATACATTATTTTTTTAAGAAGAGTGAAATGGTTAAACAGTGTCTGTCAGAATAAAAAAATTAAATTTCAAAGAAATCCTGAACGTTATATCTCTAAGAGAAAGAATAATGGAATACGGAGAAAAGTTGAAAGCACATTTAAACAAAATGGACGAAAATAGGATACCACAAAAAGCCTATTACTATAAATCAACTAGCAGAAAATATATAAGTCGACCAAGAAAACGTTGATAAATCAGAACAGGAAAAATCCTACATCGTGAAAAATTCATGCCGAATTACTCAAAATGTCAAACAGAAGTCAAATAAGAAATATAAATTTTTAATATATTTTCAAACTGTTTAACACTTATTCATAAATATATTTTTTTAAAAAAATATATATTATTTAAAATTTATTGAAAACAGATTTGTTATTGAAATAAAAAAAATATAATAATTACTGCAAATAACATTTCATATTTATTTTCTATTTAATTTTAGTACAAGAATTATGTTTTTTTATAAAAATATGCTGAAGTGAAATATTATTTCACTATTGTTCTAGTATCAACTATATTTTACTTCAGTTTTTTAAAATTTTATGAAAATGTGCTTTACAGTATCAATATATATATATATATATATATATATATATATATATATATATATATATATATATATATATATATATATATATATACCTAGAATTATTTTTTTTAATTATAACAAAAAATATTTAAATTTAATTCGATTCGTTTTTAAAAAAGTAGATTAACAAATTATACTAGGTATTTTTTTTAAAAAAAAGCGACGAAAATAGATTTTAATATTGTCTTTGTTCAAAGGAACGGTCATTTATTTTTAAACCATAAATTATTTCGTTGAAAATATTTTTTTTTTTAGTAATGAAATAATATATTTTATTTTATTTTTTTCTTCGTTTATATATATATATATATAGACATATACATGATATTGAAATATAATTTAATTAGTATAAACTTTTAAGTCATACACATAACAACAAATTTTTGAGTAATATTTACTTAAGTGTTCTGTTAAAAATTGCGCATATATATATATATATATATATATATATATATATATATATATATATTCTAATGAAGCGAACTAGTAATTTGTATTTAATTAAACATTGCTTCAATTAATTTCAAACATAATAGTGTTTACCACATCTGCTGTGAACTAAAAGTCGAAACTCGTACGGGTTCTTTCTCTTTGAAGTAAATTACATATGTCGTTTAATAATTCATCAATGTCATTTAGAACTAGTTTTAAAATAGTTTAGCTTTGATTTGAGCCCGAAACGATATTTTTTTAATCCCAAAAAAAATTTAGTGTAATTAGACGTTTTTATTAAAAACAAAAACAGTGGAAAGTAAACAGTACAAAAAAAAATATAACGATCTTGTGAAATAAAAAAAGATATTTATTTGAAATTATTTCATTTCATATACTAACATTAATTTTTAATTCGGTTTTATTTAAATAGAATCTCTTAAATTTGTAATTAAAAATATTATAATTTTTAATATAAAAACATCCATTTACGCTATTCTATATTCTCTATAACAGAAAAAAGATTTCATAAAATGTTCCCAGCATTCCATTTCTCATTCCAATATTGTTTTCTTTGATATAATTTCCAAATCCAATATACAGTTCTATTTAATTTTAACTTTGCCAAGACAATTGTGATTAAATTAAATAATTTAAGTATTTCTTTCTTTTGTGATTTTCATTACTTTAAGAAAAACTAGTATCAAATTCGATTTATATAAAAAGAAATCATCGGATTTCACTTTGGACTACGTGACTTTTTAAGTCGGCCTACGTGACTTTTCACTGATGGAATAACGAGAAAACAAAACTTTACAAGATTTTTCCACATTATTGAGCTTCGTTAATGAATCCAGCCGCAGAAATATTTTCAACATTCATATCATTAAATATATGGCACCATATAACAATTTCATGAATTCGTTTCCACTGATTATATATATATATTTTTTTCTCTTGATTTCTAACGTTGAAGACTCTTGTACTTATCGAAGGGTCAGAAGTATTAAAAGTGAAATAAAACAAAAATAAAAATCTCAATGAGGATACAACCACATTTATATATATATATATATATATATATATATATATATATATGTGTGTGTGTGTGTGTGTGTGTGTGTGTGTGTGTGTGTGTAAGAAAGTTTTCTGTTTCACAAAAGATTTCAATCTCATTATCAACTCTAAATTCGGAGAAATAATCGAAGGTCAAAGTTTCCAATGTCGGGACGAATCGTTCGTTCCTATTTTGCGTGCGTACGTGACCGTGAAGCTCCGTTGCCTAGCAACGTTCGAACACTTCCGGTACGCCTACGCGATCGCGGAAGAGAAATATAAAACGTTGTAGACGAACCGCACCACTCAGTTTCGAAAACCGATTCCTCTCCCCACTCTAACCCCCACCACTGGCGCGACGACGGCGATTCTACAACGAAGCCACGTCACCGCAAGCGACACACTCTTGTTTTCCGCGAAAAATCGTCGGCAACATTCGTTCCATTGTAAGTTTAATGTACAGTACTAATACTCTGGTAATTTCGGTTCGTATTGAAAAGTTTCCTGGTTTCTGTATGTGAGATTTTGGAGGTCGTTAATCGTTGGAAACAATTGCTGTTTGAATGAACGATGTTATTTAGTATTTTCTACAATCTCACTGCTTAAACTACTACTATTTCTAAAGTCTTCTTATCTAAATCTCTGATAAAAATTAAGTCAAAACGTAACAGTAATTTCCATGAAAAATCAGTATTGTCCAATAACAAAAATACTAATAAAAAAACAGAATTACTAAAAACTACCCAAGTAACCCTTTAACCTCTTTAACGTCTTAATATTCTATATGAGGTTAACTGACCAACAACACGTTTTTAAATTTTGTATTTTACATATCGAATAAGCTTTTTATTAACCAAGAAAACATTTTTTATAAATTCATACAAGAATAAAAGTTAGGTTATGAATGTTAATTTGTTTCAAAATTGAATTGAAAAGTTCATAATACATTTTTTTCTTTTTAATACTAGTTTGTGATCATTCTTGTTTAATCGTCATTTATAATTCGATCTTGTAACATTGATATAAATTATATTTTATAACGGTTATAAAAAAGACAGTTAAGTAGTGCAAATTGTAATATAGTAAATTTTCATGTTTACAACTTAACGATTCAATACTGTCGTTAACAAGTCTTGTGTTAGATCGTTATATTTTTGCACGAATATAATTTATTATAGTTATAAAATTATGTTCAGTCACACACAATGTAATTTACAAGAGTCTTGATTTTTTGTCTACAAATTATTTTTAAAAAAATAAAATTCGTTTTTATATTTCAATCATTACAGGAAAATATTAGATAAGTAATTACTCCTATTTTCTCCTAAATCTACTACCTGTGTTGTCAAAAAAAATATAAATTAATAAATAAAAAAACTGTAATTTCAATATTGTCGACTTCAAACATAGAAAATGTGTAAATAGTACAGATTTTATAATACAACGCTATGAAGAAGATGGCATGTCTATTGGAATGCATATCAGTTTATAAACAAATAAAGTGAACAATAAGTAATTATTGAATATTTTTATAAAAAAAATAATATTGGATGTTAAAACCCACCCTTACAGTCTTGCTTCGCCATATTTCCCATTGATTATTGATTTATTTTTTCTATATACTTGGCGAAGTGATACGGAAGTGAATGTTTTTTTTATCTAATTTTTCTCTCTAGGCATTTGTAGAAGTAAACTCTCTGTTGTAGTTGGATTTTGTATAAATTTCTTATCTTTGATTGGTAAAACTTTCAACCATTCCCTCATATTGATTTTTGCCTCTTGGCATAATTTATCTTTGAATAATAGTATTCTTTGTCTTAGTATTTTGTTTATCACTCGTTGCATGTGAACATGTTTTCATATCAAAGCCACATGTCACTACAGGTCTTATCACTGTCTTGCACAAGAATACTTTGTTCTATTTATTTTATCCTTATTGATTAATAAGTAAAATCCACAACTATTTAAAGTGTTTTTTTTCCTTTTCAATAAACATTTTGACGTGGATATAAAATGTTTCATTTTTTACGTATATTAATTGTTAATCTTCCATCCTAGTCATTCCTCTACAATAAATATTGATTGCCTAATATGTCTGTTCAGAACCCTTCCAGCTATTTAATCGTATCATTTTAAAAAGAGTCTTCGCGGAATTCAATTTCTTTCGTGTTTTGCTCCACAGCACGAAACGTGTTCACTTCCAAGAACTGTACGTCTGCATATATAAGCTCTTCATCCCCTATTTCACACGGCGTTAGTTTTTCTCAGTTGACATACTGTATAGGCATTACAATAAAACATACTGTGAAGCCACGTCACCGCAAGCCATACACTCATGTTTCTGCGAAAAATCATCGGAAACGTTCGGGTTGAACGTCGACGGCCGCCAAAAACTAATTGCCTGTTACTAACAGTTGAAAAT
This sequence comes from Neoneuromus ignobilis, assembly GCA_029203775.1. Lineage (NCBI taxonomy): Eukaryota > Metazoa > Arthropoda > Insecta > Megaloptera > Corydalidae > Neoneuromus > Neoneuromus ignobilis. The sequence continues at coordinate 19,111,108 of CP092095.1, forward strand.
TCCCTATCTTTGTTTCGCCAGCGCGCGCCAATACAGGAAAAGCACACGGAACTCTATTGTTAAGTAGTAATAGAGGCCTTTTTCATCGACGCGTTTCGTCGTATAACGAAACCGCCTCCTCGTACATTCACACACACGCATTCGAATGTGTGTAGGTAGGTTCAAGGAAAGAGAGGCCGTTTTGTACAGTCATTTTGTTTGTGTCATGACCTTTGTTGCGGCGCGTGAACTTCAAAAGCGTACGACCTTGAACTTTAACCTTTGATCCTTTTTTTTCGTTCCGTCCTCTTTTTCTGACTATTTTTTTTTCATTCCATGAGCATTTGCCTACGGAAGTCGCTTTCGGTGTCGTGTTAATTGATTTATTTTTGTTGTTTTTAATTAATGCGCTCGAAATTTTACAATATAATAATGTACTCGAAATCTTGTTCAACGTAAGAATTATAAAAAAAGTGCGTACGTGAAGCTGTACACGTAGATTTATTTCGTTTGATTTTTTCATTACTTCCTACTGTTTTTATTTTTGTACTGTTAATTACAATCATTTAAATTGATTTCGTTCTCGTATTCAGATATTAAATCATTAGTGTTAATCATTATTACTTCATATCTTTTCAATAAACTTCTATTTTTTTTAAAAAAAAAAACATTTCCTAAAATAATAGTATTATTTATTTTAATTTCACAAATGTTATTACAAAATTAACTCTAGTATATATTGTATTATTTTTTTAAAGATTTGTTCAGATGAAATAAAATAAATTCTAAAAAAAAATTCAAACCTAACTTATCAATAAATTCCAATAACATAAATTCAAATTACACAAACATATTTGTGTTCATATCTTATTTTATCGAACACATTCAATAAATGTATATAATGTTTAATTTTAATCGTGTAATTTTTATGTGAAATCATAAAAAATGCCTTATATTTATTTCAATATGGAAATAAATAATAATTGCATAATGCGGAACTGATAACAGAATGCAAATATCTCTGATATGTATTTTTTGAAGGACAACATCGAATTATCAATTTTCCAATCACTCGGTTGTAATAAACAGAGAACATGAATAATATTTGTTTGAATTTGTTAATTATGTACATAATAAGTAAGTAAAAAATATGTTTTCAATAATGTTTACATAAATATATACAATCATTAATATATATTTGATTGAGAAGTGCATATATATTTTACAAATGTTTGGGTTTAATTTTGTTAAACCTTTGAAACATTTGCGACTTTAGTCAAATGTAATTGATTTATATTGATTCTATTTCATTTTAAAACATTTAACACTGTTTAAGAACTTTGTTAAAACAACCCTTGTTAAAAATAATTCTTTATTAAAAATTTTAATTAAATGTGTTTTTAAATACGAAGGAGGGAATTGAAAATTATTTCCAATTGATGTAGGAATTTAATATTTTGCAATAATTAATTCCGATCTTATATTTCGAAGAAAATGTCATAAACTGGATACATTTTTTTAATTTTCAAGGTCTTCATTCATTATGTATTCAAAACAAGCCGTTCTCTAAAAAAGATGACATATGTCAGAAGCTTGCACTTAAATTCAGACACATAGATCAATAGTCTGACCTACCTATGGGTCATCATTCGGCTACGTCTGCCTACACAAGTTTATCTTTCAAATAAAAATGTACAGTGTAGACAAATATAATAATCAAAATTTGAATATAGGTTGTAAAAAAATTTACATAGCATCTTTCAAGAAATCGAATCTTAAATGTTATATTTTGAAGGTCAATTTTTGTCCCAGTTTAGTCAAGATGCAATAAATTTCTGGTTTCGGTTGATTATGCAGCAATTAAAAAGGTCGATGTGGAAAAAAATCGGTCGTAACGTTATATTTTCGAAATAGACTTGCAGCACGACGACTTTGACGGAATAGAAAAGGAAACGATGCAAAAGTGCAAATCTGCAGCAGACAGCCGTTGTGCCTGATTTCGCTGTTCAATCTGGAAACGATCATTAAAAACTAAACTAATCGCGGTCAAGATGCAAAACCACTGACACTGCAGCAATATTCAATTTTCATATCCTGCCCGACACTGTGTTTAGACTGTCAAGGTGACATTTAACATCTGAACGAAACAAAAGATGTCTGCATTCCGGCCGTATAATGTCACGGGTTTACATCCTAGCCGCGACCATACATCAGCAACAGCAAAAAATATAATAATAAAAACACCAGCAAACAGCTGACCTCAAAAATTGCATATTTCGTTGTTTACGATCCGTCTGTTTCTATAATCAGTATCGGACGATTTTTTTTACAAGAGGTTCTCGATACAACGGACAATCAACACAAATACACATGCAGACACACATACATGTATATATATATATATATATATATAAACACATCTATGTATGTGGTAAAACGTAAGTGTGATAACGACGTGTTGTAAAAACGATTAGCATAAACGTGCATGCCATAACATTATCCAGTTTAGTAAAATATATAGTACGGTTATAAACTTGTTGCAATTGCGATTACAATCGTAATGAAATATTCTCTTAATGCTTTTTTTAGTTCATTTTATATTCGTAAATAAATACAACGCCATAAAAGGCACTTTTCCAAATAGAAATCAATATAAAAAACATTATTAAGAAAAAAGTATCTTAAATGGCAGTTGAATTTTTTAAATATCTAACTATAATTCATATATTCACATACCATAATTATTCTATGAATATTTTTTATTAATGGATCAATCTGTTTGTTTCTTAGAGATTGTTGAATAGATCATTTTTGCCAGTCGCATCTTAACTTTATTATCCTATTTTTGCGAAATTTGCCATAACACTGAATTATAACAACAATCATAAGAGCAAAATATAAACATTTGTTTACATCACCAGTATAAATAAACCAAACTTGGAATGAAAAACAAGATAAAAATGAATATCATTTCGAGATTAAATGATAAATATGCACGATTATATATGATAATATGTAAAATATTGGTTGTACAAAATCTCAATTTTCTTAACTCTGAAGATAAAATTTATTAGAACTTTATTTTTATTGAACATGTATTGTAGATATAATTGAGATTAGATGATGAGAATAGAAAAATATGATAAATTGTTTTTTTTATTCAATTAAAAAGAAAAGTCAATAAGTGTCATTGTGGGACATTGACCATTAATAAGTTAATACCATGTCTGTCTAGCCATTATTCTATTTATACCTAATTTTTATTTAGTATTTATCTTCAATTTTATTTCCAGTTTTTTCATTTTTTTTATTTTTAATTTTTTAAATATTTTTTTTAACAATTGCATTGTCAAAGTACAACAAATCCTCGGCACTCGAGTTCTTGTATGATCTTGGTATCTCGAACAATCCCAGTTCAATAGAGCTTTTATTGTCAGAGTTCCATTATTTTATTTTTTTAAAAAAAAAAACGAAATGAGGTTTTAAGCTCCATATTCAATCCTTAACTTGGAATACTCTCTCCAATTAAAGATCAATATCAGTCTTTCACATGACAAAAAAAATATACCAAAATTTTCTAATAAATATTCTGAATTGTTTTTTTTTAAATGCAAATTTTTCAGTTGGTGTTTAGTCTATCTAAGAAATCAGTATATAAAAAATATCTCTAATAAGTGTCACATATTTATTTTGAATAGTTTCATTTTTATGTCCGTTATTTACGAGACACAGACACATATACACAGCTGAAAATGTTACATTAAAAAGATACACTCCTAAAAATAAACGTCTTACGTCAATGATATTGTTTTGATACCATCGAAAACAAAAGGGAATTTTGAATAGTCGAACGAACGAGCACAACATTAAGAGATTTTTAAAAACGGAGCGATGTGTACAAGTGTTTGTGATCGCACGACGGCGTTCTTTTTTTGGCCCGCTGTACAATTGTGTGATAGACGTTCTACGCTGCTTACCTACCGCAATATATTTTCGAATAGGTCCCCGTTTCGTACGAAATAGCAAAACGACGAGGTGCGTTTTATTTTTCACTCTCAACTATACATTCTGGTCGAATCACTTCCTTGTCTGCGAGACTGTATATTTTTTCATGGGAAAAAAACTTGTCTGGACATCGCGTTAATTCACGGCTCGTAAACAAAAAACTAGGTAAGTATGCGTCACGGAGTTATATAAAAGTTTCTGTCGATTTCAAGGCGACATATCTTTATTTAAAGTCTGTTTGTCAAGACTTCCGCGAATATTTGTGTATATATATATATATATATATATATATACATAATTATTTATAAACAGTAGTGTATTTAACATTATAAAAATTAAATCTTAAATAATGTATAAAACTTTTAAGATTGAAAATTATTTTTTGCCATTTTAATTTTTTTTTTTAAAAATAGCATATAAAAACGAAATTAGTTTTTAAGATTAGTTTTATGTATCAAATAGAAAATAGATGAAAAATTCATACAAAATTCTGTCTTAAAAATTCCAATAACTACATTTTCTAATTTTATATTCTTGTCTTTTATTCAATCTATAAATATACAATTCACAGCCAAATCAAACTTTTCCAAGAACTTACATCATTGATCCTGTGGAAGTACATATATGCCTAATATATATACGAGGGTCGTTTGATAAATATGGTAAATTTATTTATTGTTTAATTTAATTAAATTATTCAATTTCATTTTTCTTACTTTTTTACCATACTTATCAAACGACCCTCGTATATATATTACATTAATAATTAAAAAATATGGAAATGAAAAAGCAACTTAGTATAGAATATAAAATGTTGTATATTTTATTCATACCTAGTAAAATATTAAATTACAAACATTTTATACAAAATTCGGTTTTGTTTTGACAGATTTGTCAGTTGATTTCAAAAAGTCGTAGTTTTATTTTTTAAAAGAGCTACAATAATATGTAGAAAAATAATTTCCTTTATCTTTACAGTTCAATTATTTCATCAAGATTTTTGTTATTATTTTATAAATAATTATAAGAAATTTGTGTATTTTTCTCTGTGTGATTAATGTTCTATATAACTGAAATTTCCTTTGATCAATTTCCTTTTTGTTTTAAAATTAAAAATGTGTGTTGTTTAAGATTTATTTATTAAAAATTATATATATATATATATATATATATATATATATATATATATGATATTATCACTTAATACCTTTTTTAAAAAAAAATTGATTAAAAATATAGATTAAATTTATCTATTATTGATAATTATTTCAGTAAACAGAATGTGATACTTGATAAAATTAATCATTGAAATAAAAATCTGACAAAAAAAAATTCTTTTCTGAATTAATAACTTTCAATCAATAAAAATACATAAATCAATTTACTTTATAAAGTATCTGTTGACATAATGGCAAATGTGTATGCGTGATGTATCGTAAATGTGAATCAGGTGTGTGTTTATATATATATATATATATATATATATATATTTGAGTATGTTGTCTAAATGGTAATGAGAATGATGTAAAACTTTGGTACATTTTTCATACGAGTATTTTACCTTTATATTAATTACAAATGAAATAATAGTCCGTTTTACTAATGTTTCAACTTTTCTCTCTCTCTACATATATATATTTATATATATATATATATATATATATATATATATATATATATATATATATATATATATATGAATATTGAAAACGTGCAAAAATGTATTGAACTAAAGTTCATTCACGAATATCACATCTATAATTGTCTCCACTCACAAAATAGTTTCTTTATAATATGTATTCTTTGTTTGGTAGACTTGAGTTAAATTTAACCAACACAACGCATTGTTTAACAATTTGAAACAATAACAAATTACTAGACGTGAATATTTAATTATATTTTTATTGGATTTAAATAACTGACTGCAGAGAAAAACAGATACTACTGTTCTTTTAAACTCGTTGTCTACAACATTTCAAATTTTGATGAAAATCCACATGTTACATCCACATGACGTTCAACTGCAAATTATTTAAGTTAAAATATTGTAATTAATGTTAAAAAAATAATATTCAATTATATCATCTAAATCATCCGTACTTGTAAATGATAATATACGTACAAGTACATTCAAGTAGATATATTTAAATAATAAACATGTAAGTAGAATTTTAATATTGATTGTGACTAAAATAGATTTATATATATATATATATATATATATATATATATATATATATATATAAATAATTCTATTTTGTAAGATCAATTATTTAATTGAAAAATATATCTCGACAAGTGTGATAAGTTATGAAAAAATGCCAATTATGTGATAAATAAAAATAGAGTTAAAAGTGTTATCTGTTTTAATTGTTATTGTTTTTTGGGAGTTTTGTTTATATTGTTCTAAATTTAAGACGAACAAATTATCGTGCAAATTCAAGGTCGCAAATAATCAAACATTTTTTTTGTTTATATTGTTATCAATGTTACGACCTTATAGCCAGAATTGAAATTATTTTATAATTCGTTTTTTCCTAAAAAGAAGTCTGTCAGATTCTTCTTACAATATATGTGTTGTTTTGTATACAAATTATTATATGTTATAGTTCATACTGAGTTTGTAATTAAAACTTGTTGTAATCTAAATTCGACAGTTTTTTTTACAAAAAAATCATATGATATAAATGTAGTAAAAATTTCCTTGTAAAATATTAAATTTTATAGTTATACAAAAGTATAACCTTGTATTCAGTGTTACATATTTATTTTTTTTTGTTCGGAAATTAGTAATTTTTTAATATATTTTAAATATAAAATAAAATTCCTTGAACTATTTTCATGTAACCATTGTATTTTTTAATAATTGATTTTTAAATATGTATTTAAAAAAAATCTAGAAATAACTATACCTTAAAATATTTCAACTATTTTCTTTTTCAGTAAAAATTAAAATTTAAAACTAACAAATCAATAGCAGTTTAATTTACGGTTAACAAATCTATTTGAATTATTCTAGCACAAAACTGAAAAAAATTAATCATTTTTTTTTACAATTTTAAAAATAAATAAAAAATATATTCAAACAGAATTTTTGAAAAAGTTTATCAATTGGTATTAAAATTAGTATATTAAAATATCTGATTGAAAATTATTATAAGTAAAAATAATAGTTTGCTAAATAATTATTTTTATATCACTACATTGCAAAACTCAGTTTACTTACTTAAAAAAAATATTTAACAATGGTTTTAAATATATTTGAAATAATATTTTCAATTCGTGCATATTTTGTGTTAAACAATATAAGTCTTATGTTATGAGCTTCAAAATAATTTTGAAGTTCATTAATGAGTATATATTTATATATATATATATATATATAAATATATATATATATATAAATATATATATATATATATGTATGTATGTATTGATGTGTGTGCATGTGCATATATATGTGCAGTCTTTGTGTGCATATGCAGATGTGTTTCATCAGTTCAACCACGATCGTATCCTCGTTTATTTAACTTCAAAACTAATGCACTTGTACATGTTTCATAATAAACATTTTCTTTTTGTTGAAGATTTGTGTTATTTTTGTCTTAAACATACAATCGTTCCGAACGCATATAACCTTTAACTACGTTGCAAAACATGTTTTTGATAATAATAACTTATCGTCGAAAAAGTGCATTCTCCTATTATTCACTATAAGATTTATGTGTACACACATACACACACACACACACACACACACACACACATATATATATATATATATATATATATATATATATATATATATATAAATTGTATTTGTTTAACCACATACATACACAATCATTCAAGAGAAAAACCTTGATATCCTCTTTCTTTTTAAAATAGATTATAACCTTATTGAATATTATTTAAGTGATATTTGTAAAATCACTTATTTTTAATGTGTACAATTACTTACGTTTTTGCAAAATATAGATAATTATATTTAAATATTCATATATATATATATATATATATATATATATATATATATATATATATATATATATAATTGGAGATAGGAACTTTTTAATTTTTCATAGAAATAAAATATTTTTTTTACATAATACTTAATTCCATATTAAATGTTACATAGGTATTATTAATTATCATTTTTAAAAAAAATAATATAATTTTTTTTTATAAAATAATATGTTTTTAATTTTAAAAATAATGTATGATCAAATCATGAAAAATTGATTTCTAATAAATAACTGATAGATATTGAATTTTTGTAACAATTCACAGTATCTCACATTATAATTGACATTTTATAGATAAAACTTGGAATTACTATTAAATATCTTTTTAAATTTATTTAAAATATATGTCCTATTCGAAAAATTCTAAAAGAAATAATTCTTGAATAATGGATATAATAGACAAATGTTATTGAGCAAGTGTAATTAGAAATAATGCTTGTATTATATAAAAAAAAAAATTTAATTGACTATACAATTCATTGCAAGTAATAAATCAAAAAAAGTTTTATTGAATGCAATAAAAAAAAATATTAGTATTGCATCTACTCAAAACAGAATATAACTAATGTACATACTAATAGCAATTCAATTCTTCAAAAAAATACTAGACAAGATAATCATAAAAATAAAAAAAAATTCAATTTTTTCTTTCCAAACACTTATATAAAAGGAAAGTTAGAGACTGACGGAAATGAAATGGTAAGTTTTCTCACTTTCCATCGTCGACTGAAAAAAATAAATAAATAAAATCCACCGTTTGGCAATGCTTTTCGCGACGATTTTAATGAATATGACAGAAAAAAATACGAGTTTCATTGGTAACGAAATTGGAAATGTTTTCTTTACTTATCCTGTTTTTCGGTGTTTATTTTAAAAAAATTATTTACATTTTTATTTTTTATAATATATTCTCTATCTCTTTTTTGAGTACATACACACATACACAGACATACATACATACCATACACATTCTCTTTCATCATTCAATAATATTCAAAATATAAATACTTTTAAGAAAAGAAATTCTATATTAACGTTGTTAATTACATAGTTTAAATGATTAAGACATATAAAATCATTTTACTTAATTTCTTGTATTTATTTCGATAACACTGTTATTTTCATTTAAAAATATTTATATTTTAATTGCGAAATTTACACATACATTTATCCTTCAAATAAGAATCACTATATGAAAAACATGATTATTTATTCGTTCTATAATATATGTGTATGTGTGTCTTTTATAATTGTAAAATTTCCTAATTTTACTACAAAATCTATCTACATTATAATGGCTTCGCTTTATCTCTACAACCACAAAGTTTCATTTTACCACCCTTATCGTTTCTCAGTATTTCCCTGTATTTATATTATTACAAAAGCTATTTTGATTGATTTTATATTTGAAATTATTTATTTTTGTATTTGAAATATTTCACGTTTATATAAACTAATCCAAATGAGACTGAAGTCTCATTTAAGTCACCTATATTTGAATTTTGGTTGAATAATGAATTTTATAAAAAATGTATTGGAACTTATTGATTAGAAAAGAAGAAATATGAAAGATTGAATCGTTTTTTAAACATATTTCTATTTAAATCAATTTATATTGAATATTTTAAAAGAACACTCGATTTTTTAGTTTAGTCAAAGAATTAAAGCTGTTGCTACGTTATTAGAATATTTATTAAAAAAAATATTATTGTAGTTAAATTTTTAACAGCATGATGTAAATTAGCTAATATTGAAAGAATCACATATTTATAAAAATTAATAAAAAATTAAAACAGCATCAATAAATTTGAATGGAAATCTATGTTCATATAAAAAAATCATTTGCACAACTCTAATCATAGATAAATTTTCTTCTAAAAACCAACGATATAATTATATTCATTTCAAATTAGTAATATCATTTTACACAAATGAATTTTAACCCCAACACCACAATAATTTAAAGTGAGAACGGCTCTACCGATGATGGTGTCGCCATCGAAATGCATCAGCCGATATAATTATAGATTATATAATTATAAATAATAAGTGAACAATAAATGATTATTGAACACTTTAAATTATTGTGGTGTTGGAGTTAAAATTCATTTGTGTAAAATGAATCAGCCACAGTTCCAAAACAACAAATAAATTAGTAATATCAGTATTGAAAATCGTTCCAATTTTCGAATTTGGTTCACCTCCATACAGAGTCAAAACATTTATTATTGAATTCGAATCTTGTTTTATTCCGGGCCTGTCTCGATTCACGGTCGCAATGAAACCAAAACAACGAACGTTTATAGTTTAGACGTGCGACAAAGATAGCAGACGGTAGTAGTTCAACGACTCTACGACTTTCCGTGCGCTTTGAAGGTCAAGCGCCAGCCGCAGCAGCCGTCGTCGCAGCACGCTATGATCGCGCTAGAGATGCAACAAACACAACATGTTCACTGTTGAGCCGTTGCGCAGCGCTGATGCCGGTGGATTTGCGTGGCGCACGCGCGAAAAACACACAAAACACGTTCGCGACACAGAGCAATTTTATATATATATATATATATATATATATATATATATTATTTGTGTCTTTATGTGTGTATGTATATCTGCTCACGCTTTTTTAGTTATAGACGTCGTGATCCGCTATACGAAAAACAACTAGCATATTTTTAAATTATATACAGTTTGGTCATCGAAACATTTGTTATTTACTGAATCGATAGATCAAGATTTGTCTCTTGTTTGCGTCTATCTTCCCACATGTGGACATATTTTATTATTATATGCGCTTTTTTCTATATGTATATATATATATAGGGTCATCCAGATGTGACGCCTGGATTTCTGTTTTGTTAAAAAGAAACTGTATAAATGTTTCCCTTTACACCACCTTAAACACATGTTTCTTTATAATAAAACACAAATCTAGGCGCCACATTTGGATAATCCTATATATATATATATTTGGAGAATCATAATTCTCCGATTGTTCAAATATACGAATTGTCTCGCAGCACAATTTTATACGAATTGTTCACAGCACAATTGTTCACATTTTTATAGTTTTGGTAAAATAATATTTATGAAAAATAAGTAAAAAATTTTGACTTTACACTAGCGTATGTGATGTTGTTGACAAAAACTGATCGGCTATTGTCACCAAATTCATAGCCGTCGCAGCTACGTTCACAGCCGCCATATATATATATATATATATAAACTAGAAATTTGTCTTATTTATCAATATTCAAATTATTTTCAAATAAGAATATATAAATCTTTTATAAACAGTTACTTAGAACAATGAGATTAGACATATATATATATATATATATATATATATATATATATATATATATATATATATATATATATATATATACACGTACATCAAAAAAGATATAAAATATCCTGTTCGATAAAATTAATACTATATGAAATTAATCAAATAATTCCGTATAATCTGATAAACAAAACATTATATTTTTTTAATTATTTGGATATTTATTTTGTAAATAATCTCTAATGTAAGAGGAAAATATAAACATTTCAATTCAAGTACAATATTTTAAAAAATTTTCAAGTTTAATTTCTTATATGATTTTAATTCGATAAAAGGAGAAATTATCTTGAAAGATAAACATATCACCTAAAACACTTTAATAAACAATCTAAATTAAGGATAAACTTATCAAAATTATTTTTATAAAAATATACATGTAAATGAATTGTTCTATAAAATTCATACTTAATGAAATTATTTCGTGTATGATCTACACTTAAATATTATTTTTAATCTGCTTATTTCACTTACTATGATTAAATATATATTGAAGATCTTTTTTATACATAACGTGATAAAGGTTTGATATCTGTTTTGGAACGTGTAGTTTTTATTATTCGTTGTTAATCTGTTAAACTATCTTAACATAATTTATTAACTTCTTAATGATTTTTATTATAGATAATTGATATCTTATCGCCCTTATTCATATTTAAATCTAATTTTAATTTATCAGCATTTTTATTATTCAACTTTTTCCTTAAAGTAACCTTTAAAAATGTTCATTGATATACATTTTATCAAAAATGTAAACTTCATTAATAAGTAATAAATTTAACGATCAATGAATAATTTTAAAAAGGTGAATATCTATGTTATTATAAATATAAGATTATTTTTTAATTCATATAAAACCAAATTAAAAATATTTTCTGTGCTTTAAACAGACTAATGAAATATTATAGTGCAAATAATAATTAATAAAAAACAACTTGACATATATAATTATCTGAAAAATGATTTACTTCATTTTTTTTGTATTATATATGAAAAATAATTTTCAATTGTAATTTATTTGAAAAAATCATAAAGATTCATCATCTTTATTTTTCAAGCATATATAACTTTTTTGCACCAAGGTACTAATATGAAAAATGTCATTTAATGTAAATCTTTTTTATTATAAATCATATTTAATATTTGTGTTGATGATTCCAAGTTATTCTACATTTATATCACTGTCGAATACAAATAAAAAGTATATAAAGGATAATAAATAAAATGCTCTACACAAATGAGATCATAGATAAATAAATTACATATTTAAATTTTAATATCTATTATGATTGAAATATTTATAATTAAACTTGTAAAAAAAATATATACTTATATGTATATTGGATAATAATATAGCATGAAATTTATTATTGTACATAAAATAGTTGTTCAAACGTTTTACTAGAACATGAAGTGCAGATTACACATTAAAATATTCCTATTAACTGCCATTTCTGTTAGTTTAATTGTTATTTACGACTATGTAATACGTAAATGTTAACGTCGTCGTTAATTCGTTTTACATTTTAATATGACATTTCGTATAGAATTCGTTGTATTTGCAAAAGAATATTTCTATAAATGTTTTAAGCCCATTAAATAAATTACCGTTCGATTCATGCTTGTTACAATGAAAACATCGAGTGACAGTGATAGTGAATAGAAACGAGACGATTGTGGAGAAAAAAAGATAAATGCTGTATGTATATAAAAATATATATTGACAGCAAGAACTTCGTGCAGACAAATTAACGAAAACAATACTAGTTTTCTTTTGACGATTTTCACTAGTGTTGCATTCTCAGATGAACATTTATGTCAAATTTCTAATATCTTCACCGCAATGAACACGTTTTACAAAAACGGTAATGAAACACGTTCGGTTTTCTACGGTGAATCCGCAGGAAGCCTAGTTTTCACTAGAACAACTCAAATGAACGCACAGCTGTATTCTCTGTATGTGGATGCATGTGTCTTGTACATTCATACAATTTTCTACAGAGTGTTCAATAAAATTAACCTCGTAATATATACATATATGTATTTAATAAATTTTGCAATACTGGAATTAATATATTTTCTGCGATAAAAAATATAATTGGAGATAAATTTTTAATATGTTACAATTTCAACTTCACTTATTTTTAGTAATATATATGGTAAAATAGATGATCATTGTATTAACCAATTAATTAACATGCACGCGTGGCAAATCCGTCCAAAGCAATTCGCAGCGAGTTGATATTTGAAATCATTTTTTTTTAAGTTTTAGTCACACACACACATTAACATTATAGTAAAACTCTTAAATTGATTAACAAATTGATTAATAATTTTTGAAAAGGAGTATTTCTTTGGTTTTGGTACGTTTGTCATTTTACCGAATAGAATAGAGGTATTAAAAAATTCCATATCCATTAGATAAAAATATATTTTTCTGTAACTTTTTGCAAATTTTCTCATTAAAGGAAAAAATGATAAATAGTTGTTTTGCAGGTCTACTCCACCCATACCATCATTGTAATCTAAAACTATATTAGGTTTTGTAATGTTTCCATTTTGGTCTGTATAATTTCTACATTTTTTCTTTTTTGTTACAATCATTTCTGCTTTGGAATGTTTTGAAGAAAATAAATATATATCTTTTTTGTCCTTCCATTTTACAGCTAAGATACCATTGTAAGATCTTAAAAGAACTTAAAATGTTTTTAATTTTGTCGCTGCGAGATCTTTTAGCATATTCTTTCTATTAGATTTGACTGTTCCGATAGTATTAATTTTTGCAAATGTAATTTCCGATACAGTTTTGGTGACGAATACCAGTTATATAAAAAGAGGTTGTGTACAAAATCAACTAAAAGTCTATATAAATCCAGTACAATAATTTCTGATGCGCTATTATCAGAATAAAATAGTTCTTTGATAAAATAGTTTTTTATAATAATAAAAAAAAATTGTGTTTTGTAGTTACTTGATTATTATTAAATGAAAATATGTAAAATTAATGAATTTCTACAAAAAACACTTCTACACCTTCAAAACAGAATTGTGAAACTTGCTAACTGAACTCCGATGTTATTTTAACTTAGCAAAAATCACACGACGTGCTATGTACGTCTTAACGACATTTGGTACAGATAGCAGTTGACGTACATAGCACGTCATTCCAGCGCAACTGGTTAACACGTTCCATACCCGATTAATTTTCGATGACTTTTAGTTCATACCTTGTTGGTTTGATCTCTGTCCTATGTTGTCTAGTCTTGTAAGGAAATAAAATTTGAGCAATATTTTTTTCAAAAAATAAATAGATATGTCACATGAAACACTGAAACCTCTAGATGTAATAACGAGTATACATGATATTTATACATCAGTTAATTATATTATGAACCTTTTTAAAGATAATGTTATATTAAAACGAATTCTTAATATGTTTTTTAAGCTCCATTATAGACACTATTAATAAAATTAAATTATTTCGTATCTCAATCATTTAATTTCAAAATTAAATATATATAACATTTTAATGATTTATGTTCATAAAATCCAATCAAAAATTTTTAAAAAAATGAAACTTCTAAAAATATTTAATTATATATATTAGGTTGAAACTGGTCTTTTGAATTTCGAAAATGAATTTAATTATATTTAAAAGCGGATTATATATATATATATATATATATATATATATATATATATATATATATATATTTTAAATGTTTTAATTGACAAATTTACTCGAACATTTCAACAGTACAAAAACAATTAAATGCGAATAATTTGTCTTTATTAAAATGTCTGTAAGAAAAAAATGGCGGTTTTTCGCAACGTAAAATAATGATGTAGTAATTGTGTTCCAGTTTTGGCTTCAGACAATTTATCATGAATACTCTGTATTATATTATGCGTGCAATGTAAACATAGATCTATCTATGTACTACTAGTATTTAGTTTCATATTTACTATTCGCGTGCTTTATACTCATTAGGTGAAATACGTAAACTAGACAAGAATTTTGTATGCACACTTGCATTTGCTAATGCGACTTAGGATTTTGTTTTTACATAAATTCTCTAATTATAAACGTGTATAGATACACATACATACACAAACATATATATATATATATATATATATATATATAATGTAAAATATTAATTAAACATTTTTTTCATTATATTTACCAAATAAAAAGAAGATAATTGTAATATTTTCCTCATTTTTTTAATAAAAAAATGATCAATTCGATTGTATGTGTATACACAAAATTTCTAAATTGTAAAAAAATATCTAATCTTCATATGTGCTTAAAATAGAAATACTTATATCTGGTTTTAAATACAAACGTATAAATAAATAAAAAACATGAAAGATAATTGTCAATTACTGAACACACACACATACATTCGCGATAATTAGTGAAATTTAACTTGATAATTATTTATTTAAATTAATGCAAATTCGATTGATTCTTATGCAACGTCGTTTTTTTTTTTGATTTATATAATCGAACGTTGCAAGATTTAAATATCAGGTCGAGAGATCAATATTTGCAATCAATATGTGTTTTTGTGTGACATTCGGTTAATGAGCAGTAGAAAATTACAATAATTTCAATAATAGGTACACAATCTGAAACTGTTTTAATTAATCGACAATTTGTCAAGGATCGACCGGTTGCAAATCATAGAATTGATGAAATGCATTCGTAATGATATTTTGAATGGAAACGTAACCTCTAAAACGATAATTGTTGCGTAGTGTTGCGTCAACATTTGATTGTGTTGAAATCTGGCTCAAATCCACGTGCCAAATTATAATATGACCTAAATTTGATGATTATATTTTACAATATTAACAATGTATACTAATTGTCGAATTATATTGTGTTTAATTCTGATGGAAACTTATTAATATTTATAAGTTAAGAAAAAATAAGTTTCTCTACTGTATAGTTTATTAATAAATTTAATTGCGTTGTTCTTTTTCGTTCGTTTTTTATATTTTTACATAATATCTAATTATAATCACACGCCTGTATATATATATTTGAATTATTTTATTTATGTTCTTAAAATAAAATAATATTTAATAAAATCTACAATAAAACTGGCTATAAAGTACATAATATTAATTTAATATTATTTTTTAGTCAGTTTTAGAAAGTTTAACAATTTCAATTAAAATATATAATTATTACAAATATATTAATTAATAAATAATATATCTTTCCATTTTTTTACTTTTGGTTTTAGTACTTATGACAAATTGACTGGAACACAAAATCATTATTCACTTAAAAACCACAATGTTTTATAAAAATGTTTAACATATTATTCACTTGTATTGCTGATACGTATTTCGAAAGCAATACAACTACTGTTAAGGACTGCATTATAAAATCTAGATTTTATTATAGATTGTTGTAATTATGATGGCATGTATATTGAAATATGTACATTAGTGAATAAAGTTAATGTAAGTGATTTTTGAACATCTCCAATGATGCATTTGTGTCATTTTTTATGTAGAAATATATAAAAAGTGTCTTATTAATTAGTTTATTACCTATCACATATTTTTTAAAAATATATTTTTCTTTTTAAATATACAAATAAACATGTTACCCATTAATTTCATCTACAAATCATCAATGAACAAATCATCATTTAATAATAAATAACATGATATATATAATTCACTCTTCAATAAAAGATCATTTATATAAATAGCTTTGATTTAAATTCAGATATATTGCTCAATAGATTAATACACTAGTTCTTATTATTTTTTAAAAAAAATTAAAATATGTGGTGTGAATAATTAAAATAAATAATTTAAGACTATTTGGTTATTGTAATTTTCTGACATGCATATACATACATACTATATATATATATATATATATATATATATATATATAAAATTTCAAGTAAGTTATCATTGGGCCTTTGATTACTTTAATACACCCAAAAAAAAAAACTCTGTCGTGGCTCTCTGCTAAATGTAATTTCGTCAATTGGCCACTTGGGTACATTTTTCTTTTTTGTATTTGCGCTCATTTTATCCGTTAAAGGTTGACATCTTTGTACGCAATCTCTAATAACGAAATCCACTTTCTCTGTATTCTCGCAAAGATCCCGCGAAGAGTGTATTTTTTACATACGGTCTTTCTCCGTATTGGCTACATTCTTTTTGTGTAGCCAATTGATAAAAATTCCAGTACGCGACTGTTGATTCTGAGAAAAACGTACTATATATTTTTCCTTCTAAAATGCATTTTTACATGACTTGCATATTTTCCGTTACAGATTTAAATAAAAGCTTGTTATAAACACGGCGGAGATCCACTGTTTGATTTAATTTTAGACGGTAGGTTTATTTCAGTTCATATGTATTTAAAACGGAAATAAATCAAATAAG
The DNA here is from genome assembly GCA_029203775.1 of Neoneuromus ignobilis. NCBI lineage: Eukaryota > Metazoa > Arthropoda > Insecta > Megaloptera > Corydalidae > Neoneuromus > Neoneuromus ignobilis. Next base: position 19,128,886 of record CP092095.1, read on the forward strand.
TGAAGAACTAATATATATATATATATATATATATATATATATATATATATATATATATATATATATATATATATATATATACTTTAATAAACTAGTTGTTAGTTGACATCACTAAGTAATTCTCTGAAGGTCATATTATTTCTAATTTCAATTTGAGATTAATATAATTTATATACGTAGAAATAGTATAATTTTAAAATAATAAATATAATAATGTCGACAATTGCAACGTAAAATTTAGAAATATATCTTTAGTGACTAATGACAATTTTTAATAAAAAATAAATATATGAATTTGAATTCATAAATAAATAGGATGTTATAAATTTATGTAATTGATATCAGTTGTTGTTACAACGTAATTATTGTAAAAATGATACAAGTAGAAAATTCATTCAGAAATTTAGTAAAAAACTGATTAACAATCATTCGAAACTAATACTATTTTTAACTAGTTAAAATATTAGTGAATTGTAACTGATTTATTCTATTTTATTGATTATTCCTTTCTGCAAAAAAAAATATTTATAAAAATTCAATGTTTAGTACATTTTAAAAATGAAAAATATCATTTTTGTATCAAATATATTTTTCAAAATATGAAAATACTATATAATGTACATTATTTTTGATAAGATTACTTTAAAAATAGTCCAGTAAAATATTATTTTGCGATTGTCAACACGACTAGGGAAATCACTGTTAAAGTTTTTTTAAAAATCTATAAATATTTTCAACAATGAAACCAATTTTTCATAGTACAATATTTTATGATATCGTTCTTCAAAGCTGATCATATGGTTAACAAAATGTGTATGAACAATGAAATTAAATCAGTAATTATTAAACTTTTATTAGTAATTAATTTCTCTTATTAAGTTGATGATTATGAATGCTGCACTTTTCGTCATTGTATTCATAACACCATATATTATTTTCGTATAAATTTCAAATATTTTTCAGAAAAATACTTTTATAAGAGAACAGGTAAAGATAATGTTTTATCATTTATCAATTACTTCATAGCGAACTTAATACAAATAAGGCGTTCCCTTGAACAAACAACTTCAACAAATAACAGAGCATCTGATTTACCACAAATGGCGATGAATAAAAGAGGGTTAACATGTTTATAATCCAAACTCACCCCGATTCGCCGAAAGGGATTTCGACAATGTAGGTACGGATCATTCAATATATATGTTGAAGCGAGGTAGAAACATCACTTTATATATATATATATATATATATATATATATATATATATATTTGTGTGTGTGTGTGTGTGTGTGTACGTGCGTGCATGTGTGATGGAAATGTATATAAAAAGAAACCGCGACAAACATTAGCGGAACTAGGGTGACCAACCTATTCAAGGTCTTGCCTGCGCCTCCTCATCATATCGTTGCAATAAAACTGCAACGTTGCATCCGATTGGTGTTTATATAGGGGACGTTGTATCGTCGCCCAATCGTGTTTATCGTTACGGACGACGAAAATATCCGGCAGGAAAACTGAGAGTGAAACACAAACGTGTGCTGCCTCTACCGACCGAGTATAAAAATAACGACGGACTGTGTGCGAGTTTGTATTCGGCGGCGGCGACGACGTTGCGCCAAGTCTTTTTGTTTTGTTTTCATCGCGGTTGGCATTGCAGAATTGCATCCGTACTTGTGACTACGTTCGTCCAGCATAATGTGAGGTTAGGATTGAAACGAGACGGATATTGAGTCAGACGGTCTCGTTTCGTTTTCGATTTCTCTCTAGATCTCAGCACTGCGATTGTTGCGATTTCTCGTCGTCTTTTTTGCGATTTCGTTATTATTTTTTTCTACTGTCGTTGTCGATCCTTTTTTTACAAGTTGCATTACAAGTCTTGTTTAATGTTTTGTTATGCTGTCCGTTATTTACGGTTTTGGGTTTGGTATGTTGTTTATCACATGAAAAAATTCATGTAAGTGTTTGAAATATATCGAGCGTTAACGTCGGCCGCCATTCTGATATTTCGTTTTTTATTAAACTATGTGCAGTATAATATATTTTGTTTGGTGGTCACTGAGTCCAAAAATATTTTACCCAATGTCAATGAACATATCATATTTTCAAAAAAAGGAAGATATATTTATGTATATATGCATATGAGTGTGCATATATTATTCATACATACATATATATATATATATATACATACACACACACATACATATACAAAAGTATATATACATATACATGAAACATAATAACTAATTTTTAGATACTATCATCATATATATATATAATAATATATATATATATATACTCGACATAAACAGAGTATGCTATAAAATAGGCAATTATGATTAAAAATCAAAAGTTGCGTGTTGGTTTTTTAGAAAATATATTTTTTATTCGTTGTTAACAAACAAAATTTATATACACATACATAAAATTAAGGCATTATAGGAATGAAAACAGAAGCAATAAAAGACCAACTGAATTTCAAGAAATTAGTTACAAAACTAAAGATTTAATAACATTTAAAATAAATTAATTTTTGATTTTTAAGATTTAAATTTAAAGTTTTGAATTTCCCCAATTATTTCAGCCTAATGCAAGCTATTGTGTATTAAAATAAATAAGGTTGCCAGACTAACGAATATTCTAAAATGTACATTTTTTAAAAGATCTTTCTTTGCCCTTTTTCAGGGAAAAAAATTAAAGTTGATTCGTTTAATAATAATACGAATGCGATTTTTTTTATCTTCATGACGAGTATACTCGACATTATGCGAAAAATTTTTGTTTCGCTCTGATGAGTATACTCGACATAAACAGTTCAAGGGTTAAGAAAAGAATTTGCAATTATTTCTTTAATAATTGTGAAATATGAGTTTGTATTGCAAGCACAAAAGGACTTAAATGAAACTAAAGGTTTAGATACACAATTACATATTTATTCCTTCAGTCTCATTTAGGTCATCATTTATTTTCAATATTTGCTAGTTTTGAAAAAATAAAGGTAAATATTGTTTTTTTTTAAAAAAAAATATGCAAGTATTGTATCAAATATAATTTAGAATTATACTATATTCTTTAATTATAAAGAAATATGTTATTTATATTTGATTTATTTTCAAGATTATATAAATTCATCTATACAAATATGTGAAAGTTTTATTTTAAACAATCGAAAGTACGATTTTTAAAGAAAACATATTTATTTTTATCAATCAATCAACAGCGTTCAACAAAATACTGAACAATCATCAATCCATCAGTCAACAACTGTGGCTCGAGGAGCTCTCTATCTGTCGTTGTTACAATCTCATGGCTAGAATTGTATGTTGTTCTTACAACATTCAGATTAGAACTGATGTTACCCAGTGTAATAAGTAACAAAGAAACCTCTAGGTCTCATTATCGCGATATTTTATCGACAATCAGAAATTGATTGTTGCATTTATTATAGGTTTAAATAATTCCTAACGGAATTATTCGTCAACAATTAACGCATGGATTATGTATGCTGTTCCCGTGGGAACAACCTTAGAAAAGTTATATGTGTTTCATATAACTTGGACACATACACACTTATCAAATATATACAATATTTTTTAATATTTATATAAATCTTAAAACTACATATATTTTTCCGTTTATATTTATTTAAAAAGATTTTCATGAGATAATTGCAATTTTAAATGATTTATATTTTTCTCTCTTTCATTAATAGAAAGAAATTTATTACTACACTTTTTTAATTGTTATATTAGACTTATTGTTGAAATTAGTTTTTACTCATTTTATGAATACAAAAAAAATCTAAATTATAATATTTTTAAATAAATATTTTTTTCTCATATTTTACGTTGGTCTTATTACGAAAACCCATTCATTCTTTGCTGTTAAAAATCACAATATTAATCATATCGTATCCATATATTTTCTTTTTATCCCCCTTATTAATATTTTAATACCCAACTATTGATCATATTCAATCGAAATTTTATTGAAAACCAAACCCCGAATTAAACATACCAATTGTAGTACATATTCAAACAACCCATTGATAAAATTGGTGGTACGGTTTACGACGTACATGTAACGGTTTCAGTTTTATTGTAATGTGTATGTGTGTATACACGTAACTCGACTGTATGGTTTGCCAATTGCAAATGTGATAGCTGGTACATTACTCTGCAATGAGTCTTTTTATTTCTTATTTGGGCGTTGTTGTTATTTTTAATGCTACAAAGTTCTACTGACTCCATGACTGATGTTCGACCGCCAGGAAACTGTTCGCAATGCTCATTTGATTTTTACTTTTACGTTGTATAACCAAACTGTCATTCCAGGAATAACTCTGCAACAAAGATATCAATGAATAATAAGCATACACATATATACATACATACATATATATATATATATATATATATATATATATATATATATATATATATATATATATATTAATATTAAATTGCTTCTGTAATATTGTGGTTAAATAAAAATTGTGAAATTAAATATGAATATTTGAAAATAAATTAAAAAAACTCTTACAACATTAGTTTTTCAAATGAATTTAAATAAAAATAATGTACGACAACCACAGACAGTTGACAAAATAAATGATGATATAAGTAATAAGTTTTTTTTCCACTGAATCATAAACAAAAAAGATAGTTTCATCTAAACAGTGCATACACAGGATAAACATATATTGGAAGAATGTTTTTTGTCCTCAGAAACTACAATATATAAATTATGAACCATGCCCGTTGATATTCGTATTTATTAAATTTTTAATTCAGTTATATTTTGGAATTATTGAATATTTTTATTATATTCAATTATAAACATGTGAAATTTATCCAATATTTTAAATTTAAATATAAACTGCGAATTCTAATAAAACAATTAAACTTAATTGTATTGTTAATAAAAGTTATAAAAAAAGTAATCGAATATAAATAATTATTGCACATTTAATCACACGCAGAATTATTATAAAAATATTCACATAACCCGTACTTTATTTGAAAAAAATGTTTTTATTTAAGTTCATTTTCTTTAAAAAATATTTATATTATTTTATACCTGCTTAAAACTACTATATTTAATAAAACAAGTATTATTTTCTGTATTTTATTTAATTATAGAACAATTCTACAATAGTCTACAATTTCTTGGAAAATATTTTTAATTCATGTGATTAAATTTATTCATAATAATTAAAATCAGTTTTTTTTTACATTACGTTTACTATTGTGTATACGTTCTAAGAATACAAACTTTTTTTAATCAATTTGCGTTTTTTGGTATATATTACATTTTCAATTCTACATACGAATAAAGTAATGTTGATTGATTAAGGGAAATTTTCCAATTCGTAAAAAGCAATGAAAACTGCATTGAAAGAGATTAAGGAAATTAATTAAGCAAATTTTCTGAAATTATAATTAATATTTTTACCTGTCAATTCCACCTTTCAGTTCATACTTAGAAATTATTATTTTTTTAAAATACTTAGCTATATACATTCTTATAACACGGATTTTTTAAAATATAAATTTATATAAAAATTTTACCAAGAAAAAAATTATTCAATATCTATATATATAGTGGTTAATATTTTTTTTTCTATCTTAATTAACCACTATGACTAATTCTCTTTTTCAGAAGTGAACCACTCCTCGACATTAAAGTTTTTGTAAAATGCTTTGTTTGAATTATTGTCACTATGAAATAATCGATAAACGATGAAATATTACTTTTAACTATTTTATTATCAAATGTTATACAGTTTCATATTTCAAATATATTTGTGGAAATTATATTAAGAAATATTCTGCTTTTTAAGAAATATTTTAAATATTCAAAAAAAAAAAAAATCAAATACATTCACACAAATGAATTATCACCCCCCAAGAAAGTGTTCAATAATCAGTTATCATAAATTTTGTTTGTTTATAATAACAGTAAGCTGTTGCGCATTTCGATAACAAAGCCATCATCATTAGAGCACTGAGTTATAACAAAATCCACGTTATAAATAATAAGTAATTATTAGACACTTTTTAACATCTTGAGATGTTAGGGTGGTAATTCATTTGTATGAAAGTTAATTCACCATAGTGTCAAAACAAATACTATGAGACACATTACTTAAAATATAGTGGCAAGAAGTAGAGTATTTGTAATCGTTAATTTAATAAAAAAAAAAATAGCCCATAATTTATAAAATTTTGTGATGTTGATATAAAAGGTCCATTTAGAATAAAATGTTAATTATTATTTTATTGGTCTTCATTAAGTAAATATTGTATGTCGATATTGTTTTTTTTAAAAAAAATATTTATTTCCAATCTCCTATTTCTCAACATTGTAATATTGGGTTCGATATCCTTTCGAACGTATATTTTATCTGTAAAGAAAAGTCTTCGTCTATATTAGTAAAGATACACTTCAATAAAATAGCTTCCTTCCGTTAACGTGACGTCGACAAGAAAATAACAGAAAATGGCTACAGACGGAAGTCGATTAAAAATCAAACATAGGAACAATGCAGCCATCTTTACACACACACACACACACACGTGTATATAGATATATGTTTAATAAAGCTTGAGTCAATTTTGTGTTGCTGTTCTGCACTCTTTATTACTCGTCGCCGTGTTCATTTCCTGCATTAAAAAGTCTACATTGCCTTTTTAAAAAACTTTTATTGCCATTTTTCTTTATCCCTTATATATATATATATATATATATATATATATATATAAAACTGTATTTAAAATGGCATATGTATTTTATGTTCCGTCCAATGTTAATTTAAATATAATCTTTGTTTGATTTTATCCGAATAAACAATGATTTATTTTATTTTATTAATTGCACATTTCATTGACATTCGTACCGTAATTAGTTGTTGAAAAAGTCAACAACCTTTGAAAATTAACCTTGACAATTTGAATGCACGTACATACATTTATCTAAATTTTACTTGAAATATTATTTGATAACATTATGTATATTGCGAAATTATTGATTCTGTGCTGATTATGTTCATGATTCCGGTATCAAAAATGTATTTTTTTTAAATGTACTCGTACGCATACATATGTGCAATCACGCACATAAACGTTACTTTTTGAAAAACTCCATGTAAACATGATTTTTTTTATCTCAACTTGAAACATTTTCGCTTTTTTTTATTTTATCAGCATATATATATATATATATATATATATATATATATATATATATATATATATAAATATGTAAGTATCATTATGGTCTTACATTTAGACCTTTTGATAACATTAAACGGTATTTTACGATTACAAATGTATTAATTAAAATTATATATATGGGTCGTAAATTATATTTCCTCAATTAAATGGCACACACACAAACTGTGTGTATGTGTATATATATATATATATATATATATATATATATATATATATATATATATATATATTATAAAAATAGTATAAATTTAATAAAAGATACTATACAAATATTGTTTTAACTCGGATTAATAAATTCAATTATTTGAATATAATTCAAAAATAATATTTCAATCGTTTGCTTCCATTCACTGATATTTTTAACATAAACTTTATTTAAAAAATTACGCAACCACGTTCGAAATTGTTGTTTTCCTTCTATTTCCAAGGTCACAATTTAAATAATCCTAAAATTTTAAACTATTAATTAATATTATAAGCGGTTTTCAATTTTAAACATCTCTCTATATCCACTTAAAATTATAGGAGTGGTATAAAGAGATATATATAAAAAAATACCTATATCTATATATAATATTATCTTTTGCAATTAAAAAATATCACTGGAATATTCTATAATTTTATCAGTATTTGACTACCATACAATGCTATCAAAATTGGAATCTAAATCTTAAACTTAATGAAATTAATCTAAATTTATATATATATATATATATATATATATATATATATATATATATATATATATATATATATGTATATATTAGTTATATTAATTTTTTTCTATATTATAAAAGGCTTTGAAATGTAAACAAACAATATTATCCGCAAATGATTAGATAAAATTAATGAATGAAAATTTTCAATAGATACAATTTTGTAAATTATTTAATATATAACTTTGTTTAAAAATAATAAAAAAAAACAATTATTACGAAACTGAATTATTTTAAAATTGAAAAATAAAAACTAGAACAGTTTCATAATATTGCATATTTCGAGCGATTTCGTCTCTGATATTTTGCCAAAAACATTTTTTTTTTTATAAATTGATATATTTTAATTAGTTTCCGAGGTGTGTGTTTTTCATATATGCTCTAATAATATTTTAACATTTCAAAATACATATATATATATATATATATATATATATATATATATATATATATATATATATATAATAGTATTTATTGAAACAATTTCTTTATATTTATTAAATTACAGTTCATAAAACTATTATATTTTTTATTTTATATATTTCAAATATAAACATTCGTTTTATGTTATCCGACGTTTGATTACTGTTTCAATATGGACATATGCTAAGTAGAAAAACATAAAATTATTTATAAATATACATACATATCACGAATGCATATATGTATGTGTTTATATATATATATATATATATATATATATATATATATATATATATATATGCATGTATGTTTATTGCAAAAACTCAGACAAATTGTAAACTGTATACATATTTTTTCTTTGTATAAATAAAAAAGAGCGGAAATGGCTGACATCATAAATTGTAGATATAATGTAAACCCGTTGGTTTAAAACGATTTATTACTACGTAACATTTCATCATCATTAAATATATGTAATTATATGTATATGTTTCAAGTTCGAAGAGTTTAGCCCTTCTTAGTAATGACTGATTTTAAAAAAATTGCATATGTGCTCAAAAAAGTAGACAGACATAAGTTAATATGTGAAAATTATATTCGAATGTATTTTTCATTATGACAACTGTAGTAACAATTTACCACAAAATCTTTATAGACGTTTTACTTACTCAATAATAGTCGGTTGGCTTCAGCTGTTCAAAAAAAAATAGAATAAAAATAACTACTAGATTGTAGCTCGTCAGATTATTTTCGTAAAAAAATGTATCAATATATATATATATATATATATATATATATATATATATATATATATATAACTTTTAAATATTAAAAAAACTCAAGTAAAAATTATACATAAAATTTAAATACTCCAATGTTCAGAAGATTTTTTTTAGAATTTAAGCAAGTCCTTTCGTGTATGCAACCCATATAATTTTTCGATTGACTTCATAATCTATTTACGTCGTTGCCATAGAAACATATATTTTTACCATTTTTCCATACATAAAAAGTATGAAATGTGAACAATATATTTATATATATATATATATATATATATATATATATTAATTAATTAATTAATTAATATGCATTATAAAAATCAGTTAAGTTAAAGACTACTACTAATCATATTAATGATTTATTGTGATTAAGTAGGTACATATACATTGGTGTATACAGATTTTTGTTGACTTAACTTAGCTTATTATTATTTATATTATGCTATATGGGTTTGGATGGGGGAGTGGTGGAGTTTTGAAGTTGGTGAGTGTTTTGAGATAGTTGCAGGAAAGTTTCAAAAATCTGCGTTTTGAAAAAGACTACTAATTTTCTTGAGATATAAATATGTTAAATCTAAAATTATCCAAGTCTATAATTACTTATCTACTAATATAATATTCTTTTTTATTAATTGTATTTTATTTTGTTAATTACTTTGTAAAAATTATATTACAATGTCCATTGTTTAGGATAAAGAAAATAAATCAAAACAATATATTTGTAATGCAGCTCTTGTAACTTTTTGATACCTTTATTGCTGTTGCTATATATTTTTCATAAATATAGCTAATGTAACAAAAATAAATCTAACTATTTTTTTTCAATTGGTTTAATACCTGTTTAGCTTTAGGGAGATATTGAGTTTAAAAAATGCTATTTGAAATTTTATTTTACGTTTTTTTATTCATTTATAATTTTGGTATCGAAAAATTATAAAAAATTTCTGAAAAAAGATTTAAATAAAAACTAGATTACATTTTATTTTTTTAATATATTAATACAAATGAATCATTTACTCCAACGCTACAAGATTATTTTAATAAACGCGTTGTGATGATAATAGTATTACCATCTAAATATATGTTAACGAATAATTTAAATATTAAATGAATTATTGACACTCATAAAATCTGGTATGGGTGTTTCATCTATATTAGTGAATTTTTCACGAGGTCAAAACGGATTATTTACTATCAATATTTGAAATTAAAAATAAAATGTAAAGATTGGAAGATCTATTTTCAAATTAACATCAAAATTTCGATATATACTTGAACTAAAAATATGTAGAAATACTTGCATGAATTTGATTTTCTATTTTTTATATTTTAAATTATCAGACAATTTTTAAAGACAAAAATCATTCGATTAAATCTGTAAAAAATATTTACTTTTTTAACATTTTGTTGGAACTGGTACTTTACTCAAATGTATGCTAATTAAATATAAATTAATTTAAGAATTTATTTGAAAAATTTGCAAGTTGATTAAAATATACTTTTGCAGATAATTTATATGTATTAATTTATTACCTTCGGCCATAGGTACATCAATATTTTTTTTATTTATAAAACACCTAATGGATATTGTATTTTTATAATTTGTATTCTTAGTCATTTATGAATTAATTGAAATCTATCGAAATTAATTTATAAAAAAAAATTAGTAATAAGAAAAAAATACATTTATGTCACGTCCAATGCTTTTTACTTTTCAAATATTCACAAAGCAAAGATCTAGTTGAACTAATAATTCTACCTTGTAGATATTCAAAACAACACTCGTCATGAGTCATGAGTTTCATTCCTAATACCTAATTTACTTACCTACTGTACACCTGTTGATGACACTTTGATCAGTTGATTAAATAGGTGACAATTGATAAAATTATAATTGAATACCCATACTTTTTATGCACATGATCATTATTAACGAACTTATATTGTTTTACTGGAATAAGTGACTTAACTTTCAAATTAAGTTTATTTTTTAACATGTTCAGTTACTACCTGAAGGTCACTGCACTTTTATAATATTTTCCATTGCTGATTTTAGCTTTTACCTTATTATCAGGTAGCAGATTAGTACCTGAGAATAGCGCAAAAGAATGAATGGCGAAAAATTACTTATAATAAGATATACAAGTAATGACTTTAAAATATTAGTCAAAAATTTTAAATATCACTACAGATATATAAGAAGGGAAAAAATAGTTTCAAATCACAATTCCATTTATCTTGATTTCTGATCATTTTTCAGAAATAAGCAGTATTTTTGACAATTCATGCGATCGTGTTTTAAAAATAAAATATTTTTTTATTTGCAATGAACTAAACAAAGAATGAATTGACAATATAAATTCTGTTAAAAGTTTGTAAAGAAGGTATGTAGAGTTGAATAGTGTTAACAGCATTTATATTTTGTTCAATCATTTATATTTGTTAAGGAGATATTAACTGATATATATTTTTTGTAATTAAAATGATAATTTGATTACATTTAACTCATCATCAAAAAGTTTGTTCAGTCCTTTATATGCACTAGGTATATTCGGTATAAAGTACAATATTTAAATTATATTGATCTCGAGTCGTGTTTAAAATAGTTATCCAAGCCTTCACAGACAATCATTCTTATAAAAATTGATAAGTATTGGACAGTACGTGTAAATCATATCGATTGTATCATCCATAACAAATTGATACACAATTCTAGGGAATGTCGTCCATTGTAAACATTAAGTATTTAACTGTGTTCATTCCTAAACAAATCTTTCTTCGAAACACAAAGCAACGACTCAATTATATATATATATATATATATATATATATATATATATATATATATATATATATATATATAAACATAATAGCGTGTTTTCCTGTCAGTCGTTAATATTCATGGTAATCAATAATCATTTATATAGAAAATGTAGGTCTAGTTATGCATATTGATTAAAATCATCCGTCCGTCCGTCTGTTGTTCGCTTTTAAAATATATTTCATCTGATAGAAACCATCTCATTATTATATGCATAATGCAAATTATGCATATTAATTTGTATACAACCTACCTTAAGAACATGGTTAAGACATAATACGTCACACTTCGATCTAATGATAAAAACATAATCAACAATGTAATAAAAGAAAGAATGATTGGCCACGAATCAGTGCAACAGCGATAGATATAAGAGAGACGAACAGGTTATGCACTTATTAACTGTTGCACCATCTCCATCTTATGTGCATACATGTGTGTGCGTGTGTGTGTGTGTGTGTGGTGCTGCAGTTTTGCAGTCTGTTGCGTCGTGTGATGCATCTATTTTAGCGGTACAAGGACACAATGTCGGCGATCTGGCCGTCGCTTGAAGGTTAACCACGCTACAAGCGCGCGTCATTTCCTGGTCAATGATCGCAACGATGTTAGACCGTCGCCGGATCTATACGTTTCTTATCTCTTTCTTTCAATCCAGTATGCCGAAAACATGCTTTGTTCATCGTCATTGTTGCAGGAACACTTTATATACATTCAATAGTATTTCGTTTTCATATCAAATCCTTTTAGTTCGAACGAATTATGAGTACAAATATCTATTGAATTCGAATTGAATTAAATTCATTACGGAAACGATCATTATAATTTGTCTAAATCCAAAAGATACATTCAAGATTTTTCTCACTATTTTTATTAGGATATATAAATTATTTTTATACATTGTTTATAATATACTACAAAAGATTTGTTTAATATATTAGGTTGGCAAATATCTCCCTTCCGCCTTCTGGTCTTTTGAATTTCGCAGCTATGTACAAAAAAAAAAAAAAAAGCGGAAGGGAGATACTTGCCAACCTAATATATATATATTTTTCATATATTAAATTTATTTTTTTACTATTATACATATACATTATGTATATGAAAAATCATATGAGTGTAAGAATACAGTTCATTCGTCCTTAAAAATAGTCAATTATAAATAAATGTTACAATCATTTTATTATTTGCTAAAAAGTCTATTTTGAACTGTACATTGTTATTATTATTTAATAAAGTACGTGTAATATGAATAGAACCAATAGATAGATATATTTAAGAAATTTATAAATTGCATGGCATTTGAATTACTCAAATGCAATTAAATTTTTTTCTTTACAATAACATGATTTCTTCGTTTTTACGTACTGAATGTTTTTATTATATTATGCATATTGACTATGTATGCTTAGTAAAAATGCTTAAATAAGTTATAGCTTAGGATAGAATATCTAGGTCATTATCAATAATAATAAGTTATAATGATCACAATTGTAAGTAGGTGAAGGATTTATGAGATATGTATATCTATTAATCTTTAACTAGAATGAAAACGATATTAGTTATTATGGAAAAGGAAATATAAGTAAACTGTTATTAAAAAGAAAATATTTATTGTAATTATAACATTTATATATATATATATATTCATACCAATTCATAATCAAATTGTGTTGAGATTCTAATTTACATTTATTTTTGATAAAAAATGAAATATTAATATATATATTATTAATTTGTTATTATTTTTAATTACAGTACCAGACAGCTATAGCAGTTACCTGAGCACATTGCAACATCATCAACAAGTTCAGTCACAACATATGTCACAAACAGGTTATCACCATCCTGCTACAATGCATCATTCACATTTTGCTACACCTTCACCTCCACGAAGTTCAGCTATTCCAACCTCAGTGATACAAGCTGCTACATCGAGCGTAAACGATGAATTGTCCTATATGCTCGAATTAGGATTTCAACAACGTAAACTTAAGAAGATAAAGAAGGTAAAGAACGGAGAGCCTGGTACAGTTAAGAGAAAGAGCAGAGAAGGATCGACGACTTACCTGTGGGAATTTTTGTTGAAATTGCTCCAGGATAGAGAATATTGTCCGAGATATATAAAATGGACGAATAGAGAAAAGGGTGTATTCAAGTTAGTTGATTCGAAAGCGGTATCGCGTTTGTGGGGGCTGCATAAAAATAAACCTGATATGAATTACGAAACTATGGGTCGTGCTCTTCGATATTACTACCAACGGGGTATTCTTGCCAAAGTCGACGGACAACGATTAGTGTATCAGTTCGTTGACGTACCTAAAGATATCGTTGAGATCGATTGTTCCGGAGCGTGACAAACTGTCATCCGTGTAGATGTAGCTTAAGTATTTTTATTATTTCGATTTTAACGAATAACTCGAGCATTGTACAATTGAAAATGTGTTGGTCGCCGACCGTCCGATACATTTGTCTTTAACGTTTTTTTTTTTTTTTTTTTTTTTTTTTTTAATTATACGAGTATATCGTCAGTGATCGTTATATATTAAATAATATTATAAATAAAAAACTTGTTACTTCTACTTTCACTCCTCCCTTACAGATATATACTCAAACTTTACAAGATATGTTTTATACTGTTTATATAATATATTTTATTTGTATATTTTTAATAGTTATTTCATTTTAAGAAGAGAATTATATTCACATATCGAATATAAATCATAAATCATTGATTTTTAAACCGTACACTTTTTATTAACTATGAATATAGTAATATTTATTCGCTGATCCTCTATTATAATAATTGTAACAGACTCAGAGATTTATAAAAAATTCTATAAATAGTAAAAAGCTTTAGTGAAGATAATATCACTTAAAATATTTTTTACAACGTCGCAGTGCGACTTAAAAATATCCCCACCCTTTCTTAATATAACAGAATTGTATTTACACTGAAATATATATATTTACATTTATTTTCATTTCACAAATTGACTGAAAACCAGTTAAATTATATATATATATATGCATGTGTGTATGTGTGTATGTATGTATTTATATACATATATATATATATACATACATACACACAGACACACACACACATACATACATATTTCTTAAAAAAAATCAAATGTTTTATAAGAAATAATATAAATAAAATAACTAGAACTTTTAAGCAGTGAAATTTATAAAAGAAAACTCTTCTTGATAGTTTTCTTTTTTATTATTTTTATAGCACAAAATTGAATATCTGGTTGTATTAATAATAATGTTTATTTTTAAAATAATAATTTGACATGGATGGTGGTAAATCAGTCTATGAGTAAAATTAATATATTGTTGCACATACAACTATCACTTTGACGAGAGTTCTGGTCATTTTACATATTTAAATGTATATCTATAAAAAAAAAAATTATAGAATTGTTAATGGTAAGAATATATATTATTCTTATGATTGTCATAATTGTTTGTCTCAAGAATTGTTAAGTGCTCATTTTGTAAAAGTTAATCAAATTTTATAGTGTTTGCTAAGATTTAAAAGACAAATTTTAAAAAAAATGTATTTGTGATTTTAACGAAATATTATATAAATAAATGAAATATATTGACTGTTCAGTGTGAAAAAAACATAAATGTTTAGAAAAATTGAATGTTTAATTCGCAAATATACGGAGATGTTTTATATGTCAATTAACCAGGAAGTTGAACTCTAAAGTTTAGGCTTACTTTCTACAAAGCACAAAACAAGTTGATAACATTATTTTAATTTGTAAACAAAATATGTGAAAATGGATGTATTTTGTGTCACATCTTAATATAGGTAATAACATAAGTTATAAAGAAAAAGGAGATGTCTTTTCTTTGTACAATTTATTTCTTAATATATTTGGACTGCAGAGTGTTAACAGATCTCAGGTAAACGATGATAAAGTAGTAGTGCTAGTATATCGTAGGAATGAAACAAAGTTAAAGATATGTATTTTGATATATCGAAGAGAAAATCTATACTTTGTTGATTGTTAATCAAGATTGTTAGTTTATGAAATGATCGGAGAGATTTTTTTACTTGTGAGATTGAAGAAATAGATACAAGGTAATATTTTTATAAAAATATACGATCTGTTGAACGGTCGAATCGATGCATATGAATATAGAGAATGATACGATCCATATGACTTACTCGAGTATGAGACGAAATCATAAAATAGTTGAATGAATCGGTCGTCATGCCGAGTATGAGCTCGTTTAGTGTGACTGATATGTGAAGGAATTTGTAAACATTTTAAGTTTATATATTTCTTATACCCGTCTCAAGACAGTGATGAAGACAAGTGCCCAATATTTTAGTTTGGGAACATATAATCGATATACCTTTCAGGTGAAATATCGAAGAGTATAGAGTAACGTTCTGTGATTGTATGTTTAAAAAACTTTTTGTAAAATATTCTCATTTTTTGGTAGTTTTGTATAAAAATGTAATGGATTAAACAATTGTACCTACATGATTGTGTCTTAAATTTAGGAAAAAATTAAATTATTGCTTTTTTGTAATTTTTGAAATAAGTTGTTTCTAGTTAAGCGAATTTTTATAAGATTAAGAAAAAATAAGAGATATAATAAAAATTTGTGAAAAAATAATGCGATAAAACAGAACCAATATATTTAAACAAAAAAAAAATAATAATAAAAAACACAAACCTACAAATAAACCCAGGCGAATGCTCAGCGGATCATAGATTTTTTAATTATATAAAATGAAATTTAAAACGTATGTGAAATTTTACATTTAAAGTAATTATATGCTTATTTTGAAATTTTGCATCCGATTTGTGATTTAATAAAAATTTGTACAATTCAATTGCACTACAAAACTTAGTGTTAAATTTTCTTGTGTGTGAATTATATGTAAACTAGCAATATTTGCTACAATTGTTTGTAAAGGAAGAATCAAGCCTGATTTAAATGTGTTTGATGAAAATTGCAAAATTAAATTATTTAACTTAGATTTTAAGCACCACAATTAAGGTTTTAACACGGCAGCAGGTATATAATTATTTTGCAATAAATCACAAATCAGGCTTGTGTCTCAAACAATGAATAATTCTGTTTGTTTTACACTTTTCCACACTGATTTTCAAAACGAAATAAAATGTCAAATGAAGAAGGTCGCTTTTAGTATGAAAATACACAACTACTCATGAAAAATATTTGCGTGCTTTCTTCATAACTACAGCTAATTAAATTTATTATTGTATATGGCAGAAAGGACAAATTTAGCTCTGTTGTATGGATATATGAAAAAAATAGTTAATAAAATTATTAAATGTTCGTTAAATAGTACTTAGTTTATATTACTTGATGTATATATTATCATCGCTGGTCATTTCCAGCATATAATGTTATAGATTCTTGTAGAAAATATCTTTAAATATTAAGATTAAAATATATATAAAAAATAAATATTGTTTTACTTGATCATCCTTGCAATTTATCCTTCTAAAATAAATCTAAATAACTGACAGAAATTGTATGAAAAACACACATGCACATCATGTATTTTATATATATATATATATACACACATATATATATATATATATATATATATATATATATATATATATATATATATATATATATATATATATATATGTGTGTGTGTATATATATATATATATATATATATATATATATATATATATATATATATATATATATATATGTAGTTAGTAAAATTATCATATAAATTAAGCTTAGCTCAAAATTTCATTTTTTCAAGTATATTATTTAATCTGCTGTAGCTAATGATTAATTATATTATTAAAAATAAATATTATTAATTGTACATGTGTAGATTTACTATAGTTTTGATTACACATAATTTTACCTAGTATTCAAAGGTCTAAATAGGTGTAAAAATTATGTATTTAAGAAATATTTTATAAATTTCAAAAAAGTAATTAAAAGATACATACAGGTAAACTTACATTAAAATTTTTGAAAAAACATTTGTACCCACTGTTATAACATCTATTTTTTTAAGAAATATATTATTAAGAAGATAATATATCCTTGGTATGTGATGATCGGAATATGTATAATTATCAAAAAAATATATATTAAAATACATATTGCTGTGGCAAGTTTTCAACTGGGGAGAAACTACTTGAGACGGCAGATCGTGTTAAAAATCACCATCACTCGTACGATACCTTTTGCCATTTGCGGAAAGGTGTATCAGGGCTTCATTGCTGATATCGTCGACTCCCGCTGCTTTTTTGCAGGTGAGTTATGTGATTATCTCAGTGACTTCATCAGGGGTGGTGAGGAGGGCCTCAATGGTTGCCGGCATATTGAGGTATCGTACGAAATCCTCGACATACGTGTTGCAAGTCACATCTTGGGGGTTTGTTGAAAATTACCACTTCAGTGATTCAGCTAGTACCGCAGCTTTCTCAGGGGTACACTTTAGAAGCTCAGTATACTTTAATATCCCCCTACCACTAACACGTGACATATATGACGTACTAAACAGTCAAAGATTTTTTTTTTAGTTTAACATGAAATATTCTGCTTTTAAATACTACTCTGTGGTACGAATTCTCCTCTCCAGAATTTAAATGTTATTTAACATTATACATTATACGATTTAAGTATTTTAATATGACATCTTTAATGAATACGAATATATTTGTAGTATTCATAACGTTTTTAAATATATTTACAATTTTTGCTGTATGTCAAATTTTTGGTTATATTTTAAATAATTAAAATTACATTATGTTATTTTCATTATTATTTTATTGATTCATTTTAGGCGAATGTTGACTACGATGGTTTTGTAAATGTTGATTTATATCATGCATTAAACAATGAAGTACATTCAGATTTCACTCCACGAGGAAATGTTACAATTTTAAGTTTAAAGTCAGAAAATGTCATTATTGCAAATAATCCTTTAACAGCTGATGAAAAAGAAAAATTAATTGTAAGTATTTTTTATTACATATATTTTTTATTTGAAAACATTATATTTTATTCAGGTACTTGCACGCAATGGAAAAAATTATCGTTTACAAGCAATTATTCATAATCCTGATGGTACTGATACAAAGTTGTTAACGTCAGTTAAAGCAGTAAGCTCAAAAGATTTTTATATGTTATTCATTTAATTAATGATTATTACTATTTTAGTGTATGCTGGTGGAATCTCAATTAACTGACAAGTTAACATTTTCATTAGATTATACAGGAACGGTTATTGGAATAAGTTTAAGTATTCCAAATATACAAATGTGTGATAAAACCGAAACTGAACTATTTATTTCAGATTTTTATACCATGGTTTATATTCAGCATACTGAACAAGGTCCAATGTATGTATTTAATCAAGTGATTTGTATAAAAAATTATATAAGATTAATCTACTTGTCTAATTTAAAAGTATTCTTTAAAAATATTTATTTTCCTATTTAGAATATGTAATATTATTAAGGATTATTTTAAATATTAAGTATATAATTGATACAATTTATATAAATATTAATTGTAAAAAAAGTTTTCTATTTATCAATTTTTTATTATGTTTTTAAATTTCAAAGTTCTAAAAAATAATATATTTTTTTAAAAAAAATAACAATATTTTAATTACTGAACTTATATAAAATAGTTTATTTTCTTTCATAGACCTGACACAGCAAGTTATGTTCAAAAGTTAGAACGTGAAAGGGAAGCAAGAGAAAGAGGGGAAATTAAAGACAATAGATCGTTTTTAGCTAAATATGTAAGTAACATGTTTATTTGTTTCTAATTGCAAAAATAACAATAAAATTCCTATTCCAGTGGATGTATATTGTTCCTGTCGTTATATTTATGATCATATCATCAGCTGCAAATCCAGAAGGTGCTGCTGGTGGTGTTGCCCAAAGTGCTCGTTAAGTGTTCAATATTTTTGTTATTTTAAGATTTGTACATGTTTATAGTTCAATTTAAATTAAATGCTTAAAACAGAAGCAGTATTTTTTTAATATTTTTACAATAATTATTGATTTTGTAAGTTTAATTTTTAGAATAAGCTAATATAACAATTTTTAATTAGTTAATTTCATTATTTTCGATTTATGTTGCGACAAAATTTAAATTTTTGAATAATTGAATGTAAATACATGTTTTACAGAAATTAGGTAACCTGCTAATATTAAAAAACTACTTAAAAATATCATTTTCCTATTTTTATGTTTTTCAGTTTGTATAAAATTAGTAATGCGTATGATAGAGAAAATTATATTTTTAATTAAAAAAAATAAATATATAATATGCTTTTGGTAATAAATTGAGTTTTAGTTTCTATTTTTGATAGTTAGATGAGACACTTGGTAGTTATTGCGGTGCGATCACATGGTTCGTAGTGGTAAACAGGTAATTAAAAACTCAGATATTCTGTTATGAACGCAATATTGTCGGTTAGTAGATTCGTTATTTCTTTTTTCACTTATTAAATACGTTTTCTTTTTTTATCTTACTCATTATATGGTACATGTAATGGTAATAAATGTTATTATTTAATGAAATAATATTTTTCATTTGTAATATATTAATATTGAATAATTTATCGATCTATAAGTTGTATCATTTACCAATGGTTATTTTTGCCTAATACAATGCTTATTACTTAATGAAATATATATATATATATATATATTGCATTTAAGAATTCGTCGAGGTTTTTATATTCAAAAATTTATCAGGGCCATAAGAGTGTTCCTTAATTAAGGAACAAATTAAATACAATAGTAGATTATCTGTTATTATATTGGCGTAACAAACAATTAAAATCAAACCAGTCGTTCCTAAGATATTAGCAAAAGATTGAAAGGAAAGGATGAACCCACATATAATATGATTTTTAACGCTCGAACGTTAAAAAGAAGCATGGTAATTTAAACTACGGTGGTTGTCTTTCTCTAATTACAAGAGAGTGATATTAGATGTAGTGTACATCAGTCTAATGTTAAATGAAAGTCGAATATTGATAAATATATCATTCCTTCAATTGACACATGCAATTTAACATTGGCAATTGTAAAATAGTTTTACAAATTATTTTTATTTTTATTAACTGTAGCATTTTCAGATGTCTCTCACTGAAGTATCATCAAATAAAGTATTTGAAGGTTATCAAAAAGTTTTCTCACATGAATCAAAAGAATTAGGATGTAAAATGAATTTTGCAGTTTTTTTACCACCACAAGCTGAAAATGACAAAGTACCGGTTATATACTGGCTATCTGGTTTATCTTGTACAGAAGCTAATTTTATTCAAAAAGCAGGTGCTCAGAAGTATGTTTGACTAATTATTAATATAGAATTAAATATTAATAACAATATATCTTAACAAAATCATAGTGTTATATGAATGAAATATATGTATTTTTTTGTTAGATATGCATCTGAATATGGCGTAATGATAGTTTGTCCTGATACATCGCCTCGAGGTTTAAATATTCCTGGCGATTCAGATTCATGGGATTTTGGAGTAGGGGCTGGTTTTTATATAGATGCTGTTCAAGAGCCATGGTCAAAAAATTATCGTATGTACAGTTACATCATTTCAGAATTAATGGAACTTGTGAATTTAAATTTTCCAGTTGTTCCAAACAAACAGTCAATAATGGGTCATAGGTTTGTACTTCTTATATATATTTTTATAAAAAATGTCTTACTTTTTTTAAATATATTTCAATTTTTTAGTATGGGTGGCCATGGAGCATTGATATGTGCCTTAAAAAATCCAGGATTTTACAGAATTGTGTCTGCTTTTTCACCTGTTTGTAATCCTTCACAATGTCCATGGGGAATTAAAGCATTTCAAAATTATTTAGGAGCATCTGATAGTTCAAACTGGAATAATTGGGATGCTACTGAACTTGTTAAAACTTACAATGGCCCTTCATTGAAAATATTAATTGAACAGGTAATTTGTTATTATTAGTATTTGTTATTGTACACTCATTAAATATTATTTTTGTTCAGGGTTCAGTTGATGATTTTCTAGAAAAACAACTTAAGCCTAACAATTTTATGAATGCTGTAAAAGAGTCTAAAGTTTCAGTTGATTTTAATATGCGATTAGGATATGATCATAGTTACTATTTTATAAGTAGTTTTATAGGTGAACATATTAAAAAACATGCAGAGGTGTTTAAACAGTCATAATTCAAAACAAATTATTTATTATACTATATTTGATAATAAATAGAGGCTAATTTCATATTAGATTTTATTATTATAAATATATTTTTAAATCTAAACTATAAAAATAACTTTTTTACTTTGGTACTATTTTAAATAAAAATGAGTCCATATCATAAATAATTAACATTGTATATTTTGAAGTTAATTTTATTTTGATATAAATAAAAATAAGTATATTTTAAAAAAATTATTTATGTGGAGGTCCTCTGATATTATGCCAGTACTGTAATAAAGGTTCGCGATTTTGCCAGATGTACTTATTTCCCCAATATGACCAGGATCTGTAAAATTAAAATAATTTTAAATTTAATTATTACATTTTTTTCCTATTTTATGCATTCAATCATTCATTTAATCATATGTTTACACAAATATACGAAATAAAAAATATTCTTACATTCCCCATAATGCACCTCCTAAATGAGCTGCATGATCAAAGAATTTCCATCCAAGTATTGCACCAGCAAGGTCCACTGCTACCAGAGCTTTTATAGCCTGAAACAAATGGTTCATTTAGCATGTGTTTCAAATTAATTATTCTTTTTATTAATAATGTACTTAATTCTTATATTTATCTAGAGCAATAATTCATATAAAATACAAAATGATTGTTTGGTACTCACTGAACCAGCTGAAAATGTGAAAAATGGGAGTAATATAATTCCAAGTTTTGTATCTGGATATTGTACACAGACGAATCCCAATATTGCCATAATAGCACCAGACTATAATTACAATAGATGTTTTATTTTAAGCTTTCATGGTTAATGCAAATTTTATATAAATTGTACAATTTATAAAATCATATACTTACTGCTCCTAATGACAATCCTGGCTGTTTTGTTATAGTTTTATATAAATAACTTGTGAAACTAGAAATAACACCTGCACTTAGATATAATCCTAGAAATTGTTCTTTACCTAAAGCAGCAACAGCTCCTAAAAATATGTGTTTTACAATAACATTTTAATAGTGAATTAACAAATGATGAGGCATATTTTTTGATTTTTTCTTCATACAATGATTATTTTTAATTAGTTTTATGTATAATTTATCAATTAACTTATACTTTACCTGAACTGAAGCTATATAGAACATACATGTTAGCCATTAAATGCAGTGTTGAATGATGACTGAATGTAGAAAGTACCATTGGCCAACAAATAGCACTACTTGCTGGATTTGAACAAAAATAGCGTATCATTGTAGTGTGCAACTGAGGTACACGCCATAATGCAAATACAAGTACATTTGCAGCACATATAGGTATAAATAACTTTTGACCTTCCGTTAAGTTATTCCACCATACGTTTAAATTATTCCTCCACTCTCCTAAATGAGGCCTCTGTTTCAATATTCAGATATAAATTAAAATAATAGATTTTATATTCAAATTTTATATACATACTGATCCTCGGTTTATCTGTGAATTAGGAAATTGTTTCTTGATCCAACCTACTGGTTGCTTCATCATTGTAATCGCATGAGCTCGCACATTTTCATACTGCCATATTGCTGCTCCAGCAAAGCAAGCAGAACTGAACTAATGATATATTAATATAAAAAAAATATTTTACAGTGTTTAGTAGAATTCCAACAAAGTTTACTTACTGTTACTGTAAATCCAAAAGATTTCAATAGTTTATTTATTTGAAGTCCTTCATCTTTTCCAATCCTCTCAAAACCTGATAATGAATGAGATTTTAACTTTCCGCTATTATATTGTATACGTTTAAAATTTCTAATGGATAGTTTACAACTATTGTCTAAATTTCTTGTATTTATTAGAACTAATTTTGATGAACAACTAAAAAATTAGAGTATAATTAATTACATAACCTAATTGAAAATTATAAAAATTCTAAAATATATACCAAATATGTTTAATTTCGCCTAAACAAATCATTTTTGTAAGGGACATTTTTGACTTTTATTGTTATAAATTATAACAGTATATTTCCATTAAAATTTGCTGTAATTACAATTTTGACAGCAATGCTTTTTGCAACATAATATAATAATTTGTAAAATCCCTAGAAAGAAGGTAAAAATTTAAATAATGAATATTTATTTTTTGCAAAAGAGTATGATGTATGTGTGTGTGTGTATACATTATATATATATATATAGCGTATTTACGTATTTCAATATTACATTATTAACCCTTTTACTGCTGACCCAAATTTATATTCTAACACGCTAACTGTGCCAATAAATCGACCCATCCGCAGTAAGAGGATTAATTAAATCAATTATTTAAAATTACTATTTTTATCGAATATGTTGAAAATTGATTTAATTATAAAAAAATAAAGCAATATTTCTTTCACATAAAATAATAACTTATATATATATATATATATATATATATATATATATATATATATATATATATATATATATATGTTTAATTTTAGAATCTGTTTGATCGACAATTTTCCAGTTAAAAGTTTCAAATGATGTTATTGTATTCATATTCCTTTTATTTATTTTTATTTTTTACATATAAATACATTTATAATAATAGAATATAAAAATTAAACATTAATGTATGACTATATATAATTATTTTTATTTTAAAACGCCTGTCAAAAAGGCTAGATGTTTTAAACGTTGATTAAAAGCGTCACCTAAAGCTACGTGGTGAGGAGAAAGCATCGCGTCAGACATTATAGCCAAAGTTATATTGTCCATATAAGAACTAATACATATCGATAAACCTGAAAAAAATATTTTTTTTTTATAATTATTTTAATACTTATTGTATATAATAAATGTAGAATCTCGCTTAGACGATATTTTTATAATTAAGATTCATCGATTCTGATTAATAATCTTGTGTTTTATTTTTTTATTAAAGTATATCATTTATTTAAGTTCATTTATAATATTTGTTTGGAAAAAATAATAATGTATATATGCCATACATTTTTAAAAAATTCACCAAAAATTGGCTTTCTTGTTTTCATTTTTGAATCGTATCTTTTTTTGTCTTATACAATCATTTTCAGTCTTAAATCCATTCGCAGAAATATTTCTTTTATTGTAATTATTATACACATAGTTGAGTAGTAAAATGGTATCTTATTCGGTCAAAAATACAATACACAATAACATTAAAAGAAATCTACCTGAGAATGATAAAACTAAAACCGATTTTAGAATACAGAAAATAATGTAACGGTTCTAAGGACAAAATTAACAATATTTATAACGGATACATAGATTTAAATAGATTTTCAAGACCAAGAATTGATAATGACAATAATTATTTTTAAAAACTGTTACTTTCAGTACTCCTATTTAAACAAGATATTTTATTGGCGTAAGTTGTTTTATTTACAGAGTTATTGATATCTTTTTCATAAAAGTGCCTTAATTATCGATCGTGTTAATAATTTATTCATAATTCTGTTTAACCACATTAAAAAAATATATATTCTATCATATCATGTTCAGTTATGAATAATAAAAAAAACATATAGCTAAAAATAGTATACACTATATTCATATATGTTTTTCATTGGATTTTTATATTTTTTTACTTTCTGAAAATTATTTTATCTTTTTGTATGTTGTAACATTAATTCTCATATATTTAAGAATTTATTTAAATTCTCATATATTAAGAATTGTTTATATATATATATATATATATATATATATATATATATATATATATATATATATATATCACCCTTGAAGTTTTTATCTTTTCATTTCAAATAAAATGTTATAAAAAATTGAAATTTTAAATATATTTCATCTAAACGAGACTGCTGAAAAATTACTCACTTATATTAGCCTGTGGTGGTTTCCAGTATATTATATTACTCACTTCTTGTCCCCAGACAGTGGTTTTTCTTTTATGTTCATCATTATCAGTCGGCAACATGTCTGTTAATGTTACAGTATAAATTCGTGAAAAGTAATTCAGAATTAATTTTATTGTAACTGTCGGTATACATTTCGTCAAGATGTCATGTTTACTTTGGAATTTAGATAACAAATATATAAATGGTTGATTTTTGGAAACTTCTATGACATTGGAATGAATCTGTTTAAGATTTTGTAATAGACATTCGTTTGTATCTGAAGTAAGAAGTGGTAATTTGAGACATACTACTCCACCCATATGGTTTCTTCTTTGACTGTGCGATTGATCGACAGCAAAAATATAGTTTTTGTTAATATGTCGTGCAGTGACTGGTAAATTTTTTGATAGAGGTATATCTGCCTTTCGAAAGAAATCAGAAATTGCAGCACTAATAGCTGATAAAATGACTTCAGTTTCGGTGACTTTGGTGTTTAGAGAAATATCTTGAATTAAATTCATTGGTATTTTCTCAGTCCACGAAACGACTTTTCTACCACAAAGTGAAATACTCGGCGATGATCCATTAAATTTGGAAATAATTATTTCATCGATTAATCTTTTCGGTGCTTCAAAAATCACATTAGCGCAATAAATAATTTCTGTCAATGATTTATAACATAACGGCACATAATTGTATACAAATCCTACAAATGTGTTTGGATATAAGCAATATTCTGAAAATAAACATGCATAGAATGCACGAAACTCGTGATAAAAAAACAATAATAATCGAACTGTACACGATATTGTTATCGTCCAGATAATTTTTAGAGTTCGTTTAATAAAATTTATTGGATTAATAGACGTCAACAATGAACGATATAAAATTCCGATTGAAATTTGCCGTCTGTCCGATTCACGTTGGATTATTGATGCTAAATATTTCAATTTAGATTCTGGATCAGCGCTTATTTTATTATAATCTTGTCGATATTCGCGTAAAATTGATATTAATGTTATAAATAATATTAATCCCAAAGTATGAATATTAGGAGTTGTTTTTAAAATTTCCGGATTTTCTAATGGATCATATATTGAAATAAACTCGTTCCATAAGTTCGAGAAATTTTCAGTTATCCTACTATATAGACTAACAATAGCTGTCGGCGTTTTAAACAAATCACATAATGGACTTTTCGAACCAGAAAATGTACTAAAAAATAGATTGATTTTGATATTTTTCATATATTTATAAATTAAAGTAACTTACCTGACATCGTAGGCTGTACTTGATGGTAACGATTGTTCTGATATATTTTTCAAAAAAAGTAATTCACTGATGTTGAGATTTTTTTCTTCAGTTAATAAAATATGATGGATTCTAACTAAGATGTAATACGTGTCTTCAACACCGATTACATTTGGTATTACTACAATTTGCCATGGCGAAACATTAGGAAGAATATATTTAGCAACTATTTCACTGATATATTCCTGAAATTATAACTTTTTTAAACAACTATGTCGAATGTAAACTTTATTAAACTATATTGATATCTTAATCAAATATCAAGGATATGCATGAAATTATAGCTCGTAAAAAATAGTTCATATTGAAAAAATAAATAATATAAATTTTAAATCTTTTGATATGGTGACTAATGGTCAAAAATAATCGAATATTTTTATTGATGGCGTTCACGAAAATTTTATTTATAGCCATTATTTTTAGTTGAAGATAAATACATTGAATCATATATATATATATATATATATATATATATATATATATATATATATATAAATAACTTTAAATAGATTTACATACAAAACAGGTATAATTTTGATTGCTATATTTTGTAGTTAGACCTAGTAAATTACAAAAATAATAACTTCAATAATACCTGTAGTTTATTATCAGCTAACGGTCTTCCACGAAACATATTATTACCGATTATAAAATTCTGTGATCCTAACTGAAAGTGACTGGTTTTCTTCCATGCATAACAACCCCATTTTGAAACTAAAATTTGTCGTAGTCTCGGATATGATAATTGTCCAAATTTATCTGTTTTCTCTATAAAAATATGAACTTATTAACACAATTGTTATTTTACCAACAGATACACAATTGAGCTATTTATTAAACCAGATTATTTTTGTTATTAATTTCTTCTAAAATTCAAATACAAAATTTTGATTTGTGTATATGAGTATTTTAATAAAAATAAGGCAAAATAATAATAGAAAAAATTGAATTTGTGGAAGTAACAATAAAAACAGATTGATTGAAATGTCAATAAAAAATACTTATTGAATAATATTAATTAAATGGAATGTCGATGTTATTAAAAAGATAAGAATTTTAAAATAAATTATTCATTCATCAAGTAAAATTAAAATCTTGAAATGAATATAGTGATTTTGTTCGATATTTTTTCTTAAATAAAATGTATTATTACCTATAATATTAATTAAAGCACGTCGAATTAATTCCGGCTGACATTCACCTCGCACTTCAACTAGAAAAGTAAAAATTCCTTGATTGCGTTGTGTATCTACTAAACTTCGAATTGTTGCTGCTTGTATAAATTCTAAATTTTCGCTTCGATATAATAGCGTTAGTGCCAATAACCATACCGATCGAAATATTTTAACAACTGAAACAACAAATTAGAAAATCACATCTAGAACGATATATTCTTATAAAAAATAATATTTAATGAAATTACATGTATAATATTTTTTATTTAAAAAATTAAAAACATTAATTGTGGTTTATTTGACATATTTTAACAAATGCATTTGAGAGTTTGTATGAATAATTAATAAATTAATTTTAATATAACTAATCGACTCTAACATCACAAGTATTTAATAATCACTTGTTCATTTTTTAATTAATGCATATTTTGATAGACACATCATAAATATCAAAGAAAGGTAATGCTAAATGTACGATTATTCAACACTTTTATGAAATTTTGTTATTTTGGAGATTGATTAAGTGAATTAATCATTTTGTTGAAACTAATTTTGGTACATTTATTTTAATGTATTTATGATATAAATGTTATAGATATTAAATGACGTTATTTTTTATATAACAGAACTGCATATTAAAAATTTAAATTATAATATTTCATATTAAATATTTTTTTTTAAAAAAAATCATTTTATAATAATTCATTTGCAGAAAATGTAAGATTATTTTAATAAAATAGTAATAAAAGAAAAATAAGTGTATTATGAAGTTTATTAAAAAGATGAATATATGGTATTATACAATTATTTACTAATTAGTTTTGAAAAAAGAAATATTGAAGAAAATTTATATATTTTTTACCTCCAAATTTGTATAAATTGTTGAATATAAATCCAACACTTGCTGTATATCAAGTTTTTATACATAATATTTTCCATTTTTTCGCACAAAACGTAATTATTAAATAAATTCTGAGCAGTATATAATAATAACAATTAATAATAGACTGAATGATGATAAATAGCAAAAAACTGAACAATACAAATCAATACATTATTAATAAACAAAAATGTTAAAAAATATAAAGAAATGATATTTTAATTAATCTGTAATATTTTTAATAAATGTACTTAAATTGAATATACGTACCAACAAAACTACCTAATAATAAAGGGACAATAAAACATCCAATTAAAAATGTAAACGTTGTCCAAAATACATCCAATACCCCCATGATTACATACAAGCTGTATGCAACAATCTATATGTTTTTTCATAGATTTTCTTGTCACATTTTTCAATACTGTGTTTTAGAAATAATTCTTTTCATCCTAATAGAAAATATTAAAAAAATATTTGCATAGAAATACAAATTTATTTGTAATTATCTATTCTTTGTATAATATAAAGATAATATGTAAATTTATTTATTTTCATAATTGATGTTAGAAATTAGTGTAAAAATGAATATATATATAAATATGTTAGCATTCATTGAGGCTTTTGTCCAGTAGTGGATTGATATGGGCTTTATGATGTGATGATGATGATGATGATGATATATATATATATATATAGATATATATATATATATATATATATATATATATATATATATATATATATATGATATCATAAATTCTGTATGACCTAATGAGCTTACGATTCACTTCATTTACTGAATTTGTTAATTTGCTAATTCTGCCTTTATTTTTATTAGGAAATTCCTAATTAGAGTCGGTTTTAAAAATTAATTTAAATAATAAAAACAGCAAGCACTCTTATTTTTCACAGAAATATTTATAACTGTATTTTATTCATTTATCTACCAATTATTTGTTTTTTAAATAAAACATTTGATTTTTCTGAGAAAAAATTCATCTATCATTTCATTATTAGATAGTAATATCATAAATATAATTTATCTATGTATGTATGTATTTTATGTAAATAATCCAGTTTTGTATCTTCTTAATATTTTTTATTATTTTTAACTTCCTCGTAACTACACATAGAATTGCAAAACAAATATTAATGCACTATTTTTAAATCTTATTAATACGCATTTAATCAGTAAAATATTAATGAACAAAATTATAATTTTTTTTTCGAAGTTAGTTGTGTATAATAATTTAATATTATTTAAGTAATTTTCAAATAAATACACACATGCATATATATATATATATATATATATATATATATATGGCCCAAATGAGACTGAAAAAAGTAAAAAATACCAGAATGGGCCAGAATTATAAGTATGTATGTATGTATGTCTTTAAAGAAAAAACACTTGTTATGATCGGTAAAATCAAATTTAAACTCACTACACTGATTCAATTATTGAACTGTTTTGATAATATTTATTGAAATTCAATTCAGAGAGTGAAGATGCATCAACTGAAATTTGCTTGTCTGCTAAGTGAATTAGTAACTACAATTACAAAGTCTATTATTTATCAAAAATATTTTTGTTTGAACATCAAATGCCATATCTATTAAAAACAATAAATACTATAATCTTGAATATGTGACCTTCTTAAACGGAACTTGATCAGCTACACTATATATATATATATATATATATATATATATATATATATATATATATATATATATATATATATATATATATACCGACTGGGTAGCACAGTGATATGCGTGTGTGTGTGTATGAGTATGTGTATGCATATTATTATCATCATTATCAGCCGCTTTCCATTTCTCGAGATCCAATACCTTTTTTCAATTTCACCTCAACTAATTTTTTTATATATTTATCCCACATTTTATAATTTTTTTCCTGGATCTTTTAATATCTTTCCAGCAATTATGTATATCCCTAGCATTCCCTATCAATAATATCTCTTGTCCATTTGTGATCTTCTCTTCTTACTATTATAGGACTGGTCCATTTCCTTTTTAAACTTGTCTCTACATTTATTTATATGTATGTGTGTGTGTAAAGTTTGTACTGATTAATTTTGTTATCAGATATAAGTTCATAATCATAGGTTATCTAGAGATTGAACATTACATATATGTGTTACTAAAGGAATTTATACATATATATATATATATATATATATATATATATATATATATATATATATATATATATATATATATATATATATATATATATATATATATATATATATATATATATGCATATATATATATATATATATATACATGCTCGAAAATGTCTGCGTGCACTTATCAATATAGATATATTTCTCAATAAAAGAAACTTATTAATGTAAATTTGAAAACAATTATATTTTTTATCAATTCTATAAACTACTAATTATTTATACATGACAATTCAAAACATTTTAAATTTATAATAAATAAACTAAAAAATAAAGAGTTCATACAAATTGAACAGAAAAAGTATGCTTACAACAAATAAAAATAATATGAAGTAAAATACGCTTTTCAAGTGAATTAGTAACTGGTTGGATAGCCTCTTTCTTAAGAACCTCATATAATCGTTTTTGCATGTAATGGTCCAATTTTTGTGTGTTTCGAATTTACTTTCGAGAAAATGCCACATATGTTCTATAGGGGTTAGGTCTAGTGATTGAAGAGATACATGTAACTGTTTTGGAACGTTATATAATATCTATAGCTTAACAACTTCTGCCGTGTGCTTCGAATCATTGTCATGCAAAAAATTATAACCGGAACCTTGGCTTCATTTTTCAACTTTTTGCTTTATATTTCGTTTTAAAATATTTAAGTAACCATATTTATCCATCGTGGATTCTAAAAACTCCATTTATCCCATGTCGTTACTTGTTATACACCCCTATACCATTACTCTACCACCACCTAGTTTCACAGTAGGAACAAGATTTTTTTTATTCAATGATGTACATAAAATTTTGAGTCCTTTTATTCTAAAAATGCAATATTTGCTCTCAGCTGAGAAAATCATTTTTTCCCAAAACTGTATTAGTGTATTAATGTGTTCATTTGCATATGCAATCCTTTTTTATTTATTGATACGTGAAATAAATGATTTCTTACGCGCAACACGTTCATGATACCCACCCTTTTTTATTATTTTTCGCACAATATCAGCACAGATTTGTTTTTTAAATACTACTTTAATATCTTTAGCAATTTGGGGTGTAGTTATTCGGGGATTTTCTTTCACTGAAGCCACAATCTTACGCTTTTATCTAAATGTTAACTTCGAAGGCTGGCCAGAAAGCGGTTTCAAATGTGGATTTAAAATTGATTACTACCCTTTGAATGAAAGAATGTTGTCTTCCAACACCCTTTCCTATTTCACGAAAACTTGTTCCTTCTTTTTCTAATTTTAAAATAGTTTTACACTCACTAACAGAAATTTCCTTTTTTTGAATTCCATCTTATTTATTTTTTGCAAAAAACTTTACTATTAGTTACTAAAAATAATATTTTAGCGTTTCGATTGCAACATACGAACTGGGACATAAAACTGTGATAATTTTAAAACAGCAATATATGCAAATATTGCAAAAAAATCGATGATTTACCATTTAATAAAATGTGTACGCAGAAATTTTCTGCTCAATTTTAATGAATTTTTGTGTGTTTTATTTTTTATTTTATTTGTTACAAATTTAAAATGTTTTGAATTGCCACCTATAAAGAATTAGTACTTTACAGAATTATTAAAAAATATGTTTGTTTTTAAATTTACATTAATAAGGTTGTTTTATTGAGAAATATATACGTATTGATAAGTGTATGCAGACATTTTCGAGCATGTGTATATATATATATTAGACCAATTTCACACTGAATACTATCTTTCTTTTGTACATAGTCATACACACTGCATTGACTAGACGAATTGGTGAGAATATGTTATTTTTATGGTAGAAAGTATAGAAAAAGCTCTCATAAAAATGGACATCTCAATACTACAAGATATTAAAAAAGTGTTCATTAATTATTTATTATCACTTTTTTGCAAAACTGATGCTCATTTCGATAGAAATCGTCAGAGCGCCACGTTATAAACTGATAGATTTTTAATTTCCATCAAAATGCGCTTCAGCTTATACAAAGAAAATGACAATAAATATTTTTTTAACATTTTTTTAATATCTTGTGGTATTGGGGCGATAATTCATTTGTGTTTCAAAACAAATAGTCACAAAACAGCCTTTTTTTAAATATTTCTTATGGAATATATTTATAAATAAATTTTAAGTATAAACTAATTTGATGTTTATTATACTGTAGATATTTTATTTTTTATTAAGTCTTCCGTATTAATATTGATTTGTATTGATAAATATATGAATAATTATGTCTGTGAACTAGTGTATGTGGCAAAAAATCTTTCAAACACGTGGATACGTGTGTTACGGTTGTTATGACGTCATGATTGGCTTTAAAGCATTCGTGTGGAGTAACAAGAACGCGTGGTTTCAATAATTGATGGAAGAGATGTATAAAATAAGTTTGTTCAGGCAAAGCTGTTACAGTACGCATGCTCATGTTAAGCTGGATGGTGTATTCGTATGAAAATCAATAATTCACCTCAATGTACAATAATTGGCGGTTCAGTAAGGACCAAGACCGTACATTTGGCTTGATAAATATCAAACACGAATGAAATTGTTGTCTACAATGACATAAAAGTAATTATTTTTATCATTTGTCAATGGTAACACAAAATTAGTTTATTAGTTATTGATGTTTAATGAAAGAGTATTTTTCTGTGTGAAAGATATGTTTTATTTTGAAAAGTGTTCATGATTTAATTGTAAAATATGATTTATTAATTACTGTGATGTGAATTTTTATTCACAATTTATATTAAAATATTGTCAACAGTGAATCAATATTTAAATCTTGTGTTGATATATAAAGGTGTGTATATAATTTAGTTTTAGTTGTGTAGTATAACAATGTAATGCAATTTAAACACACACACACTTATATATATATATATATATATATATATATATATATATATATATATATATATATATATATATATATATACATAGTAAGTCACTTTAATATTCGGTCAACATGCATTCTTGTTGTAGAGCAAATTTCATTTGAAAATAATAATAAAAAACTTTTATTTTGTATGTAAAAGTTATTCATGTAAGTTATTATGTGATGTAGTTTTGTATATATTAAGTTATAAAATTGTGTAAGTTAATTTATTAATTTACTCTGTACCCCTACACATTTTAAACCTAAGCAATTTTGCAATTTTCTATGCTAACATACTTGGTTCACTAGCTACTTTAATATTCATTACTTATTTATTCTTAAATGATGACCACTTCATTTGAAATTCTCCTTCAAGAGATTTAAATATTCTTCTTTATTTAAATTCCTCTTAGTAAATAACCAACTATAAACGTATATACATATCCCTTAATTATCACATGTCTACTTTCATGTTTTCTTGTAAGTCTTATATTACACCTCGTAAATTCTTCATTTTGTAATAACATCATTCACTCATTTGAATCAAAAACATTATACTTGTTTGTCTATAAACAAAACTTTACTTTCACTAATTTGAGTTTTTTCCGAATTGTTTTTTGGCAAGTTGATTTTTTTTTATTTCATCGAAAAAAATCTTTAAGTCACCCGACAAAATATATACCTGTTTATTTATAATTCGTGCATGAATCTCTTTTATAGGTTTTTTCAAATCCTCTGATTTAATTTTCAGAGTATTTATATTGATATTTTCTTCATTTTTATTCAAATTAATCGCCTTTCCTAATCATTTCATTTCTTTGACTGTCTTTTGAGTTTCTTTAATTCAATACGGAAATTACAGAACTTTTATTTATAGTGAACAGGATGGACAAAACAAATATCTATTTACTCTAAAGAAACCTTTAAAAAAAGTGCGGAAGAATTGGATCTTAAAAATGATTATTATTTCTAGCAGAACAACAATCTAAGGTACACATCTTATATCGTAAAGTTTTGGATTTTAAATATTATCATTTATACCTTAACAGTTCTACCATAACCTTTATATCTAAACCCATTGAATATTCTTGAGATATATTGAATAAATGTATTTTAAAATACTACCTAATGTAAAAGGAACAATGGAAGACAGTATTTCACAAAGAATGGTCTAAACTTATCTTGGAAACAATACGAAAATTAGTTATTTATGCGCCAAATCTTTTCCAAAAAGTAATTAAACGAAAAGATAATCAAACCATATGTAACATTAAGTTTTTTCTTAATATTTTTTGTTTATTATTTTAAAACTGCTCCAGTGGAGAATACTTTTGTTCATCAAAAATCTAACATTCCTGTATATTTTATATTATTGTTTCTAGCTAAATAAACGCAGTTCAATATTTTGTTTATCATGTTAATCTAAAATTTAAATATTTGTTGTAAAATGATTATTTGATTTGGAATTTTTTCCTGTTTTTAAATTTCATAAACAAGTTCAAAATACTTATATCGTGGGGATATTTATTTATGTTTTGGGGATATGTATAGTCACGGTGTTATTAAATTAGTATTTATTTATAGGAACT
Source organism: Neoneuromus ignobilis (assembly GCA_029203775.1). Classification (NCBI taxonomy): domain Eukaryota; kingdom Metazoa; phylum Arthropoda; class Insecta; order Megaloptera; family Corydalidae; genus Neoneuromus; species Neoneuromus ignobilis. The sequence goes on from CP092095.1 coordinate 19,164,970, forward strand.
TAAGTAAATAAAGAATAATATTTAAATTTTTTGAAAGATATTTTGAATCTGTTCATAATTTAGGAGTAATAAGTAGGTTTAAACTCTACCAAGATAACAACACTAATCACAAATCGTATCTTGTTTCGCGAATGACTATTATAAAATTGTTTGAAGATGATCGAAAATCCTCCTTAGTTACTAGATTTAATACTCAAAGAGGATCTATGAAATAAATTCAACCGAAAAAATATGGACAAGGCATATCGGTTCGATAAATGAATTAAATAAAAAAAGTATATTTTTTGTAAATACGTAAATTATATTTGAAGTTTTCGATTGAAAATTCAAATAACTTGTAAATAAATTATGATTGTATAGAATATTACAGTTAATGTTTTATATTTAATTATATAGGTCAAAAATATGTAAACATATATATGAATTAATAGACATTTACCTTTATATACAAAATATATGTTTACTGTTATTTTCAAATGAAATCTTCTTTACAAAGGAGAAAACAAACACTGATAGTATCTTAAAGTAACTAATTGTATCTTTTATAATAAACTGATAGTCATTGGGCATTTATCTTCGAACAAGAATAGATAAATTTAGTTTAATGATGGATATTCTCCAAAATGGGCAAAATTTTAGGACATTTGCAGTTAAATAACAAAAAAAGATTTAGACTGGAAACATGGAAAAATTCAAGAATAAAATAAATACACTAAATTTTGATAATTGCCTGATTAATTCGAACCCATTTAGCAAGTTCCACTATTGTAATTAGTACGTAATTACATAACATATATATATATATATATATATATATATAAATGAATGTGTACATGCATGAATGTATATATATATAATAACGTACATATATCTATCATCTTTATTATTAGTTTCTTTTTGTCCACTGCTAGATGAAGGTTTCTTCTAAAACGTTCCAGTTTGCTCAACTTAATTTTTCAATCCATTTTGTTTCTTATGTCTTCACCTTATGTACATATATATATATATATATATATATATATATATATATATATATATATATGGAGAGAGAGAGAGAGACAACCTGTCAGGAAGAAATCTCAGAATGAAAAATCCTCATCAGCCTGATCATCCTGATAAGTATGGAAAATTACCATTGAATGGTAACAATCAATGAAATTTTATTCCAGCAATGAGCTGATATATTTTAATATGATGTATGTATGTACACACACACACACACACATATATATATATATATAGTTTGTATGACATTCGACTTTATAGAAATGTTCAAATCAAATAATAGAAACAAACAAAAATTTGTGTAAATAGACACAAAAAATATCATTAATTGAACATGCGTTAAATGAAAACAAAGAGTGACATATCATAAGTAATACTTAGTTAAAAGAGAATTTAGGTTTAATAATGTAACACTTTAATGATGGTAGCATAACTATCTAAATTTATACCACTTTTTAATTATTAAAGTAAATAACAAGAGACTATTGGACATTTCTAAAATATTGTGATGTTAGGGGTGAGTGTGATTTATTTGTGTTAATGTGAATTTACCAAAGTATCAAAACAAAAATTATTAAGTCTATGTAGACCACTTTCAAAAAAATAAGCGATTCTGTTTATATTTAAATAATATTATTCTAATATTTAAACACCAAAAAAGATAATATGTAACAAAAAGTATAATAGCTTTAACTAATTTTGTCACAATTCCGCTTACACAACTTTAAAAAAAGTATTCATATATATATATATATATATATATATATATATATATATATATATATATATATATATATATATGTATATATTGAGAGAGGGGTCAGGAGAGATAAAGGAAGACAAATATGTGCGTACTCTAAGCACTAGATAACATTTTTTTTTGTGAGAATTAATTTTAAAAATCTGGAGTAACACAAAAAAATATTCTGTGTCTATGTGTAAATATACTATGAAAAGGAAGATCTATAATGATGTTGAAAAATTACTTGACAATTATATTTCATTTCGTCATGTCATGTCTAATATGCTCAATGTGCTATCGTTTATTATTTTTTTACATTAATTAATCTGAACGTAATTAGTAAAGAATTCTAGTTATTTCATTTTCTTTAATTATTTTTTTTTAATTTTTCTAAAAAAATATGATAGAATCATTTTGACAATTTCTGATATAATTCATTTGCTAGTTCTTTTTTTATATATAACGCCTCTTTTACTGAGCTGATAAGAAGTTTTTTATAATTTCCACGTAAATACTTTCTTTTTTCGTTTAAGTTGACGTTAAAAATATTGAAGTCGATCTAAATATCTTATTGTTTAATACATTTATAAAATTATCAGGTAATTCTAAAATAATGCATTTATATATTTTATTTTTAATACGTGTTAAACATTTTTTTTCCTAAGAATTTAGTATTATCTCATGTGTTGCTTTTAACTGTGTATTAAGATTTTTAATCATTCTTTAAATATTTGAAATCAATAAATGATTGTTAATTCTTATCTATATTTATTTTTATGAAAGATATAGAGATGTAAATATATTAAGATATTTTTTTTCCTTAGCTACAAAATAATTCAGAATGAGTACAATTGGGAACATGAAAAATTATGAGAGAAATATCTTTAAAACAAATAATTGATAACATAAAATTAGTGAAAAAGAGCTAATGTATAAAAATCTTTGGTAAAAATTGAAACGAGAGAAATTGCAAAAAGAAGACAAGAGTTATATAAAATCTTAAAATATAGTAAGCGAATAAAATACATTTATTTTTTTAAAAAATGAAAAGCAGTAAGTATAAAAAGAGAACATTACTTAATTTTAAGTATTTCAATAGATTAGTTTTTCAAAAGTGGTTGAAATCTTGAGGCCTGTATAGAATTATATAAATGTAAGGTATTAAATAAGCTTATACTTTATATATATACATATATATGACTGTTCCTTCACATTATTCAACCAATTCCTTATTTAATGTATTTAAATAACTTCTAAGAATGTACAGTCCAAAAATAGAACATACACATGTTTGTTTTCACGGTTGTGTCTAAAAGAAAATTAATCCATTTATTTATACAGTATAAGTGGAAAAACTATTAATTTTTCTATACATTTTTTCCGTTACTCTTAAGTATTGTAATTAATAATCTCAATGCTTTTTTTATTTGTATTTATATCATTATAAAATATGCTAAGAAAAGAAATAAATACGAATGTTTTTATTATACAATATATTTATATATACTGTTTATTAAAATAAATCAATAATGTAATAAATAAAAATGAATCAAAGAGTATGTCTTAAAAATGAAAACAACTTAAATGATAAATCTAGAAATTTTAATAAGATTTTTTATTTGATACAGGTGTTACATATTCAATTAAATGAGAACACTTGAATAATATTTTTTAAAACTGATTCAAATTTTAAGTACCATTTTGAAAAAAAATATTAATTAGTAATTCTCTACGTTAACTCTATTTATCAAAAAAATTTATATGTCAAGGATACAATTTCTTTACGAATATACATACATATATATAATAGTAGTATACAAAATACACAAGTTTATCAAATCTATGTCGGATGTAATGTATATATATATATATATATATATATATATATATATATATATATATATATATATATATATATATAAAATGGTACAAATGAGACTAAAGGGTTTAAACATATACTTGCATGCTTACTATCATTTACTATTCTTTACTATTATTTAATGTCATTTGAACCACAATCAGTATATGAAACATCAATGACAATTATGAATACGTTGTGATAAAAACTGAATGTTACCCGTGCATAAAATATGCATGTTCATATATCATAAAACACATAATGAAGGTATGTTCACGTAAAATACTTTTTTTTATGTTAGTGTACTTTTCATACATTCAAATCGAAACTTAACTTATATTATTCATCATTTGAAAAGTTCTTCAAATTTCAAAAAGTGTGTACCAGTGTCTTAAATATCTTAAAACATAATTCATGTGTAAGGTACCCTCTTTATAGAGAATAATAATTGATTGCAGAAAAATAAAGAGTCATTGTAAAGTGGATAGATCATTAATTCTACAAGTGAGTTGTTGAAAAATGTTATTTCATAAACGAATTGTTGTGAAAATGAGATATGTCGTATAAAAACAATAATGTTGGACGATTAATTTTGTATTAGGTATCATGTACGATAAGAATGAAAAAATATGAAAATGTGATTATTTAGGTGGAAATTGTTAAAAAAATCTAAAATAGTAACTAAATTAAATTTGCTATATTTAAAAATACAAAATATTTATTATTTTTTTATGTGAGATCACCTGTGATTTTTGTATTACAACAAAATGAAATTATATACTATGCATTAGTCTCATAAATTATTTTATGCGCTCCTGCAGCTCTTTTCTTTTTTATGAAACATAAACAATTAAACGTGTTGAATATATTCTTTATTACACGATATTTTTATTGCACTAAAACAACTCTAATGATATGCAATTTCGTTTTTTCTTATACTGTATATCCAATATAAAAAACAAAAATATTTATTAAACTATTGCCATGTTTGCAACCATTTACTTGCATATCCCTAATATATGTAGTTTTAAAACATATTAAGAAAAATATATTTTAATACAAGGAGATTGATATTAATTTAAACTAAATATATTTTTTACATATTCATATACGTGCGTATTGATGTTGAAGATATATATTTACATCTTTTTAATGGAATATATAAATTTACTTTTATGTTAGAAGTGTGATTAGTTTATTATTTTAAAACCATGTTACTATGAAGTTCTAGTTTCTGGTTTATATCCATACACGTGTATATTTATCTAGTTTTAGTAACGTAGAAAATAATAAATATATCCAATATAAATATCTATAAGTATGTTTGGAATAACGGAAATGTATATTTGATATACATATAATTAATATCAGGAATTTTACAACGTTTTATTTATATTTGTATATACAATGAATATAGTAAAATGTTATTTTTCTAATTGATCAAATAATAATAATAATCCGAAATATATTTCAGTTTCTTTTATTTTAGATGCATATAATTTTAAATATTTTTACAATTATTTCATATATGAAATATTTTCCGAAAAATATATTCTTTTAATATATTTTCTCTTAAATTGCACATTATATCATATAATTTAAATATTCCTGATTAAAAATGTTTTCCTAGAGATTAATTCTGCGTTCACATTACGTATGTATTTCAATGACACATTTCATGACTGTTATGCGCAGATAATAAAAAAATGAGTTTAAATAACGCCACTATAACTGTAAATAATTCATATTAATTTTTATTGTTTATATAATATGTACTTAGATTTAAATATAAGAAAATAAATAATCTTAAATATTACATAGATTAAAGTGAATCTTGTAAAAACGTGAAATAATTAAATTAATAATACCATTGAACTAAAAACTGTAAGTATTGTACTGTACATTATGTGTGATGTGTGTTTTCTATTCGATATTTTTTAAAACCGTATATAATTAGATTAAATATGTGTTGCCTTGATGCTGGATAAATTTGTTGTATGAATATAATTATTTTTTTTTTAAAAAAAATATAAAATTATTTTATTGCTACGTAGTAAAGTCAGACAGTTCATATATAATAGTTTAAAATTATTATTATTTGTTTGCTTTTTAAAAATAATTATATATATATATATATATATATATATATATATATATATATATATATAGTAGTATAATAAAAATTATAATTGTTTTGTTCCATTACAGTATATTTGTAATAGGATTTATTAATTTAGTTAAAAGTTATGATTTCTGTTTATTTAATCTGTTGTCATAATCTATTTCGGCATTTTTATCATCTTGAAATATCGAATAGTATTATTATCTAAACAAGAGTGGAAAATAGTCATTGTAAGGTGCTAGAACGAGTCATTCTAATATAAAATAAAAAAGAACTATTTTTTTTACGCATTTGACAATTTTTATTCTTCCGAGCAGATGACAATTAAAAATAGATTTTTTTTACCTTTTCATAGTATGAACATACTGTGTAATATTTTTTTCTTATTAAATGAATATATTTTTTAATGTGGTTATAAAAAGTAAAAATTGTAGTGTAGAACTTGCTGTTTATTTTTTGTAACTAGTAAGTATATTTATTAATAAATTTTAGCTGTACTTTTATATATATATATATATATATATATATATATATATATATATATATATATATATATATATATTATATTATTCTTCAAGTTCGTACTGTTTTATTCGTTGTGTTCTATTAATGGACCCATTGAAAGAATTATTATTACTCTGTAGTAAATAACGCAACGTTATTTTCTGGCAATATTTTTTATGAAGGCTTATTAAAATTTAAATGAGTAATAATACAATGCATTTTTACCATATAATTACTAATTTAAGAAGGAAAACAATGCATCAATTTTTGCTGAAAAATATGCATAATGTGTAGCTGAAAAAATATACACAAAGCAGTTAGCTAGATTTCGTATCGAAAATTTCAATCTCGAATGTGATTCATGCTCTGAAAGAGTGTCTAATAGCAATAACACAAAAAATTGCGGCAAATAGTTATTGAACTTGCTTGAATACCGACATCAACATTACTCGACTATTTAAAGAAGATGGGTATGTTGTGTCGGTACAATATATGAGTACCTCATGTTTTTTTCGAAAAAAAAAATAAGGGACAAAACAGAATGTATTTCGTTACTCATTCGGAACAAAAATGACCCATTTATTGATCAGTTAGTTACAGCAGATGGTAAATGGATAATATACAATAATGTGGAAAAAAGAAGTTATCTAAATTTAGAGTACGCTCATGCTATCTCAAGAACTAAATTATATAAAAAAGGCTATATTTTGCTTTTGGTGGGATTGTAAAGATTTTATAAGCCGTTTAGAATAAATAACAAGATGAAAGCAGCAATTGCAGAAAAATACCCTTCATTGATCAATGGACGTGGAGTTGTGTTTCATTAAAGTAAATAGTTGTCATATGTTATAATTAACACGTAACAGAAATTAAAGAACTTCAATTAGAATTTTATCAATCACGGCTGTACTCATTTGATATTGCGCCATTGGACTATTATTTGTTCTGTTTCCTCCAATACTCTGTTAATAGGAAAAAATTGACAAAATCAGTGATATTATCACTTAAATCTTTTTTTACATTAAAATCTAAGAAATTGAGAAACTGTTAACACGATAAGAAGAAATAATTAAAAATACTAGAAATTATATAGTTAATTAGAAATAAAATCAACTCTCTCTCTCTCTCTCTCTCTCTCTATATATATATATATATATATATATATATATATATATATATATATATATCTATTTGGAGAATCGAATTCTCCTCTTGTTCACGTACTCGAATTGTCTATGATAGAGCAGCTGGAATACGTCTGGTGGCTCATAGCGTAATTTAATATTTTATATTTGCTAATGAAATAATATTTGTAAAAATCAGTAAATAAATTAACTGGAGACTCGCGTATAAAAATTGTTGTTGACAAGAAGAACCAAACACACTGACTGTTGGTTGTTAGAAAATACATAGCCTCCACAGCCAGACAATAAGAACAAAAAACCCATTGTTACAAAATTCATAGTTGCCACATATATATATATATATATATATATATATATATAAAATAATTATATTGTTATTTATAATTTTAGTATAATATATCAAGGATAATTGTCGAAAAATCATTTTATTAATGGTAAAAAATTAATAATATGAAATAGTACTTCCTGTTGTCATAGCTTAAAAAAAATTCTTAACATTTTCTTCTTTACACCTATATATATGTATAAAATATAATTGCATTTTTGTTTCAGTTTCGTCATTCATTTTATCTGAAAAAGCGGAAATCGTTTCAAATATGAATAAGAAGAAAATAAAGTCTGTTACAAAGTATAATGTTAAATAAAATGTATCGCATTTGTCTTGCGTATCATTTTTCGTGAATATGTTTAAAAAAATGAAAATAAAATCGCAACATTTTTATATGCGTGCATTTGTTAGACTGAGTAGTAAGAAGAAACGTTCTTACGTACTTGAATGCCAGTTTAGGGGATATTAATTACAACTGTATTAATATCTCGAAGAAAATAATTTATTGCAATTATGAAGCGCACAATATTATTTTATCGCGAAAGAATAAGATTCGATTAATCATTACTAACTGTCTGTTATGGTACAAAATAATTATTTTAGAATATAATTTTATATTGAAAACATGCTTGTCCGCCGCAGTCTTAATTATTTATTATTATTATCAGTTATGGGTATTTTTTTCGTTATTTGGATTTATAACAATTATAATTTATCATTGAATTATCCCGTTTATGAATCCATAAATTGTTATGAAGACGATTTGAAAATGCCGATAAACGAATTAGAACAGATGAAATCGTTGGTGTCAGATAATCGTCCACCGATATTTTTTGTAGAAACTTCATGCACGTCACGCAACAATGGCAAAGTTGTACTGAAAACTCGTCAAGCTTGTGCTGTAGAATCAGCTGCAAAAATGAATCCAAATTCCGATATTTATGTGTTATTTGCTTCTCCCACAAAACTGAACATATCAGCCAATACGCATTCAGATAAAATACTTTCCAAATTATTGACATACAAAAATATTCATTTACGTCATGTCAACTTCGTTAAATACGTACAAAACACACCATTGGAAAAATGGTACGAGTCTAGAGAGCTTCACAATTCATTTTACGCTCGTTCACATGCAAGCGATGTATTAAGATATTTAACATTATACAAATACGGAGGAACGTATCTCGATTTAGATATTGTTCTGACTAAAACTCTAGAAGAAATAAAACCAAATTATGCTGGAGCAGAATCTTGGGTCGACGTGGCTGCAGGAGTTCTGAATTTTGATAGTCAAGGTGTTGGCCACGATTTAGCCAAACAGTGCGTTTTAGATTTGCGCGACAATTTTAGAGGAGACGAATGGGGTTATAACGGTCCTGGTGTTATAACAAGATTGTTGAAAAAAATATGCAAAACAACAAACGTGAAGTTGATGAAACCCGAACGATGTCAGACGTTCAAAGTGTTTTCTCCGGATACTTTTTATGCAATACCATGGCGACAATGGACACTATTTTTTGATGAACATAAATCGATTATAACGTTAGATAAAATCAAAAATTCTAAAGGAATTCATGTTTGGAACAAATTCAGTATACAGAGAAATATTACAGTCGGTTCTAAACAACCGTACGGTGTTATAGCGAAAAAATATTGCCCGAAAGTTTATAAAGAGAGTGGCAAATATTTTTGAGTTCTTAATTTACATGTTTAGAAAAACACAGCTCATGTTCATTGTGAATATTTTTTTTATTCTGTACAATGAAAATTTAAACAATCAAAAAACGTATAAGTGTAAATGTACAAATTAAACAAAACAAAAACAAGGTTCCCTAATTAAGATAATAATTGTGATATTTATGTATATATATATAAATAAATGTATGGATTGGTTTTTTATTTCTTCACTTTTTATTTAAATGATTCTGATTATAAGACTAATGTAACAATACGGAAATACTTACTCTCGTGTTCATTAAATGGTGAGTAATGAACTTATATATTTAAGTGTTAATTGATTTGTACAATTATTAATGTAAATTATCGATAACATTTTATTTTCAGTTTATTAATAAAATATATAAATAAAATTAAATTTCGTTTTCATTTTCGTTTTGTCCAAAGTATCAATTTTGAAGTCGTTATTTATAAATTTATAATTTCAAATTATATTTGACATATCATTTTCGCTACGAAAATAAAATTTCATATAAATTATTAATGAAAACAAAAATGTTATTAACTCGATATTTAAGTAAATCGATTTCTACTAAATAATTAAACAGTTAATTAAATTTATTTTGTTGAAACTTTACAAAAAAACATTTCAATGAATTGTTTGAGCGTGTTTTTTTCCATTTTTAAATATTATAAATGTATAAAAACCAAATTGTTTCATTGAATCTTTTATTCAATTTTTGTAACAATCAAGAATATTTAACATTTATTTCATAAGTATATAAAGTATGTGATTTAACATATTTTTTCTGTTTTCAGGTATGTAAAGCACTTCATTTTTTTAGACAATTTATATATCTACATTTCAAAGTATTTGGCTCAATATTGCTTATATTTATAAAATGAAAACAATATTTTTTATGTATTGTTATGAAAATTTTCTATAATATTCTGTTATCTCTATCTTAACTGAATAATTATTTTTAACTGATATATTGTTTAATAAAAAATGTTTTCTTTAAAAAAATTACGTGTTTTATTGAGATTAGTAATAAACATTTTTTATTGTTTCCATCACAGAGGTTTGTTAAACTCAATTTTAATGTTATTTTTTTACTTTATTTTTTAAATTTTATTCAATTTAATAGAAAGAACAATTTATTTTTCAGCATTCATTTAGAAGAAAATTAATTTCAGTACAATATAAATGAATAAACTGTTTTTTTATTATAAAAGAAGAAAATACAGACCAGTTTATTTGACATTAATTGTATCAATCAGTAATAAAATGATTTGTTATTTTATTATATTGTTAATAAATTTTTATTTGAGTTTGAAGCAATGTATTATATCATTGCTAAATTGGATAAATGCAGGAACTATTTCATCTTATTATAGTCGTAGGTTAGTAATAAATATTTTATGTATGTTGATGTGTATGCATGAGTGTATGAATATTATATATATATATATATATATATATATATATACACACACACACACACATAATTTTTTTCCTGTGCTACAATCAGCAGAATTAAATAAAGAGAAGACAAAAACCAAAGAAAGCAGAAGATAAATGCGATTTAAAGACATCAGTCCTATATACATTCAAATACTAGGAAGACCAAAAATATAAATGAAATTTAGTTCAAAACGTCAAAAATTTGATTAAAAAAATACATACATGCACACATAACAAATGTATTTTTTGAGATTAATCATTAGTACTGAGAAAGTTTGTCCAAATTCTAAAAAAAATAATTTACAGAATATTCTACTAGCAAATAAATATGAAGAATATAGAAATATATGTTTTATATTAAGAAAGAAAATTAAATATGTGAAATTGAATAATTTTACATAAAAAAATATGTTAAAATAAATATATGAAATTAAGTAATTACAAATAAATAGCGAATTTGAAATTTTTTTCATACTGTAAAAATCCATATAATGAAAAATGTTCCATATTTTAAAAACTGTGATATAAGATGAAGGAAGTTAAAAAGTGTTATATAGTGATTAAAATATTGTTTTTATGATTTGTGTTCAATGTTTGTAACTAAATTATATTAAACGAATTATTTTTATTTCTACTTTTGTTAATTTTATAATTGATTTTTTTTTAGAATGTATGTATTTATCTTTATATTAACTTGTACCAATCCACAGTTAAGTGAAAGCTTTATTGAATTTTACCATTCACTGGTATTTTATTATACCAGTACATTGACCAGGTAGGTTGGTAGAATATATATATATATATATATATATATATATATATATATTTGTTGCTGTTTTATGATAGTAACATTTATTACATTAAAAGAATAAAATATTTTATATATAGAAAATACTTAATATATAAAAAAATATACAATCTGAAGTCAAATTTTTGATGATTGTGAATGTACAATATTAAAGAGTGTAAAAAAAGAATTAAAAATACTTTTTAGATGGTGTTTTTATACAGTAAATATATATATATATATATATATATATATATATATATATATATAATAATATTTAGATTAGTAATTTTCAATTGCATTGTATAAATCTTTTTATATTTTTGATAATTGTTCTTCATAATTTTTTTTTCTGAAATACAATAGTTTTAAAAATAATATACGTTAAAGTTACATGACATAAAAAATATATAACAAAAACAAATGTGAATTTCAAGCATTGTGCGCACGAATTGTGCGCACGATTCAGTTAAAAATGGCTACATGGCAGGTAGTGACATATACTTCGTTTTGGTTGTGATTTAAGTGTTCTTTATAAAATTGATTTTTAATATGTTGGCGGATTATGAAACTGCTACAATGAGTTCCACGTCTCATATTGTTGACACTTTTAATCCAGCAGGTGATAATCTTATTTATTACATGATGTCAAACGATGTGTATGACAAATAACTGTTACACTGTTAATTATTATGGCGTCGACAATATGTCATATTCTCTATTTTTACTTAATAATATGCTTTTTGCATTTGAATTGTTATTTAAATTCAATCAAGTACAATGGTTAAAGTATCATGTTTCGTATTCGTAAAATTTAAAAATATCTTCGTACATCACAGCTTGCTAAAAGAGTTAATAGCCAATTATTATTTAATTTCTTTAATTATGTATTTAATAAGCTCATTGACAAATGGGGACTTGCAAGAGGTATTTTATTGCAGATTTAGTTATCGTCATTTTTATGACGTGTGTACAGTAATTTAACTGTTTAATTTTGTTTAACTGTGTCTGATAATGTCTAAGTTGTCATTCATTTTTGGTTTAAAGTAACTATACATGTGAGTTATTTTTCTTTTAAAAAATATGTAAATATATATATATATATATATATATATATATATATATATATATATAAATACATACATTTACATATATAAATACATATTGATTTGAATTGATTTTATATACTGTGAAATTCTAATAATTTTTTTAAAAAATGTTTTTTAATAGATACTAAAAATTCCAGGGATGACTTATGTTGATATCTAAAGAAAAAATAAATTGATTACTATTGTAGTTGAACATACGTTCTTTGTAATTTGTTTTTATAAAATTACATTTAATATAACCTAATTTCATATATATATATATATATATATATATATATATATATATATGCTTTGGAATTTTAAAATCATAATGTTTATAGAGTGTAAAAGTAATCAAGAAAGAAAATTAGCAATATGAAGAGATCTGTCATTCTGCATTTTTTACTAAGAAACAGATTGTGAGCAGCAGAATAATAACTTTCAAAACAAATAAACATTTTTGAAGGAAATTGTACCTTTTATTAATTTCTGTTTATTTATTGCATTAGAATATAGAATATATATATATATATATATATATATATATATATATATATATATATATATATATATATATATATATATATATATATATATATGTATATTGTAGACATTAATTTTTACATGAATTTTGGAATTAGCATATAGTGTTAATATTTCTATACATTGATTTCAGTGATTACTCTTAATCTTTAATTATTCTTTATTTATTTTGACTGTAATAAATACTTTAATAAAGATTATATACATATATAGGTAGATATAGACATATTATATTTAAGTTATTTATTGAAAATTTGTAATTAAACTTACAAGAATGTTATAAAAGTTATATTATTTTTTCATGTATGGTATTTAGTTAAGTCTATAATTTGAACATTAGTTAATAACAATAATGAATACTTAAGAATTATGTACGGAATGGAATCAAATAATTTATTTTATGTGTACTTTTTATATGTCGTGTATCTGTAAATGAATTATATATATATATATATATATGTGTGTGTGTATGTATATGTATGTGTGTGTATTTTTGTCTGATGTGTGTGAAATTTATTTGTAAGTTATTTTTTATTTACAGATTTAACACCAGAGCAACAAAAAATGTTGATTGATATTCGAAGGCGTAAGACTGAATTGTTATTAGAAATACAGGTCAGTAATCAAGTTGATTATTTGGTAATATGAAGAATTTGGTATTTATTAAATATGTATATTTTAAATATGTATATATTTTATAATATTGTGTTAATAGCGTTTTATATGTTAAGAATGAATTTATGTTGCAATTAAAATAAAATTGTGTGGTAAGTTCATAATATACTCTATATGAGTATGTATGTGAAATAGTTTATCAAAATTATGCTATAAATACTACTGTATCATAATTATACACGAATGATTAATAAATGAAATAAAATCTATTTCTAATAAAGTATTCCGGGTAATAGTTTCTAGTATAGAAGATATTAGGCGAATTAAATATTATAACATTTTATCATTACTTTTTTATTTGTCTAATTAAAAATTTAGTTATATATATATTCTTTATAATTTATATATATATAAAATGAGATCCAAAAATAAAATAAATTTAAAAAATATTTTAATAAAAATAAATGATTGGCATATTTACAAAATGTACACTGTTTTAAAGTCAAAGTTTGTTTTTTTTTTAATGAAAAGTTAACAAGTTTTCATTGTTATATAGGGTCATAAAAATGTGATGCCTAGATTTGTCTTTTATTAAAAAGAAACATGTGTATAGGGTGGTGTTTAGTTTCTTCTTAATAAAACATTTAGGCATCATGTTTGGATGACCTTATATTATTATTTTAATAAAAACATATTTTACAAATATTAGTTTGATAAAATCATAGTTGTGTTAGATCAGCAAAATCAATATTTTCATGAACCTTTTCATAGGATGTTATGTAATTGAAATTATAAGAAGTATCTTACCAAAAATACTTCTGTTAATTAAATTATAATATAAAACTCACAAATAATACTTAATGAGAGTATTACTTGTTGAAGATAACTATATGTATAGTATTTATATCATATATTTTTTAAATCTGTTACAAGTTTACGTTAATAGTTCATAGAGGTTTTTGAATTTTTCACTTAAAAATTGTTACAAATGAATTAAAAATATTAACTATTACTGAAATCAAATTTTCTTCATTTAGAACAACATATCTATTGAGTAATTTTACTTGATTACATATTTATATATATATATATATATATATATATATATATATATAACGTTCGAACATATACGTACACATATTTTTCTACTGTAAATTGTGAATATTATAAAGATTATAAAATTGTAATATTTTTAGTAATTCATAGTTATTGCCTGTATAAAATACATTAGTCTACAACATTTATGAATTGCGTGTTGTGTTGCATACAGTGCAGTGCTGAAAATATTACTATAAATAATTTTTTGAATCTTTTTCAATCATCTATGAAAAACTTTACGAAATGGAGGTATAAATGAATATTTCATATATTATTTATTTTAATATTTATTGATGAAATAATTAATTTATTATTGTACTCGTAAGTAAATAACTAAGGTTTTTGTTTGTTTTGAAACTGTGACAATTTACTTTAATAAATAAATGAATTATCCTCCAAACACCATAGTATGTTATAAAGTGTTTTAATCACTTATTGTTTACTTCGTTTTCTCTAACAACAATGGACTAATTCGCATTTCGACGGCGAAACCTTTTTGTTATAAAATATAATGAGCCTGTTTATTATAATAATAAGATTTTATATTATATTAATAAACTGAGGTTTTTATAATTTTTTCTTTTATTATTTTTTTAAGTATATTTATTGCATGTATAAAAATTATTTGTTTCTCTATAATTTGATTTTTTAATTCAAAGTATAATGAAATATTTGTTTCATTCAAAATTTCCCCTTTTGTTTTGTAACACTTGTAAATATATAAATTCGTTTAATGAAATATTAGGTACTTGTAGTGTACTAATTAGAGTTTGCAGAACTTCCAGGATTTGAAGTTTCTGACGTTTAAAGTTCATCTTAATGTAAATCTAACTCATACTTCCTTGCCAAGTTGAATTATAAAACTATTGGGAAACTTGTAAGGGATATGTATATGTGTATATAATATATATGTATATATATATATATATATATATATATATATATATATATATATATATATATAAAATACATACATACAGAAATGTACACATCCTTATATACGAGTATCTACATGCTTGTTTTAAGTGTATATTGGTTGACATTATGAGCTAAAGAATACTCATTAAAGTCATTGGTCTTAAAATAACTATACCCGATTGGTATATTTATTTCAAAACATTAATAAAATCTAAAATGGAATATACACTTCCATTTAATACTAAAAATAATATTTCTGTTTGAAATTAAAACAAATATCTTTCTAGTTGAATTACAAATTTGAATAAAAAATCGATTTTTTCCATATGTTGAATAAATAATTTGAATATAATTATATTCTACAATGCGGAATATAATACACATTTGAATAAAAATATTCATAATACTAGTTATATTAGAATTTATAAAATTGCGGAAATAGTAAAAATAGTCATACCAGAGTAATATAAAATTATGTACTGAGACGAGACTTATTATTTTAAATTGTAAACTAATTAAAATTTATTTAATGCGAATGAATTAAAATGAAATTGTTACATAATTTTTATAATCCGATTATTGCAAATGACGGTTTTCAATACCATCTTAAAAAAATATTGCAGAAAAGTATGTCACCAGGACAGATGAACTGATCCTACGTGTTTAGAATGTATTTATTAATATCATAAGACATTAAAATTATCTATGTACTTTAACAAAGCCATCGTACATTTACATTGTTAATATGTATTCTGAAGTAGTGCTCCAAAGTGACTAAATTATCATCTTAAATTGAATTTTATTGAAGTAGTAATCAGATGCAACTGGCTTTGTTTGACAGCCTTTATGTATATACAAAAGTCATTCAGACATATTTAGTGTTATTTTTAAATTTGCATCCATTTTTATACATGTTTGTACTTGTTAACGTTATTTTTCCAAATGTACATTTTTTTCATGTATTTATATATTTTTAATAATCATTAATAGAATTTCAAACACAAAGTAATATATTTCGAATGTTCACACAACAGTATAAAATATGTATTTGCTAATACCCTTCAGTCTATTTGTAATAGATTCCAAAGAAAAAAAATATAGTTTACAGTTAATTTTTGTTACGTAAAATGTTTAATTGGAATAAATAATACATAAACGAAAGGAAAAGTTACAACTGAAAATATTTGATATTGTAGATTTTTTTAAAAATATAATTATTTAATATTTTTTAAATTTGTTTATTGCTAATTTGGCACACTTTTTAAATTTTCGTTTCTATATTACAGTAAATTAGTTAAGTAAATATAAAAAGTTAGTTTAAATTATGTTTCGATATTATTTTTTCGTTTTACATATATTATGTTCTAAATTTGAATGTATTATAATTTTTTTAATGTTTTAAAATTTTCAAAACATTAAAGGAACGGAAATATATAGGTTGAAGTATTTTTTTTAAAAAAAATAAAAGAACTGTATTGTTTTCAAAATATAGGAATGAATTGAATAAAAATTAAAAATTCGTTTTTGTTTATATTTGTTAAATATCGTAGCATTCATTCGACTCCATAATAAATATTTAGTTAATTGTATATTTAGGTTTAGAAATGACGTCATGAAAATTAGGGAAATTTTATTTACAGTTCAATTTATTTGTTAAGGGATGAGCTTAAAAATAATACACCACAAGTCGAAAAAAATATTAGTCACGACGCTGTATGCCCGCAGTACGGATGACGAAAACACGAATACAAAGTAAATTGTCGTCGAGGATATTTCTGATTTGTACTGTTGCCAAATATTCTCGGTTAGAATACTGACTATATTTTACGTAGTGCACAGCTGAAATCGTTTGTATTTGTGTTCGTAGATTGAAAACACAATCATTAACAAAAAACATACGTTGTGTTTTAAGGCTTTTATTCTAAACATTAATTCTAATTCATACTGTTATTAGATATTATATATATTAATATTGTTAGATAAAATAAGTTCGTTTTAGTTACAATGATTGTGAATACGTTCATATTTAAAGTTTGTTGTGATCGGTGGAATGTAATATTCATAGGTTAGTATTTTCTCAAATTTAAAAATTGTTATCAACAATACATTACTAGGCATGAATAATATATGTAGTGTTAAAAGGAAATCTTGTACATTTTGTTACTTGGTACGAACTTAGTGTAAGAAAAATCTGCTTGTAGTATATTTTATATACATACATACAAACACACACACACTTATTATATATATGTATATATATATATATATATATATATATATATATATATATATATATTTGTTTTTTAATTTTTAATTAATTAGTTGTAGTTATAAAAATCTGATTATTGATTGATTTTAATTTAAAATATTGTTTATCATTGAAGTATTGTTAAATCAATAAAGTCAGTAATAAAATAAAATTATTTAAAGCAATCTCAAGTTATTTATAAAAATGTGTAAGATTTTTTTTAAGGGACAACACGTGTACCTTACCTTCCGTTTGTATAAAAAAATATATGTAATAAATAATTTATACCATATATTTCATTATCTTACACATTTGATAATCCATTACTCGATTAAATCTTCCAATTTGAATGATATGACAATTTTCTCATAAACGTTTTCAATGTGTTTTTTAATACCACCCTCTATATAACCACTGGCTTTTTTTAACCTTTTTTTTCTATTTCTGGCTTCCCATTTGTAATATCTATTATCCATGTACTATATTTTTGCAATGCGTCCCATTTATTTTCACTTTAAACGATGTACTTTCTTATATAATGGCGTGTGTGTGTTTATATTATCATATATATGTAATTGTAGTAGTGTACATATTTTTTGCATGGTATTTTTTGTATAGAAGTAGTTTTTTTGTAAATTTTATAAATAAACCAATTTTTTCATTTTATTAAACAGAATTTTACATAGGTCAAAGTGGAATGATTTGTAAAAAAAATAGTAATAATAATATATTGTAATAGACGATCGGCCGAATCTTTCATTATCATTCATTTATTGTTTAGTCTCATTAAAAATTTGATGACATTCAAATAATCTCAATGAGATGTACAAAAAATTCAGTAAGCTTTTATTATATTTAATAAATTCGAGTAACTTTTTTTATGTTTATTATTAAGTTGTTCATAGATCTTTATATGTAAATGAAAAATAAAAATAAATATTTTTATTGTTTTTAATATTTATTACAATTCAATATATGATTATAAAAGTAATTATATGATAAAGTGCACCAAATCAATATTCACAGATTCTGTAGATTAACAAAGTTGATATTTTCTTTGATCTGCAAGTAATCTGTTTTACTTGAAATGTTACAGAACAGAAATAATTAAATTCCGAAATCGATTAATACTCGGAAAACCCTCCTATAATTAAATTTTCTTTATTTAAATGTTTTTATTTAAACATATATTAAAATGTCTAAAATATTTTTATTAAAAGTACACACGCGTGAATAACTACATTTTGGTAATTAATGTGTAATTATTCGTTTCGAAACTATTTAAATCATGTGAAATATATGAAAGTTTTAATGAGCTTGTTTTAATCGTATTATTCCATACGTTACCAAAGATTATAAGTTTTATAAAGTTACAATATTTGTTTGGGTTTATGTAAAGAAGATATTAAAAATAATTTCATATTAAGCCAAACATTTGTTAAGATAATTAGTACATATTTACGTATATTTGTATTTGTTACTTTTTTTTGTATTACAATTTTCTCTCTAAGGAAATTCAATAATATTTTAGAAAAATGAGAATAATATTTTTATTGTTTTTATAAAAATGCTTTATTTAACGTGGGAATCAAGTAGATAGTAAATTTAAACAATGAATTCATTTTTTAAAAATATACGTTTATATACAATAATTTAATATACGAATAAAACATTTTTCATTATTGTTGACTATTAAGAAAGGAGCTATTTATATAATTTTTGCAAATAATTATGTGGTGATATATATACAATGGTTTATGTAGTAAATCAGTAAGTAAATACAGTTTGAAATAAAGTACAAAATCCATTAAAAGTACAATGTTCAGTAAATAAAATTATAAGGGCATGTACATAACACTACTTCATTTCATTATTCCTATTCGGACTAATGTGTATAGATGATCGTAATGAAAGAAACAAATTTGCATAAATTACTATATTGTTCATATCCATTTTAGAGTCACGATGAAATTACTCCTACGTACTGCAGTAGTTTGATAATTTAGTAATGTTATATCATTTTAATACATTTTTTTTTGTATTAAAATGTCAGTGCAAATTATTTAAAATTTTTAGTTTTCGTTTTGTATAAGGAAAATAATTATTAATAGTTTTATAAAAAAATTTGACTATAAAATTATATATACATATACATTCTGTATATTATTCAATTATGAGAACAATTTTTATTGCATTTTTGGGTCATTCTTTGTGTGAAGTATGTGGAGATATACTTGTACTTTGTTACACTTTGTATACAAATAATTAGTTGATAGTAAGTTGTTCTTCAGTTTGTATACAGTACCTCACGAAAGTGTTAACAATTGTATCTGACAACATATTGTTTCTCAAACACCAAATGGTGAACGATAACATCATATTTTTTTATATTATTTTAACTTTTAATAATAATTACAGTAAAATTAATTTATTCCAAATGAGAACAATAATACGTTTTGTTCTTAATTTGAGCAAGAAATATTCACATATTTATATTTTTTATAATTAAAATAAAAAAAATAATGATAGTTTGTAAACTAGTTCGAAATATTTTTCTTTAAATACTTTCCTTTTAGTTTATATATATATATATATATATATATATATATATAATTTATTTTCGAAAAAATCCTCAAATTTAATTTTATTTAATTCATTCCAAAATAATTATTTTTAACGAATTTTTAAGCATAAAATAATTTTCTTGAATTTACTTTTTTCGAGTTTAAGTAATAAATGACCAATGTGAAAATTAAACTTTATATAATATACAAAGTCGTATAGTTGAAATTCACTATCATTTTGCATACATCTATTTTACTGAAGGTTTATTATTATTTTTTTTTAATTATTTATCTTTATATCTGTTTATTCATTTCTTTATTGTTCTTTTGATAATAATAGTAATAATTCTGTTTAGGACTGCAAATTTCATGGTAGAGGTTCCAATAAAGCACGAATTTAATTAATTTTATTCCTTTATAATTCGATTTTAAAAATCGTTGCTGAAAAATATTTGAAAATAATGTAACGAAGTTCATTGCAAGTCCAAGCATGAAGCCCTTATTGATTATTAATTTTTCCAATTTTTCGAGTTGTTATTCTTTTCAAATTTAAGAAATTCCATTATTTTAGGAGATTGTAATTTAATAAGTAATTGTATTATAGTTGATGCTATCACGGAAATGAATTTTATGATTATTCTTCTTATTTCGTAGCATATTTTTAAATATAAATTCTTAAATACAATATTTGAAATTATTTTTGTTCTTTAAAGTATTCTTCATATAGTGAATCCATACCCTTTTTGATACTTCATCTATTTATGATATAGATAATTTTGATTATTTAAATTTGATATATATATATTAATAAAGTTGTACGTTTTTTTTGTGTAAGTTTGAAATTTTTTCTATAATCAAATGATTAGTTGCTTGCATATTATATGTACTAATAAAATTGACTTAGATGTTGAATTTAATTAAATACAGAAAGAATAGGAAAATCTATAAAAGAAGTATTGAAAATTCCGAAGAAAATACTATCCTCTTAGAAGGAATTTAAACAGACATGACAACACAAGAAAAATTAATTAAAATGTTATAATTTAAAAAGAAAGTATATTTATTTTTTTACCATTAGATTAAATTATCTCATTTTTATATAATTGAGTGTGATAGATAATGAAGTATATGTGTGTATGAAAATTGTGCGAAAAATTAACCACTTAACCAGTCGAAATAACATTCTAATAAAATATCATTCAAAATTTATTATTTTTTAATTTTTTTTCTGTTAATCATGTTGCCTCGATATTTTTATGTGGAATTTAAAAATTTAGTTCAGTGTTACGTGAAAAAAAAATATTTTTGTTGAAATCGTTTCATTTATTAACACCTGTAATAACGTTGCCAAAAAACGATTTCAATTCTAAAACTCGTATTGTTTAAATAAACAATTTAACTCTGTTTTTGTATAGAACGTTGAAATGAAGTGTTCCATCTGTTCTTGTTTTTACGTTAGCATTCATTGCCGCACCTTAAAACGTAAACAATCAATCAATTTACGAATCGGTTATTTTCGTCCACGATTTATTTCCCATTCTTGTATTGTATATGAATCTGTATGAATTTTTATTTATACAAAATATATAATTTAATGTAGTGCTCGTTTCATTGCAAATAACAAATTCTTTTGTTAACATAAAACGGATTGTATGTTCTGTGCTATCAATTTATTATCAAGACCAGTTCCTGTTTACCAATTGACGTAGTCGAGTCATTCACTTATAACGTGAACGTCATAGCAATGTATTTACTCGAAGACCTTTTACCAGAGAATGACCAAATTGGTGAATTAATCAATACACGTCGAATGTATATTTTTTGCAGGGTTTTAAGCTATTTTTAGTTATGATCCATTCTTAAATTTTTATTTATATATCTTCGATGCGCTCAATTGAGCCATTGATTTATTACTTAATATATATGTTGATGAGTTTGGAATTTCGTATATTTCCGTATAACAATAAACGAGTAAATATGTTTCTATTAAAATGAATTAATTATTTTTATACACGTTAATTTCTATTGGATTAGGTTAGTTTTAATATATACTTTTTAATGAGTTTGTTGATTTATAAGTAAAGAAATTGAACATTAAATTATTATTGAATACTTTTTCAATATCTTATGGTATTGGAGCGATAGTTCATTTGTGTGAAAGTGAATTCGCTACAGTTCCAAAAAAAATAGTGTATTTATTTATCATTATACATTAAAATGTTACCATTACCTGTTTTCATATTTATGTTTATTATTAATTCTTTGTTATCAATGTAGATAATTATTTTATAATAATATGGATATATTTTATTACTTTCCTTTAATAAGTTATATTTTTCCAATAAGAATTTTTGTGGCAGATTTAAATAATAATATATGTATATCTTTTGCAAAATCTAATTTTAAATTAAAGTACTTTAATTATTTATTTAAGGGTTTGTTCCAAATTCTATATGATTTAGTATTATAAATATGATAATGATTCACTTTTAAAGTATTTTATATCATTTTTAATAATTATAAACTTTGTACGTATTTATATTTTTGTATACTGAAGTCTTTAATTTTTTTTTTCATTATTAACATAAGTAGTCAGTATAATGATTTATCTTTAATATTAATTTTATTGCTAGTAAACAATTTTAATGAAGTTAAATAACAAGTCTTTAGTTGGTATTTTATAAATAATATATCGAGAACAAGAACCAATTGTTCATTCATAAATTTTATATTGCAGTACTTTAATGATCATGGTATGGCCATCGAAATACCCATTAGTGAACAATAAGTGATTATTGAGCACATACAATCTTGTGTGTGTTATTAGGGGTGAATAATTCATTTATGTTAAAGCAAATAGTTATTAATAAAACTTACATTAGTAAATTAATTATGAAAATCTCATAATCTACGCGACGATTTCACCCACTTGAATATTAAGCCTGTTTATATTTTTATAATTACAGTTTTCCCTGTTAATAGATTAAAAAAATCGTGTTGATTTTGAATTAAAATACTGTTAGATAGCCTTTTTATATTTATTTACTTTTATAATCAAGACACTTAAAGAATAATTTGACCAAATTACATATTTTAAATATCAAAAGATTTTACAGAAAAAGTGTGCATATATTTATTTAGAGTATAAAATGAATACAGTGTCTTATAAAATAGTAAATATCAAATAATTTACAAAAATTGAATAATTTAAATCTAGACTTGTTTATTTGATGATACGTTATTTGTTTTATTAACAAATCTTCTAATCTAGGCTTAAATTTCATATATATTTTTTTATTATTTATAATTATTTATATGTACGTAATTGTATAACATATCATTTTTATAGTTGATATCTTATAATCAATAAAATAATACACATTTGTCTCAGAAAGTTAGTTCAGTATATGAACTCATTTTACGATCTGATAATTTTGAAACTGTCTGTACGTTTGAAACGTATTTAAATATAAATATCTTGATTTAAATATTATAAATAGGATACTTTAGAACGTTTATTTTTTAATATACTTAAATATATATATGCATATACATACATACATATAAAAAGATAATATGTTTCGTTTAATAATAATACTGTAATTAAATAAGATTGCTTTAACCAATGTTAATTCAGGTATTTAGACAAAATATTTTTGAAAAAAAAATATTTATTTGCTAATGAACGCCTTAACATATAAATATTAGTATATTCATCGAAATATACATGAAAATGAAAAGTAATGTATTGATGAATATTTCAATAGTGATATATTTTTTCGTTTAAAAATATCTTTGTTGGCGTACAACTGATACTGTATTAATTGAATAAAGAAAATGAATGTAGTAAATATAAAGATACTATTTTGTTGATTTCATACACAAAAATAAGAAATTCAATGAAGGTCAATGTTTTAATTAAGAAAATTTAGAAAATAAAAAATATTGTGATGAAACCATTATGTGCATTGAACTTACTATGTTTTTAATGACAATATATATTTGTGTATTTTGTGTGTGTGTATGCATATATATATATATATATATATATATATATATATATATATATATATATATATATATATATATATATATAAATGTACGTGCATATATACTTATAACTCACACATATATACACTAGTACATCACCTTACCCACACATAATTCTCCCACTCACAACAAATATAAATTTGTATTTTTTTGTTTACGTATGTTGTCAGAATTACAGGTGTTTTGTATGTTTATAAAATTGCTATTCATTTTTACACACGAATTTACACTTACACATAACACCTACATAGGTTTGTTGTGTAATATATACATATGCGTACCTATAAATGTGTTTGTAAACGATAAGCAAATAAATTTGTGTGACATCCTTGGGTAGTGTGTAGGAATTTATATAGAAATTATAAATTGTACAATTTTTTTTATTAGTGCATAAGTGAAAATTGAAATAAACGCCGTTATTGGCGATAAACACATTATTTATACTATAAATGTTTTTTATTGAATGAAGGTTTTTTGTAGTATCTTCTAATTATATATACATATATATATATATATATATAATCTTCATTATAGTTTATATTAACCTACTGTTCAGCAAAAACTTTATTAAATATTATTATTCACTTTTATTTGGTCACACTCATCATCCTGACCAAATGAGTTGAGGATTTTTTTTATTCAGGGTATACTCCCTTCAGCATATTGCCTTCACTTCAACTAAAGAGCACATCCTGTTTGATTTCTTTGACCGGGAATCGAACTTACTCTTCCGTATAAAAAACAATAAATAAGTTACAATGGCATCATTTATGTATGCATATTTATTTCAAAATAATAATTTTAATTTGTATTCCCTTTTTAATAATTTTACATCATTTTTTAACATTTTCAATTAGTATACAAACTGCTTAAATCATATGTTGTAATACCATCGAATGCATATAAAATAATTTGTGCAACACGAATGATTCCGTGTTGACTGGTTTGTAAAGAATTTATGTCCGGTTAGCAGATAGTTGATTTTCTTAACAAATATTTCAGTTATTTTATTAATCTTGAAAGAATTTTAAAAGAAACATTACATGTATGTAACAAGGCAAAGATACAGATACTTGGTGCAACTGTGCATAGGAATCTTATTTTTGAAAGATTTGTATGTTTTTTGTGTCGGACACTTGAAATTTTTGTAGGTAATATTTTACAGACATACATTTTCTTAGAAACAGTGCTTGTATTCTTAATAATTTCAGTATGTATTTCATTGTGTATGTAGTAAGAGTGAAATGATTTCTTGTCGAACGAAGAAAAAGTATGTGAATTGTTTGAGTTAGATGTTCACTCATACTGTTCTTTTGACCTTCAGTGAAAGCGCCAAATCTAAACAGGATTGATGACTATATAAATAAATAAGCATATTGTTTTTATAATTAAGAGTGAAAATTAATTATTTGAAGATTCGTGAGAAATGTGTAATTGAAAAATATTTCTAAAGATATGTAGATTCTAACAGATGTTAAATTGTTTGAACAGAAAGATTTTATATACGATTAAGAAATTAGTGTTTGTTTCTGCAAAAATAGATTAATAAGTATAATGCAGTTTAACAAACTATATTTATGTGATTATTAATTCATAAAACAAATAGTAACTTTTAAATGAAACTTATATTATGATCGATTTTAAATTCGTATTTGTATTTTTAATAAATATATACTATATAATTAATGTTAAATGGATGTATTGATGATTTATTAACGTATTTACATGTTTATGAAGTGAGTAAAGGTTATAACTAGAGGCGATTGAATGGAAGGTAATTCCATACTTGATAATTGTACAAAAATGAAAAAAAAATATTAAAAATCAACAACAATTATCAGGTAGATTTAAAATACGTCTGTCTCACAATTGCTTTTAGATTAGTCATTTTAAGTTACAAGAAAAATTTAAAATATGATTGATGTTAATAAATATGTTTTGTATGAATATCGACAGGTATGAATATATATATATATATATATATATATATATATATATATATGTATGTATGTATGTATGTATGTAATTATTTAAGAACGTACTGTCAATGATTAAAGTTCAGAGGGTTTAGATGTTTTTAGTTTTTTTTAGTTGTTAAGATATGGCAAGATTTTGTCATATTTCTTAATTATATTCTTAATAAGGATTGTAATTACATATCAACGTACATATCATATTCTCATATAAACTTAAAAGCAATTCTACTGTTATCATTGTAATACATATACAATTATTAAATTTTATTAGATCTGGTAACACACTTAGTTTTTTTTTCAAATAATTGTGTGATAGCCTGTACTACTAATGATTTTTCATAGCGTTCATAATTTAGTTTGACATCATTTATAGTTTATATAGCACTTGATATATTTCAAGTACATTGTATAAGAGTTTGATTAGATATTTTTATTTGTAAATAAAATTTTGTCAAAATTATATAAGATGCTTTTATTTAGAATAGTCTATAAAATATGTTCTTATCAGTAGTATTAGAAATAAGCCGTTCATTTAAGTTATTTGATTAAAAAAATTATTATAGTAATAGGCAAGAGTGAAAAAAATTATGAAAAATATTTATTATCACTTATAAGTGATTATTGAATATTTTTATAAAATTTTGAGATGAGTAATTTATTTGTGTAAAATTAATTTTCCTTTTTTTAAAAATTGATATTTGGAATAATACAATATTTTCCAAAAAATGATAATCATTTTATTTATAATTAAAATTACTTTTTAATTTGCCATTTTTCATTTAACTCTAAAATAAGTGAAGTTTTTTAAGGTAAATTAATTTAAAAAGTCTGATTGTATGCAAATATATTTTACATATTATATTTATATGTATGATATTGATTATATACAATTTTAATATATTTGAATATTTCTGTGATAAAAACAACCCCTCAAATGTGAATTAACGGCCGTATGTTTATTTTTTCCGCGAAATATTGCCGATTGTGTATTTAAGTGTGTGTGTGTGTGCATATAGTCATCGCGTGACGTCCTTCGCATATGTTATCCATTCCCCACTTTATTATTTGTGTGTGCAGTATTCTCTGTGCCAGTCGTTTACTTGGAGAGGTTGCGCGTGGCAGTCTTTCGTTCTCGCGCTCTGTCCAAATGTTAGATATTTAAATTATCTTCGCATGAATACAATTCATATTCGTAATATTATACAACTTGTTGCTTGAAGTGATGATTTCTTCGTAGTTAATTTATTTTTTATGTATACATTATCCTTTATTCGTTCTTTACCATACCTTTTTTTTATGTTACTCAGTGATTTGTATTTATGTGTGATTACATTAATTAGGAATGTATCATTGAATGTAACCAAATTATAGTGCCTTCGTGTTTTCTTTTATGATGTGATCGAAATAATATGTGATTTTTTTTTCAAATTGTAATAATTAAGAATTGAACTCATCCTTATAAAAAAGTTAAACGTGTTTTCGATATTACGGTATTGAATGCTAAATAGAAATATTAGTGTGCGATAAAAATTGTGATATTTAGTGTTGTGGAAAATTTTTGTGTTTGCAAAGCGGGAGCGGTAAATAATATGGAATTTTTTTATTTTCTATATCAGTTTAATTTATTTTTTTAATAAAAAAAAATGAAAACAATATTTTATAAAAATAATTTTTGATTACATACTGAGCAGTACATTTTTAATTTAATGATATAATCCTGAATTTGGTTAATATATAATTTAAGTAAAATACTATGCATATATATATATATATATGCGATATGTATGTGTGGAAATAAAAAAAGATTGAATTTATGAGCTGGTTAAAATGGTCGTATTAAGGGGTTATTACTTGTGAGTTAAATATTGAAACGGAAATTTATATGAACTAAATTAGTATAAAAAAGTTTAATCATAAAAAAGTATTTCAAATCAGAAATTATTTAAAGGATTTAATTTCTTTTGAGAGCACGGAGGCGTATGTTTTCGGTTGCGTAAGGTGATATATTTTTTTCTCTGATGGATGGGTGTATTATATATATATATATATATATATATATATATATATATATATATATATATATATATATATATATATATATATATATATATATATATATGTTGTTTAAATATAGTATCTATATTAACACATCGTATGCGGGTAACGCATCTCGACGACGCCTTTCGCGCTCTAGTAATAGTATGCAAAAAACGTCGTCGAAACGTTACCCGCATACAATGTGTTAAACTAAAACAATAAGTATGACTTTTAAAGGGGAATTCTCTTGTACCCAGTTAAGTAAAAAAAACTAATAAAAAAGTATTATTAAATATATTTTTGTATTTTGAGTTAAACATCTATTTAATTGTGGTCTAATAAAAGGAAATGACACGTTTATATTAATTAAATGTTGAATTTTATAATAGAAATATGTTTATATATATATACACAGAACACGTTGTGTGTGTAGTGTAACTTTTTTTATTATTACATGTTAATAATTGCAACTTTTGATATTTGGTATATGAAAAATTCCAAAATGCAATTATTTCAGTAATGTTGTTTATTGAAATTATTTAGAAAATCTGTCAAGCTTGAAGGACTTTGAGTCAAGCTAGGAGTGTTCAAAGTAATTGCTTTCCTTCCTTCCAAAAATTTTTTTAAATTTGTCTAGTTATGAATTTCATTCAAAATATTGTAAAAATCTAATTTATATGTTTATTTTAATTTGAAGATTTCCATTTAAATTTTAATCAACAGGCTTGTATATTAATTGCTCTATTGTAAATATCCATGTTTTTGTTAATGAGCGTATAATGGTTTAGTTTTTAATATAAAGTTTATCAAATTACATATGAATACTTACTTTAAGTCGTTTATATTTTATCTTTTGTACACTCTTTGCAATTAAAAACTTCATAACTTTCAGTTTTTGTTTTAAGTATATTTTAACACGAATGATTTACCTCTCTCATCATTTTATAAAAAGTATTTGTAATGGCTTATTATATTTGCCTTATTTGATAATGTGCTTTTCGATGGCCAAATTATCTTTGTCAAATAATTGCAATAAGTTATTATTAAACATTTTTATAAAATATTGTGGTGTTGAGTTGACAGATACATTTGTATTACAATAAACATGCCATAATACCAAGATAAACAATAGTATATTTTATTGTGTTACAAATATGTGTTTAAAAAGCAAATAATTATATTTCTGTATTATAGCAAAGTTCTGTACGTAACTTAATATCTTCCACATTAAATTCAAAACTAACATTAATAGATTATTAACTATTTCTGCTAAGAAAATTTAATAATATGTGCATAATTTTTAATGAAACTATAACTGTTTTTCTTTGCAAATTTGACACCTCTTTTAATTTACATTTAAAATTTCAATGTAGGTTTGAAGGTCTAAAAGAAATTGAAGATCGTGTGAGTTTGTTGTTTACTCTGTTGATATATGTTTAGACTATGATCCAATTTTTAGGTTCATTAATATTAATTTTCGAACACTGATCTTGAAGTGCATGTACATGTATTTTAAAACTAATAAAAATTATATGTTTTTAAGTATTATTCATAATAATAAGTTTTAGATATGAATGTAGAAAAAAATGTGTGTAGGAAGGTGTAAATAGTCAATAACCATATTATAAAGAATTTTTTTTAATGAATTTATATTTTACGTTTACTTTAGTGCTCTGAGGTTTTAAGTATTTCTGCAATAAGTATTGTTAAAATGAGATTTTTTTGATATAGAAATCCTTGAAATTTATGAGGTATAAACAAGTGTACCATTTTTGATTAAAAAACATTAAAACTGAAAAGTTTTTATGTATATGTATATAATTTTAAATTATCTTTATCTGCTCCAAGAAAATATTGAAATTTTCATAATAAATGAAAAATTGTGTATTATTTCATTTTTTATGATATATTTTGGTGTATTTCAGTAATTTTAAATTTATTGTGCGAGTTAATTAATTTGTTTCATTTATTTGTCTATATTGAATACTGTTCTTAAATTAATATTCAGAATCAATACTTGTACTCCAATAAATACATACAAATACACACAGGCATATATATATATATATATATATATATATATATATATATATATATATATTTTCATAAATACATACATACATGTGAAATGTTAATGTAAATAAATAGTTGTAGATTATTTAATTAATGCTTTCAAAGAGCCCTGATCTGAGTGTGTACGCATTGCTTAATCTAAAGACTGATAAGTCAATATACTAAAAAAAAGAATAAATGATAAATTAATGTCTCAATAAGATTATTGCTTCTGTACAGTTAATTTGATACGGGTAAAGCGCCCGGATTATTAGAATGTATTAAGTTTATTATATTTTGGAAATGGCGTTAGTTCGCTGTTAATTTGATTATAAAGTTGCTACTACAAAAATATTAATTTAAAACAAAATTATTCTTTTTCAATATATGTATATATTATTATGCATCCAGTTAGTTAATATTATAACAGAGTACAATGTTAGCATAATTAGATGTTCCAGCAGGCATTGCATTCCTCCCATGTTGGAACTTGGTTGTTGGGAACCGTAAAGTAGCTAAGTAATATCAGAAATGGTGGTCAATGTAGACCAGAACCTTTGG
Source organism: Neoneuromus ignobilis (assembly GCA_029203775.1). Classification (NCBI taxonomy): domain Eukaryota; kingdom Metazoa; phylum Arthropoda; class Insecta; order Megaloptera; family Corydalidae; genus Neoneuromus; species Neoneuromus ignobilis. The sequence continues at coordinate 19,196,356 of CP092095.1, forward strand.
TCGTATAAAAACTGACTGTAGTCCTATGGGAACATGGGAAATAGAACAATAGATGGTTTAGGCAGTAGTTCAGAGAGCTTTCTATAGGGAAACCCATCTCCCAACAATAAAAAAATACATATTATTTTTGATTAATTTTTCATTAATGGTTATTGAATCTATACTATTATTTTCATATATCATTGTTAAATTTTATTTTTTTTAATGCAGATAACATTATTTTGAAAATATGTATTTAATGACATGAACAATAATCAAATATCAAACACTTTCATAAGATTTTATGATGAAAAGGAATAATTCCTTTTATTAACAAGTGAAATAGCCACAATACACGGTTAGTTGTGGTTTATTTTTTATGTGAATAAACATTTTTTCTAAAAATATAGTATTCAAACTCCGAACAGCTTTATATTTAGTCATTTAGAATTTTATTTATACATTTTCTGAATATATTATATTATTTACTTACCACAGTAAGAACACATATGTATTTGTAAATAGTGTAGTGAGTCAACTATTTTCGCACTCATGAAATTAATGAATAAATAAATTGATGACTAATATGTCATATGAGTTATGGATAGCAATCATTATTATCAAATCATCCAGGAAATGATTGTTTTGAATATGTAATTGTGTCGTAATAGTTTATGATTCGTCGTGTATATGTATCATTGTTTTCAAAAAACCGTTAGTTAAATAGTTTCAATTATGAATATTTATTGTTTATTATCAAAAGTATTCATTTGAACCATTTTTTTAAAAAACTAGAAACGAAATCTATAAAAAATCTCAAACTATACAGAATTTTCAGTCTTTAGTAATTATTTTTTGAATTATTTATTTATCCGAGTCAATCAATATTTTTAATATAATTAGACTTTTCATAATTACTCTTATTAAAAAAAATGTTTCGATTATAATATAACCTTTTTTGGAGTCATTAAATATCTATCAACCACGCCTTCAGTAGAATATTAAAATTTTATATAAATAATAAAAAAATATAATTATGTATGTATGTATGTGTGTGTGTGCCTGTACATATATATATATATATATATATATATATATATATATATATATATATATATATATATATATATATATATATGTTATATGGAATTAATGATAAAAATAATATTACTTATAAACAATGAACATATGTCAGTGTAAAAGTGGATGTGTTGATTCATACTGGAAACATCCGTTAAATAAATGTATTTATAGATAAAAAGTTCAAAGTGTGAAGTTTAAGATTAACCCAAATTGTAAAATAACAACCGAAAATTAAGATCTCTTGCGTAGTTTTTTTTTTCCTTAAGATGTACCGTTTCTAATTGTATTTTCTCAATTGTTAAATTATTTGTTGTCGAATACAAACAATTTTGAAATGACTAATAAATTCTACACGTTTGAAATGATGTTTTAAAACGTGAGAAATAAGTTAAACTTTGATTATGGTGATTATTATATGTCAGAAAGAAATGTTATAAAAAAGATTACTGGCAATTTACAGTGTCGTTTACCTTATTATCGATTTGTATCGGTCGTTTTATTTTATTTTTTAATTTTCTAACATTTTAACACGGTAAATTCTTAAATCATTAGGTCTATAAACTGGAAAAAATGTATTCGTTGATCGATACTGTTTTAGTATTTTCGTACTTCAATAAATACTGTTATTTTAAGTTTCTTATTGAGTACAATAATCGTAAATGTATGCCTGTTTTTATGAAGTTGTTTGTGTAATGAGAACTATTAGGAAATAAGGCTGTTTAATAACGTTTCGATCGAACCTCAATTAACAACTGTCCATTCCAGGAATAGTTTGGTCGTTTGTCGAATCTATACTGTTACAGGGAATTCCAATGGAATGTTGTAATATAGATATAATTAATTCAATTATCAAGGTTGCAAAATATTTCTTTATAAAAAAAAGCTTATTAGCTTATACCGTAATAAACGTATATAATGCGCAGTATTGATTTCTATAACATTATATATATATATTTTTTATAGTTATTATTAGTTAAATGTCGACATATGACTTTCTTCACATCAAGAATGTGACTGTCGTTTAATATTCGTACACTTTTATAATTTGTTATTTTGATTTCTAAATTAAATTTATCATATATATAAAAATTACTTTAGAAAATAGAAAGCAACGAGTCATTTATTCTGAAGTAAGTTTCATTTTTGGAAAAAGAAAATAAAAATAATGTCTAAAATAATTGTTTAAATACATACATATACATATTTAAAATAGAAATAAAAATAACCATTTTTTATCAACAAAATAAATTGTGGTATTTTCAAAACGTATTTTTGGTTTATATTGAAAATTATGATTTTAATTAAATTTATATTAAGTAAATTATTCATTTTATATAATAGGAAATTTTATATTTGGTAATTAATTATTTATTATTACCTTGAAAAATAATTATCAAAACAAACATTTGTCCTTATTATAAAAATCTTTTTATTATTTGTATTTCAAAATATTAATAGACATTTATTAAAACAGCAGCATTAAATGATACTAATTTGAATTTTTATTGTTATAGTCATTGCTAGAAACTAAATTTAATTTTAATACTTCTCAGAAACCATTTTTAATTATCAATTTATTTTTATTTTATTGTAAAATACCACACAATTCAGTATATTGTAAAATATTTGTCTATCGAGAATTTCATTCTAAAAAATACAGTTTAAGACTAACGTTTGTTAAAGAAGGAAAAAAAACTTTGACATACACTATTTTTAATAAAAAGCGCAGTGTGGGCGTGATGCGTATTTCATAACCGATTTTTACAAATAGAATTTTATTTTTGAATTGATTTAACGAATTTGTTAAAGAAACCAGTATTTAACATTGGGTAAATATTGAGTTTACTTTAAATATTTTTTTTTATACTTTTGAAAACTTTCTCCATTAGATATTTCAAATAATGTTTTTAATATTATTCTTAAAAAGACTTTTAAATATGAAAATAAAAATGTTGATGTTTATATATATATATATATATATATATATATATATATATATATATATAAGTAAAAATGATAAAAGCACGAAATCTGGTTGTAGCAAGATATAACGAGAACAATGACCCAAAAGTCTTTATCAAAGAGTTATTTATAATTTGTACATGTAAATGGAAATGAACTATGAAAAGATACAATTTGTAATGTTTACATATAAGTTTATAATGTCAATGTTAAATGTATTTTCATTAAAAAAATAATTTATTTATAAAAATTATTTTATAAATTCATAAAATAATTTTCAATACTTTTCTAATATCAGAAGAATTCAATTAATTAAATTGTCATCATTTCTATATATTTTGAATTATTATTTGTACTTGTATTTAATTGAATTATATTATGGTTTCACAGTTTTTACATTTTTCAATTTTTAATAGTTTTAATTCTGGATTTAAAAAAAATATTCGATAATTGTAAAAATTATAGTTTATACAAAGAGTTTAAGTTTGTAATATAGTAGATATTGGAGGTGCATATTTCTTTTATTTTCCTCATAGGAATAACATTTCTAATGTTTGACGATTTTATAGAAATATTTAGTAATCACGTATTACTCATTTTTATGTAGTCATTTTAATGGTCGAACGAGATGGACAATTGATTATTGAATGTTTATAAAGGATGTTAGACTATAGTTCATTTTTGAAAAAGTTAATTAACTACATCTACAGATCAGTTGTGATCATTTTTTTATATTAATATGAATCAAAAATATTTTCTAAATGATAAACATGGAAAGTTTTTTTAAAAATGTTATATACAATATAATTGATTTATACAAATAAATCGAATTTAAGTATATTTTATAGATAAAAATACTAGGTATTTATTTTCATTTTTATTTAACTTCTTTACTTATTGTACGTAATCCATTTTTACTACTTTTGATAATTCACTCTAAAGGAAAATATTTTTTCTTAATTTTAAAACAAACCAATAAAAGTATATTACAAATGCATTGTTCATTAGTAATTCATGCAGTCAATTTATCAACCTCTTTTAATTACATTTGGAATAATTCACTTTCAACTGGTTCTTAACATCATATATAGTTGTATGAATATTAAATTCTACGAACTTCTTTAAATAGTCGTCGTCAACTTTTAATTACATCTCGTGATTCATTTCCTACATTTATTCGAACATAATTGTTCAGACCAATGATGTCTGTTAATTTGCAGAAGTTTTCTTGTATATATATGTCGTTACCTGCTAAAATTGAATTTAAATCTGTGTAAAAATACGAAACAATGTATATATTTTAATTATTTTTTAAATTACTCTTTTGATTCAAAATGATTTTTTAAAATCCACAGTTAAAGTTATATATCATTCATGAAGAATTTGATAAATTTTATAAATATTTTTTAATTCTATATATCCTGTAGTTATTGTTTGAATTGATAAGTACAAGGTTAAATTCGTATGTTTACATAATTGTGTAAATTCTAAAATAAAAATATAATTTTACTTTTTCGTATCTAATTATATATATATATATATATATAAATTATTGTATATATGTATAATGGAAAAGTTCATTTTTATGAAATATACATAATATGTTGTCAAGTAAAAATTAATATTCTAAAAGTTTGAAGTAGAATTGATTTTTGTTTATGTTTATTAAAAGTAAGACAGACACTAAGAAATTGTGTAAATTAGAAATGTTTTTACTGTATCAGAATATTAATTCATTTATATTTAATATATTTCACGAATGAATAAACTTTAGACTTGTTATGTGTGTAAATTCTGTTATTAAAAGTCTTCAAATACGCTTCGAGTTTGAAATAATATCTTCATTACGTTGTATTTTTAGTTATATCGAGAAATACGTCTACACAAGTTGAAAGACAGTAGATTATAATTGTGATATATTATCATTTCTTTTCACTGTAATTAATTTTAAGTTTACGTACTTCTACAAAATAATGTACATCGTTTCCGTTTAGAAAATGTCTAGGAATGAAACTGTCTAGATTTTATTTTACGAATTAGCCACAGAACATCAAATAATAAATCAATTTCGTTCTCAGACATTCCGTTCTTGTTTTTATTAAACCACTTAAAACTATTTATACAAAAAAATAAAACAGAAAAAGAGTAACGGATTTTAATTGTATAAACGTGAGATAATGTTATATCCGATAAAGCAACATAAACGTGAGATTTTGTTAAATTACACATATCCGATAAAACAACACAATGTTTTCGAGCATTCGATGGGAAGATGTAGGTTTAATCCCTTTGCGGATAGGCATTAAGCTCGCCATTTCGTACATTTAATAGATTAAGGGATTGAATTTTAATATTTGCTCAATCATATTTGTATTGTTTCGCGATTAGTAATTATACAAGATTGGGAATTATGTGACATTTTTACAGCTTTGATTCAAATTTTGTATTATTGTAAGAAAATGAAACCAGATTATTCTTTTCACAGATTTTATTTATTTCATTTAAAAAATAGTGCTGGAAGTAAAACTAATTGTTGAATAAGGAATTTATGAAAGACATATTATCTTTTCTATTTATCAATTGATTTTTCCAAATTTTACTCATTATTGCGTGTTGTTAGATCTTATAAAACACGTGTTAATTCATTCTGTGATATTCTATACTTTTTTAATTAAAACATTTAACAATCTAATTTCTTGGTTATACATTCAATACATACATATTCGATTTAATTAAAGAAAGTTTAATTAAGAGTAGAGAACGCTTCCTGTTATGGTTTATTGTGAATTTAATTGTATATATCCGACAAATATGTGAAGTTGTTAATTTGTTACGTTTGAAGTGCCGTTATTTATATTGTAATGCTTTAATACCGGCATCCTTTCAGATGAAACTATCTTTTATTGTTTGATTAGAAACCGCGATGAGACTACAAAGTAATCTTAATTACTGTTCATTTATCTATTGATACAATGTCACAAATAAAATGTATCATATTGTTAAAATATTGTATACATTTGTCTTGCAAATTAAATTTATTTCTTATATATATATTGTTAAATTGTATTATTTCATATTTTAAATCATGATATATAACATATTTATAAAACGTTGTATAAATTTGTATAATCGCATGTTTTCTTTGTTGTACAAAGTATTTGATTTATGTAGAGAATTTTCTACAGACTAATCGATTTTAAGGATATATAAATGATATGATTAAAAAGTTATTGTTTGATTTATTTTTCGAATTTTCAAAGTTTTCGCAGTCAATATGATGGATTGACTTCTTTATTTAGTAGGTTATTTTATTCATGTTTACATACTTTGTGTATATTTATAAAATTAAATATAAAACTGATATTGTTAATGGATTTTAGAGTGGTCTTCTTTTCCGGTCGTTATTTTGTACTTACTGATTAATTTATTATTTTTGAATTGAAGATAAAATATGTTTCTATTTTCTGAAAAAAGGTAAAACATAGACATTGTTATTTTACAAAAATTGTCAATAAAAATATTTTTCGGGTAAAATAATGATATATTTCTAATGAAATAACGTTTTTATAATAAAAATTAATATTATCTATGATTTTTTCGGGTAAAAGTTTGAAATTAAAAAAAATCATTTTTTTGATAAATTTTCCATACTATAGGTCGTGGTAATTTTTTCACAAAAAATCGAAAGTGTGAAATAATTTAATTTTTTGACATAAATTACATCTTTATGTGTATGTAAATGTAATTCAGTGATTAATATCAAATATTAAGATGTTTTGTAGAAATAAATCTAATAATTAGAAATTTAAAGATTTCTTACCCAAAAACGTTAACTTGTCTTACAAAAATTGCCAATAAAAATATTTTTCAGGCAAAATAATGATATATTTCTATTGAAATAACGTTTTTATAATATAAACTGATATTATCTATGATTTTTTTAGGAAAAATCTTGAAATTAAAAAAAATCATTTTTTCATAAATTTTCCATACTATAGGTCGTGCTTATTTTTTCACAAAAAATCGAAAATGTGAAATAATTTAATTTTTTGGCATAAATTACTTCTTTATGTATATGTAAATACAATTCAGTGATTAATATCAAATATTAAGATGTTTTGTAGAAAAAAATTCAATAATTAGAAATTTAAAGATTTCTTACCCAAAAACGTTAACTTGTCTTACAAAAATTGCCAATAAAAATATTTTTCGGGCAAAATAATGATAAATTTCTATTGAAATAACGCTTTTATAATATAAACTGATATTATTTATAATTTTTTGGGGAAAAATCTTGAAGTTAAAAAAAATCATTTTTTCATAAATTTTCCATACTATAGGTCGTGGTAATTTTTTCCACAAAAAATCGAAAGTGTGAAATAATTTAATTTTTTGGCATAAATTACATCTTTACGTATATATAAATACAATTCGGTGATTAATATCAAATATTAAGATCTTTTTTAGAAAAAAATCCAATAATTAGAAATTTAAAAAAATCTTGCTCAAAAACGTTGACTTATCTTACTAAAAATTATAAAAAAAATATTTTTCGGGCAAAATAATGATATTTTCTATTAAAATAACGTTTTTATAATAAAAATAATATTATCTATGATTTTTTTTTTTGAAAAATTTTGAAATTAAAAAAAATATTTTTTCATAAATTTTTCATTCTACATAAAATCGTGTAATTTTAGGGTGAATTATACATAAAGTAAAACTTTTTTATAGTATTTGTTTTTAAATTTATTAAACGATTAGTGACAGCTATCTCGTAAATAATTTTTTGTAATTAATAATTTTTCATTTATTGTTCGAATAAAACTGAGTACAATACAGTGCATACAAACTTATTATATGGTGTATATAAAAAAGTGATCATCGAAATTCAACGGCCACAAGTCATGCTATGATTTATACATGTGTTGTCTATACACTTATAATATAAAGTAAAAATCAAAATCGGTTACGTTCGAATTCTATTGAAATGCTTCAATAACATAAAAGTAATTGACACGCAATATACTTTCATTTTCCTCGAAAACAATCCTTTCGGCTATAAACATTAAATGAAAACGTATAATTATCGTGATCAATTTCTTTTCTAAATTCGCATGATGTGTCCATTTTACATACAAATGACTAGTTTTTACATACTTATTAAAAAATAAGATATGCCTACGAAATGCTGTTTCGAGTAATATTCTCGATGGCTTTCAAATTGCCAATGATAGTTGATTAAATGTTGTAATTCTTTGAATTAATATTAATTTAAAATACTTAAAAATTCAATGGAATTACGTCAGTTAAAATGTAAAATGTGTTGCTTCAAGTTTATTACGATATGAATTAATTTCATTTCAATTAAGTCAGATATACTAAGTGATTTTTTTTTAAAAAAATCGCCAATTTTTTCGGATACTCACTCATTCCATCCGTAATTTTTTTATGTTACAATTATTTTTCAAAAGAATTAAAAATAACACACAGGAATAAAACCTTTTGAGATATCCACAGAATGTATACATATTTTCATACGTACGATTTTTACCACCGTTTGTTCAATTGTATTCATGTCACGAACACACAAGTCGTATTTATTATTTGTGCTTTTATATATATATATATATATATATATATATATATATATATATATATATATATATATAAATTGTGTATAATTATTCATCATTTATTTTGTATGAAATAGCTATAATTGTATTTGCATTTGAAATTAATATATTCTACGTTTTAAATTCCATACATAAAGCTTAACTTGTAATATTTACGTTTTTTTATTAAATTCCAAATGTATATTTAAGTAATTTAATATTAATTTCTTGTTTAAATTGTGTCAATTCCAAAAAGAAATACTAGTCGTACTTTTTATAACATAAATTTAATATCCAAATTGTTATTATTCCTTTGAATGAAAATATCCAAAGAACAAATTGTTTCCATAACTGAATAAAAGCACATTAAATTCTAAAAGAACTGGTATAATAGAAGAAATAAATTACGTTCATTAGTTTTCTAACATTAAGTAGTGTATAAAGTAGAAATACCAAAAGTCTGAAATGTACATTTTTTTAAGTTTTTATGTATTACACTTTAAATTCATACCAACTTAAATGCTTTTTTCTTCTCTTTTCAATCGGTTATGTATGTATGTGTGTATATATATATATATATATATATATATAAATACATACACACACACGTATACATATTTGTAGTAGTTATAAATACATTCGATCTTCCATAAGTCGAATTACCAACTGCTAACGATAATTTATTATAGTTTTAGAGAATTTAAGTTATAGAGTTTTATATTATTTAATATTTTCAATTTCAAAAAGTACACATATATCGTACATTTTATGTCGTTGATTTTATCCAATAATGTTGCAAGATATTAAGTTTTAAATTCGTAATTCTTCACGATGTCTTAAGAAATGTTGCTCGATTTTTTATTTAAATAGATTTAGGCAGTATAAAAAGACATACAAATGAACCTTAAACGAATTAATGTTGTTTATGCTCGTAAGTAGAATTGTATGTTATTTTTTTAAAAAAAAATTAAATTTGTTAACACATTTCTGAACTATAATACAAATGAAAGCATATATATAAATATTTGAAAATACTTAATTTTTGAATGGTTATTTCAGAAATAATTTCTCTTTAAAACCGTTCTCGTTACACAGAATACGCATATTCTAGAATTCAAAAAGACTTATTGGAGATGTTTTCCATTTTGTTTTCAGTTCTCTTGAGAATATAAACGGAACTTTCATAAGTTATTATTGTAATTAAATATTTATAAACATGAAGTTTTTATTTCATTAAATAAATTAGCTATTGTTATAAAATATTAATATAATTTGTTTGCAAATGTGTTCTTTAAAAATTCATAAGGTTACTTATATCTATTTTAAAATATGAAGTGTCTTTCACATTTATTTGGAACTAAAAGATTTATGTACATTGATAATAATTGATTAAGGTATATTTCTTAAAATATAAATAATAAATATAATAAAAGTATCTTATTTAATTTGTATTTATATTTTAGTTGCATATTTTTTTTAAAAAAATACAAGTTTCACTACATCAATTATTACAGAATTAATAATTAAATTAGTGATAGTTCTTGTTTATTAAATTTAAATTGTCAACCAATGTTTTTTTACAAATATTTATAAATTAATTGTAAATATTATTAATTTATATATCGATAGAATCTTTTTTATTCAAATAGAAAAAATAAAAAAAAATTCTTAAATGTTTTATTTTTATGTCTTTTCTGAAAATAATATTATTGAAATGAGATTTTAAAATTAAATTCAAACGAAATACATTTTAGAATGTATTTTCTTTGGAGATAATTGTATTCGTAATATAAAATAAAATGAACATAATGCAAATATTCTTGTGATTACTTGCATACTTTTTTTCTATTTCAATTTCTTGCTTAATTAGTTTTAAATAGAATTGTAACGGTTCAGTAAACATATCTTTTTCGTAGCCTAATCTAGATTTGTTAGTTGAATCTTTGTCAGTGAACGTATTAATTTATATATTTTTTACACCGCTACAAAGTGTAAAAACACATTTTTCTTAGAAATGATTATACCAATTTTAAATAAAACTAGTTTTAACAGACACTCATATATGAATTTCAATTGTAAATAAAGACGTTTATTAGATCTTTTGTCATTAATTGGTTAATAATAGCTGATCCGAATGATATGACATCATTCTTAAATTGCTTGTGTTAGTAAAGAAAATATTTTTGTTATAGGAATAGAAAATCTTACACAAACGAAGCTTTTTGAAATCGTTTTTAAACATAATTATTTATTTAACTTCGACTATTTTAACTTGTAATTATTACCAAATGGTAAATAACGCGTCACGTTGGATTCTTATGAATCATATCTACAAATCTCGGTTTTTACGATTGTCATTATTCATTTAAAAGATTTTAATTCTTGAATGATTTATAATCTGCGTGTTCAAGTCATTTTAAATGAAATAATATAGTTGTGGTCTCGTTTATGATTATTTCAACAGTTCTAGACAATTTTTATGATCAGTAAATACCTTGCTAGTATCTTGAATATTTTAAACTGTTTATATTTGTAATTTAGTAGCAATAAAAGATCGAATTGGGAAAATACAAATTAAAAATGTATTTTCGTCTACATAAGTAGAAATCAATTTTTGTTTCAGTCATTGACACACATACACACCCAAACAGTAGCATAAAACAGTTTTTAGATGCAATATTCAATTTTGAGTTTTTTGTAAGACAGATATATTATAATTAGGATTTTAATAAAATTTAAGTCAGCGTTTTTTCAAATCATTTCAATAAAAATGTTTGTACTTTATATTTCTTGTATTTCATAAAAAAGTAGTACTGAATTTATAAAATAATGCAGACAAAACTATTTAAACAAATAACAAATATAATAAATTTAGTATAAGATATCTCAACTTTTTATATTATCAATAAATTAGTATTTATTTAATTTTTTCTATAAGCTTATTTGTTCTTGAAATAATATATTTAAGAAACGGTTTTTTTTCTTGTTTCTCTTTCTTGACATCTATTTATATTTCACATTTTTTATACAATGTTTAATGTAATACAGAAGTGTGCTTATTTTCTTTTTGTACAAATATTTAATAATTTTTCATTTAGTAATTGTAATTATTAATATTGTAAAAAATGATAAAAATATCAAGATGTCTGTATATCAAAATAATTTTATGTATTCTTGGAATTTACCAAGACTTTAACTGTAAAATTCCCTTTTTGGTTAATTACTTTTTACATACAATATTTAAACAGGATCAATATTAAATACATTTTTTATGTACAAAGATGATTGTTTAATATTATATAATTACATTTTCAACTTTTTAATATGAATAAAAATTGTACAATCTATAAATTGTAATGCTTATTCTATGATTTGCATTTTTGAATAATGAAGTTATTAAAATGTATTCAATTTCAATATGTATTTTATATAAAAAAAACTTTTTTGCTTAACAATGTTCATACAGTACAAAGAAAATTTATATTCCTTAAAAAAATCTCGATTCATTTCATGTATACTTTTAATAAAGGTATAATTTTAAATAATTGGTAAAAAAATAAATGCGACATTTTTTTGAACATGCTTACCTTATATAAATCGGAAAGTTACTGTATATAAATGGTAATCAATTTTTTATCTACATAGTTGAAATACTTTCAAAGCAGATAAGTTATATATATAAAAAAAAGTTTAAATATTCAAGTATAGTAATTATTTAGCAAAGTAAAAAATAATCTACACACACACACACACTTATGTATGTGTGTATAATATGATAAATCTGTCGACTTCTTATGAATATATTTATTCTTTCTATTGTATTTTTTACTGATAAATTTATATCTCATTATACGATATTCTCAGAAAAAGTTAATGACTATTGTTATTTAAAATCACTGAGATACGTCGAACAAATTTGAAATTTATATTTCAAGAGAATAACAATTTATGAGAGTTTTAATAATCAAAATGTACAAATAAATTATAACCCCAAAAAATCTTTGATAAGAATTTTTAATTTAAATTTGTTTCAATTCTTTGCACTGTTTATTTTTCTAGAATAAGTATGAAATAAATCATATAAAAATTACTATTAGTTAATCAAAAAAAAAATCTTATTTATTATATGACTTCATTATTGAATGAAATCATTATCGGAAATAATACCACGCATGAAAACACAGGTTGAAAACTATCGTTCTAGGCCAGAAGATCATTTAATCTGTAATATTAATCGTGTATAATGTTCGTATATCCTTAGAATCATATATATATATCGTATATATTAATAGCAACGCTTGAATAACGACCTATAACCTTCGGACTGAACAAATAATATAATTATTTTACTCAAGGACCAACTATAAATATCACACTGATTGTATCTGCTGAAAAAGTTAAGGTTCTCCGTTCGAGCTGTGTCATCAGACTAAAATTTCTCGAATTTTAAATAGATGTTGTGCTCTTCTGGCACTGAAATATAAATAGTAAAACGCATCCATGTTTTTGACAATGTATCAAATCTATATAAATTGTATTTTTATATCGAAATTTATTGAAGTTCTATTTTTAACTTCTAAATATGACAGATTTGAATATCACGATTGTTGAACATGGTCGTACATTTATAAAATTGTTTTTGTATAATAGAATGTAAAACAGTTCTCGCATATATCGTTCATAACTAAATATTCGTTGTTATTTAATTGTAGAATGGGAATTTTTAAAAAATATAATTACACTTGGTTTTATATGTAAAAAAATAGTATATATTAATTTTATAATATCAAGATATGTACATAAAAACTTTAATTTTATACAACAATTTTGATTGATATACTGACAACAATGTTAATAACACAGACAATACAATATGAATTTACATCGTGTTGTAATGTATTTTTACATTTTAGTTTTGTTTAACGAGCTTTTAGACGATTTTTTTCTCTAAAATTAATATAATTATATTTATTTTTGTTTAATATCGGTTCTTTTCTTTCATAATTCTCTACATTGAATATTTATACATTACGAGAACAGTACATTTTGTATTCATTGTTGTCATTTTTATTTCTATCTCTATTCATTAAACATATATTTATATAATAACAGTAGGAAGCTTTTTCAGTATCCATAAAAACTGAAATAGTTTATACATACCCCTTATCATATCTCTAGTGGCTTTATTAATCATCGTCATATTGGTTTCAAAAATATAGATTAAATAAAAATGTACAAATTTGCAATGATTACACACTTTTTTCGAATTTAAAACATACATACATATATTAACATCTGATCGGATTTCATTTTTAACTGCCTCTACTTTACAAATAATAAATTAAAAAATTGCAAATGAACCAGAAATAATGACTAATTGAAATTAATAATTCCTATCTACCTTTATATATTATTTGCATGTTTTATTTCAATGTTTGTATTTGATCAGAGCAGTGATTCTTCATATAAATATTGTTTATATCAATTTATTCATAAAGTCAATAATTTAATTAAAAACGTACACAATTTTATATTGATTAAAAATTCAACCGGAAAGTATTTTATAAATAAATTAATATTTGAAATTAATTATCATGGTTTTTTAAAAAAATTCATTTCATTGGAAATGACATTTCAAATCTGTATAAAATGTTTATACTAAAAAAAAAATGTGAAAATTTAAAATTCTGACTAATGTAATATTTCTTGTGTATAATATAAATGCTGTATAAAAAATAACTTATGTCCTGTTAAAATTATTTCCACTTATCACAAACATGCAGGATTTGCAGTTGGTATCCTGTAATGTTTAATTACATTGATACGATCAGTTGTAATAAATTCATTATTTTATATCTATTAAACTAAACTGGTCTGAACAGATTTGGATGGTTGCTAATAGCATAAAGACGCTAATTGAAATTAATCTAACTAATTAATCAACGACGAGTTTGATACTAAACGAATTATTACTCAATGGTCAGTGTTCTCGTACTGAAATAATTTCGGATATTATAAAAGTAGTTCAAATAATATTTATAATTGTTCTGTTGGTAGTATTTTAAATAAATTATATATATTTTTTGATGATAATACACACACATACATGTATGTATACTGAAAAAAAATGATCAGTTTATTGAAATTACTAACAAATATCTATAAATTATTCAGAAATGACTAGTTTGAAAATTACAAGTCAGTCAAAAATGTAAATCTAGAAAGTGAGATTTCACTAATATTTAAGGTCAAAAGTGATCAAATGTATTTAGAAACTATTGTATATTTATTTATTATAAATTAAGAATTTAAACATAGTTAATAAAATAATAATGTTTTTAATATATAATTAAAATAAAAATTTATATAAAATACCGTAAATGCAATATGATTATATTTTAATCGTTTTTAAATACTAATTTCTCATTTATTATATGTGTTTATAATTGGTAAATATCAAAATTAAACTTCATTATTCGCGAAAATTGAATGCATTTGTTCTTGTGTCGAGATTAGATTAAAACTTCAAACATTTATAAATAGCACATAATTTACAAACTTACGCTATTGGCGTATTTTCAAGGCTCTTTCGTGTATGATATAAGTATAACGATTAAATTTAAAGCAGAGGAATATGTTCATTCGTAAAATACACTTATTTTATCAAATATCGTGTTCGAAATAAATAATAAACCTGTTTTATTATGACCTATGTGTGATTCCTCGTATCGACTGAATTATTTTTTTATTACTCTTTTAAATACATTTATTTATTAACTATTTAATTAATGTTATTTTATTCAATATTATGAAGAAAAAAAAACAGTTATGTTTTTCTC
This sequence comes from Neoneuromus ignobilis, assembly GCA_029203775.1. Lineage (NCBI taxonomy): Eukaryota > Metazoa > Arthropoda > Insecta > Megaloptera > Corydalidae > Neoneuromus > Neoneuromus ignobilis. The sequence continues at coordinate 19,211,834 of CP092095.1, forward strand.
GGAATATGAAAAAGATCAATTTGAGTTGTTTGTATATTTAATATTGCCAAAAAACAAGTACATCTGAATCATACTTAAAGTATTTTAGTTGGAATTTGGATTCATGAATTTTTATGATGAAAATGAGTGTCTTGAACTGATAAAAACATTTAATTGAAAACTTGTTTGCAAGAATAAGTTTCGTTTAGAAATGATTCAAATAAAAATAGTTTTTTTGAAGTAAATTACTAATTTTAACAAAAAGGTTTATTTATTACTCATACAGTTATACCATTTCATATTTGTATTTTTGAAACTTTTAGTCTATAGTGAATTACATTATCAGTTAACTGTTGTGCTTATTATACATCCTGTCCGTTTTCATTTAAAGCTCTTTATTATTTTTTTTATACTAGTAAAACTCCATTTTTAATGAAATATTTCTCGTTGATCTCATTTTTTAAGATTTTTCCATGGAATGAACATATTTACTGTTATTAAATTTAAGAAATTTCAAATTGTATCCTACGTTGTATTATTTTCTATTAAAATTATGGAATATGTCCACATCTTGCGATTTTAATAAATTAATTTAGAAAAAATATTTTATTCATTCAGAAATGATAATATATTAATTTTATTAATAATTTCTAAATATAATATACACTTGTGTATATCTTTAAAATTGAGATAATTTTTTATCTTCATAAATTGTTGAAGTCAGTATGTTTAAGTGATTTCTAATTCGATAAAATTTTCGAATTATGTACGAGTACTCTGAAGAGCTTCAAATATTATTATTTAGATTAAAATATAATCATTGTTTTACCACTTGTGTACTTTTTTATTTTCTCGTTTGAAATGCCAAATATTGAAATGAATTTTTAATACTTTTTAGTGTTTATTAGTGAAAAACAATCTTAATGATAGTTATTTTTATGTATGTATATAAATGAAACTGTTAACAAAAAAAAGATGATTAATGTATTCGCGACATTGATTTTCTAAACATATGTATACTTTCAATATTTCTGATTCGAAAGATTTTTTACTTGTTTATTTTATAATTTATATCAAAAATTACTATTAATACATAATTATTATAATATTTACAATATTTGACTACTTCGTTACGATAATCAAAATTAAATAAAAAATGTAATAACTTTATATTATTTTTAATAAACGTCTTCATCGAAAATTCTCTACTCATATATTAATCAAAAAGTTTGTGAGTATGGCGGAAATATGAAACACTTTTTTTATAAAAAGAAGGTACGTCTATAAAGAAGAATTATATGAAAACAATAAAACTGATATTAAAATTGGTATTGAAAAAATTTATAACAGAGATATACGAGAGTAGGTTTTGGCATATTAAACGATTTTTTTTTGTTACGATTAGTGATAAATTTTGTACCTTATGTTATTGATATCCAAATTAATTTAGTTGATTAATATTAAAAAAGTCAATAATAATAAAAAAAACATTTTACAGATTTTTTAAAAGTCATTTCAATTGTAAATAAGGTATAATAATATACTGTGGAAATATGTTAATATTTCGTATAAAAAAACAATAAAAGTTTTATGAATGTCGATAAAAGTAAACTTTAATATAAATATTGGATATATAAAAATGATATAACTGAAAGAATATTTTATTCATTTTAAATTAATATATTTTCCTGTTTGTCATTTAATATATATTGTATTTGGTTAGTAGCTTATGGTTTTTACCTAGGATCATAATTATTTATATCCGGTATACTTTTTATTATAAAGTATTTTTCTATTATCTTTCTTTAATAGTTGTTAAAAAAATATAAAATGGGTTACATATATTTTTTGGAAATCAAAGTAATAAATTTTAACAAGAAAATTATTTCCCGATATAACATTTTATGTGGTTAATAGTCACGTATGTTCCATTTTTCTCTTATGCACATTTTTAAATCGTACTATCTTCAATGAACGATTGAAATTTTATTTCCTTTATTTTGTATCTATAAATTAATATATGCTGATATTATGTCACAATTTTATAGAAAATAAAATATAAAAAAGAATTTGACTTTGAACTCAAAAAATATCTATGTGACTATGACTGAAAGTAATTGTTTGTAATGTTTGGATTTTATAATATTTCGACTAATTTTTTTCTCAAATACTTCTATATAATATAAATTAGAGGTTAACTGTGAAATTTATGTATTTATTTTGTATATAATTAACATTTTGTTGAAAGTTGTTACAAATTAGAATTAAATAACCATAGTTGATAAATTAACGAAGAATCAGAAACAACATTGATATTTTTTTGTATGTCAGAAATATCTACGGTGACAGTAAAATTCATTACGATTGTTGTAGCTGCATTTAAGATGACCTTTACAAAGTTCATAAAAAGAACGGTGTTGTTAATATGCCCTTTTCTTTACTCGTTTTAAGATCAGGCAAGGATTTTGTAATGTTTAAATATGCAACGTTGTCATAGATGACATTTATAATAAACTAGGTAAAAAATAATACGTGCTATATTCATTTTTTAAAAATCACTGAATCCATATTTTTATAAATCAGACTTGTATACTGATTTGAAAAAATGTTTACAAAACATAATTTTATAAAAATAACCAGTATTGTCAACTGTATTATTTTAATTCACGCGTTACAGACACATATATAAAATTATTTTTATTTGTAATTATATTTCTTATTAAAAAAAAATCTTGAACATTTAGGTTTGGCATATAAATTTATTTCATATGTGCACGGAAGTATAGTATATAAAAAGTAATTTACTAAAAAAGATATTTCGTGCGGTTCTAAATAAAGAATTAATAATAATAGTAATAAAAAAAAAAAAAAATTCACATTGAGCAACTGGTCCAGATGCTGATGCGTTTCTGCATGTCTCCAATGCAGCTACTAGCTATTCTTGAACACTTGTGAGACTATATTCGTTTGTGCACATAAATATGTTTATATTTATGTATATCTGTCTCAAATACATACATACATATATATATATATATATATATATATATATATATATATTATAAAGCACGTACGAACGCATTCTCATCAAGATTTGTTTATCAACGGCAAAGCTAAGAAAACTATGATATATAAATATGCAGTATTCTTATGCAACAGCGTACAACGTGCTAGATTTATGGAAGTAGTTTATATACACAACTCTGGAGTTGCCAATCTGAACACAAATCTTGTACAGCAAGCCCGAAAAACTTTAAATCTTCGCATAGATCAAAGCAGCTTTACCGTCACTAAGGTGAACTTTTTTTTCTGTACATACAGTTACAGAATACATTATTTCTAAAGGATACCATTTATAAACATTCCTATTCCCATTTGGCCTAATAGTAGTGAAATTTATTTGAACATTAGTGTTTTTTATGATGCTTCTTCATTTTTTGATATTTGAAATAAGTAGTAAGTGTGTTGCTTTTATTAATATTTTAACTATGAAGTTTTATAATTATTAAAATTAACTATATATATATATTCATTACATTTTTCTTACCGACCAATATAAAATCTCTTGATTATTTGTAATTATGTTGTAGCGATATATTTTATTGCAAAAATTTATAAAATTTATGTAATAATGATTTTTGAGTAATAAATAATTTTTAAATTATATTCATTTTTTTACAAATAATATTACATTGTTTAGATACAAAATTGCAATTTTTAGTTCGTATATAGTAAAATTACTAAAAAAATATTTAATATAAACTACATGTAATATAAAAATAAACAATATTCCATATGTCATTTTAATACCATTTTTGGAAAGTTGTATTAATTAACATTAAAATAATTTAAACTTTTATTCGAAATATTAAAATGAATTCCAAAAAACTAGACAAAACTTTCTTTACAGATTTTGTTTATATGTATTTCAACTTTCATAATTTATTCTGTTTGTCACTTTAATCACGTATACTATTAGTATGCCTTCATTTAAGAAGACAGTTACCACATTTATATCATATATTTAATTTTTTATCATCATGTTTTCAAATATATTTCCGTAGTATATAAATACTAATAATTTGTTTTTTATTTATTTTTAAATTTCACATGCTATTATATTGTTATTATTAATATGAAGGATACGTACTATTTATATATATATATATATATAATGTGTATTTGTTATTAAATAAAAAAGACTATACTAAATTTGATATTGTTTAATTGTGTAGGATTCAGATTGGATTTGGACAACTGATATACGAAAACGTAAACGAGTAGTCAACAACAGCGTTTTAAATCGTATCTTTTCGGTAATCAAAATTTAAGAATATCATTATTTGTGAATCGTTTCGTCTATGTATTAATATTATTTTTATTTTATATCTGCTTTGTGGATTTTTTGTATCATCTTTTGGGATATAATAAGTGAGATGTTATTTGTACATCAATAATTTCATATCGTCAATAAACAGTTTTCTGAACATATCTTTCAATTTTGTTCCTATATTAATTTATTCACAGATTAAAAATTTTTAAACGTTTGATATCGTAGACTATTTATTGATTTAAATTCTATAATTTTTGTATTTGTTTATTAAATATTTGATTAGATAATAAAAAAGGTATAAATTGTACCTATCGAGTTATATGTATATGTTTTCAAGACAAAATACACATTTTTATAATTAATTTTTTTTTTCTTATATATTTGAAAAATATTTTTTCTAGCATTAGTACAAAATAAAGCTGATTTGTTCAGAAAATTTTTAATATATTTTTTTATATACAAACACTTACACAAGTTGTATGTGTGTGTATGTATATATATAGAAAACGTATGCTCGTAAATAATATTGTAATTCAAGAAAATTATGCTATAAAATTTCGTTATGTCTGCTTTTTATAATAATGCAACGTTTTATTATCAGGACGGTAATTGTAGAAGGTATTACTAGATAACAAATTGTTACAATTTTTCTTACTTGCAGAACTATTCACCATTATCACTTGAATGTGTACATATATATATATACATATATAATCTTAACTGTTTAGTGCCACGCAGCGCAATCGCGCTGTTCAAATTTCATGTCGAAAAGTGCAACTCCATCGGACCACGATATGTAATTAATGATGCGTTTGGATTTTTCAGAAGTTCACATGCTTAATCTTACTAATACTTGTTATTCGAATCGTTACCTTTTTTTGTCATATAAGCCATATAAATAATACATTTTGTCTTTATTTGCCGTTATTTTTAATTTCATTTATTCAATAGGAATGTTCAAACTGAAAATGTTTCTAAATATGTACACAAACCAAAATACTGTTTGTTTTAAAAAAGCGTAATCGCGCCGCCTGGCACTTTTTGATAAGATTTTCCCAATGACCTCTGGGACTCAAACAATTAAAGTAGTAGTAATTAATTATTTTGATAAATATTACTAATCATTTACGTAATTAATGTGATATAATTTTAATCACAAATTATTTGATAAACCATTTATAATTTTAAATATACTGTCATTCTTTAAGAAGGTGATTATTAGGGATAAAGTCCTATATTCGAATGATTGATAAAATAAGAGTAATCTTTATAAAATAATGTTTACACGAAAAACTAATCGTGAGATTAATTACTTATGTTTCAACATTTCCATACAAACGTGTGTAAATATGTATATACTTGTATATTTTATATATGAATTCTTCAAGTATCTTTTAGTATAAAAAAATATTTATTTTCCAAATTTTTTTAATAAAAAAAATAAAATTGTTCTCTATTCACTAAAGTATTTTTCATTACTATTTCATTTTCTGAAATAAAATACAATAATATTCTATTTGTTACGTTAAACACGTCATTGTGACATTTTTAATGAGATATAAATTGTTTTACATTACAGTGTGTTTTTTTGCAAAATTCCCACTGCATTGTTATCTTTAAATTATCAGTGACGTATATTTTAGAATGATGTGTAATTTATGTAACCTTTTAGTATAGTAAAACGTTTATTCATAAATGATAAAAAAAATTAATACGTACACTGCTAGCATAGATAAGCCTAGTAAAAATTTTGTGTATAAACGTTATTATTGTTATTAGTCATTTTCATAATCAGTGAAAAGAAATTTCGAAATCTGAATAATATTATTTTTAAAAATATGTTTTTTTTATTATTTCAAATAGTGTATTTTTTATATGTAATTAGTTTTAATCAGTTGTTAAATTATAAAAAAAGTAGTAAATGTTTTGTTCTCAATATTTTTTTGTAATGTAATATATAAAATTAAAACTATTTTTTTTAAATGTCTGTACAAGCGCATATATATATATATATATATATATATATATATATATATATATATATACATTTATAATTTTTATTCACGAGTTATCTAGTTAATAATTAACTCGTTTCGTCAAGGTGTTATGATTTCGTTATAATATTTCGTATTCAACATACATAAAAATATTTATGGGAATAAATATCTTAGATCATATATTTTATAAGATATTTTTCCAGGTGTATATTTACATACATATTCACACTCACACGCTCCTTTATATATATATATGTATGTGTGTTTGTGTGAATAAAACATGATAAAGAATAGTGAAAAACAGTTATAAGTTCGTAAAATTTTCAGGACATTATATTCATATTTTATAATTTTAGTTTTTGTAGCTTGTGTTTGTGAAAACGTGTTATCGTGCTTTTCAACTACATAAATTATTCTATTATTTATCTATAGTTATTTTTATTTCTTTAGGTCGATAAAAACATATTTTGGAAATGTGATATACGAAACAGGAGACGTATTTGTGGAATATACTTCAAAACGGAAACAAATTCGGTAAACTGAAATTTAAGTAATATAATATTTTATACATCTTTACCAAAATTATTTGTCATGCAAAGTTACATTTTTCATCGATGTTGTATCTGATGAACGCAAAAAAACTTTAAATATTTTCTCATTAATAATAAATTCTATTAAAATAGATTTTATGAAAATGTTTTTCTTAAGAGAGATGTTTAATTATTGTGGGTGTAATTTTAATTTAGAAATGTTAGTTGTGTTTCGATGAAGTTTCTTAAATGCGGTTTTATTTGATATTGTATTAATGAAAATGTGAAATTTCATTGAAACCCTCATATAATGTGATGTAATATTGACGAACTTAATTGTTCTACATCTTACTAAATCGAATGTAGGTTTTTGTAATTAAAGTCAATTAAGTTTATATATATATGTATATTCTTCACCAATCTGCCTGATCAGTATGGTGAGACCAAATAACTAGATGGTAACATTTAATAAGGCTTTCGCCAGACAGTTATATTGAATATATATATATTTTTTTTTTTAAAAAAAAAATATAAAATAAATATTATTTTTTTAATTTGGTTTATTAGAATTTCAATTTTAGTACTATTTAATTATTTTAATTTTCAGATTAGTAATTAGATATATAGGCATTAAAAGTTAGATTATCAGTAATATTTTCGTAATATATTTTCATACTTCAGTATTGTATTTTCGTTGAATTCAATATGTATAACCGTCCTCTTCATTCTTACTTTCTATTAGTATTTCTGCAGGCTACTTCGTGTTTGCAGAACCCGCCACCATAGCTCGGCATCAGTTGTTAGTTCATGTGTATTTAATAAGTCACTGTTTACTTTTACATGACGTGAAACACCTGTGGCGATTGCAATTGAATTCTATTTTTTTTTTTAAAAAAAAAACTCAATATTGATCTTTTATATTAAATCACGTAGTATGCAAGAATCCGTGTTGTTTGACATCTGTTTAAATATCTGATTGAATACTATTTTAATTATGTAAATAATTATACTTGAATATTTGAGATAATAAGTCATTTTATATTGTTTTTATATTAATGAATAGAAGTATTAGTAATATATATATATATATATATATATACGTGTGTGTGTGACCAAAATGAAATAAATTACAAAAAAAAAAACTATTAGTTGATATATTTAAAAATATAAATAAGCATCTGGGTACTTAAAAACAATATTTAACGTAAAGCAAATCTAAATATGTTAATAAGAAAAATTCTCAGGAGATAAGAGGAAAATAGAAAATCACTTTGTATTTCCAAAGGAATACAAAGATTTTTGCAATAATATATATACACTATGGGTAACATAAGCAATTTATTGATATAATTCAATGAAGTCATTATACTATATGTATTATATTTATTCGTTATACTATATGTATTACATTTATTCATTATATAATATTCATTATATTTATTGTCAATTAAATATTTTTTTTTATTTAATGACTTATTGAATTATATCAATAAGTCGCTTATGTTACCCATATGGCGAATACTTTTGTGAGTCTGTGTATATGCACGCGCACATACAAGTGTGTGCATACATTTGATATATAAGTATATTGTTGGAAATTTTAATTCATTACATTTCTTAAATATATTAGCTCTATTTATTTGTTTAATGAACTGTTTGAGAATCGCAAATGTCTGAGGTATTTAATTGGCTCTTTGTGTTCAGTGAATGCAAACGTCGGTTTCTACATTCCTTACCATTTTAATTTTGCTTTCTATTATCCATTTTCGATTTATGTGAAGTGTCGATGTAAGTCGCACATTTTATCTAGGAATGTTTAAATTCGTTTCGTTTTGCCTTTTGTTATATTCGTCATTGTGTGTGCGTACACGTGCGTATATATATATATATATATATATATATATATATATATATATATATATATATATATATATATATAAAAGAGAACAATTATTTCTTTTAAAAATTTAATCTGTTGCGCATTGTTTTTAACGCAATGAAGTGAAAAAAAATATTCTCACGGAATTTTATTCAAACAGAAGAATGTTTCAAAACAAACGTAGTTAGTATTTTTATTAATTTATCATTTTATATGTTATTACGAAAAATCGTACAATAATCAAGTCAAATTTAAATTTTTAATTCTTTTTATACAATATTCAGTTGGAGAATTGAATTAGCGACTAAAATACTAATAGTTTGTGATTTCATTTAAAAAAAAAATAATAATAATTTCAAACAATTACAGTAGGGGAGGATAATAACCCAGAAATAGCTGCGATTTCTATAGGGTTCAAGGAACCTACCTCAATAAGAAAATTAATAATAAGAAATGGATAGTAGATAATAGAAAAGATAGCATCTTTGTATGTACACAAAGAGATAGTATCTTTGTGTGTGTACGTATTTAGTACATTTGAAGTTAACAAAGAAATATATAAATCATATCTCCTATTAAATATAATATTTTTTATATACATTTCTAATTAAAATTAACAACTTTAATTATTGTATGTCTGCCATTTAATGTAAACATTTGTTAAAACGTTCAATGTATTCATGAACTTTTGTTGAATTTCAAAAATAAATGTATTTTTTTGTATATAAGTAGAAAATGCAAGTTCTTTATTTTCTTAATAACTTATGCAATTATATATAACATCATTTCGCGTGCGTACTTTTAAATGTTATCAATATTATTTCGAAATTGATACTTAAATATATTGAAAAGTAATACGCAGTTATATTCGTTATTATAAATTATCGATATTTTTTGATAACAAAATTGTGAAATTACTTTATTATTTCTATATACACTTCGTGTTAATTACATACTTAACTTGAAAAATATTATTGTTTGTGCTTGAAAACAGCTTTTAATAACTATATTTATTTGTAAACATTATTTTGTTATGATAAATGTCTTAGGATTATCTTTTGATTATATCAAAGTCCATTCCTCTTTCAGAAAAAAATACATTTATAATAAATTATATCAATACAGGCACATTGTTGAGGTCAGGGCTACATACGCTGTATATAATCAATGAAAATGAAATGGTAACTTTTATATGTTAAAAAAATGTCAACATGTCTGGATTTTTTTTCAAGTGTATATATGTTGTATATGTAATGCACCCTAATTGATTCTAAAAATGTGTTTAATGAGATTCGAGTGTTTTTTGAATGACCCTATATATTTATGTTATTGTTTCAATTGATAATATTTGAAATTATATTAACATTTCAAGTGGAGTTTATTGATATTAATCCTTTCAGTGTTATTACTACAGAATCTAAATAACCAGTCTGTGTATTCAAAGTACTTTATGTACTTATGTAACATTCATTTGATATTTATCAAGTATAGTATATATAGTGTTTAGGTAATATAAATAAAAATATAATTTGTCATTTAAAAATGTCAGTAGTACGAAAAACTAGTGATTGTAGCAAGGTACTATAAAATAAAAAAAGATCTCAATTAAAAAATAATAATGAGTACAAATATTGAAATTTGCTTTAACGAAAAAGTTTTTACATGTGCATATTCATTGATAGAGCCGAACCAAAAAAGTTCTTCATTAGGGATCCCATCAATCTCACTATATTGTTGATTTTCATTGTGACAAATTCGATATAACCATGTAATAATTAATTATTCGTTTATTTATTTTTTAGAGATGACTATTTGAAACATGAATAAATATTTAAATAACCAAAAGTTTATTATTCAATAAAAGTTGTATATAGCGCAGTTATATAGCTTATCTAGTGACCCCCATATTACAAAAAATTTAGCATATGAAATTACTGTTTCATTTTTCATGCTATGTAGTAATAAACTTTATTAAAGCACATTGAAAATAAACTATATGAAATAAATGTTATAGTGAAAAATAAAATAGAGAATAACTGTTATGGGATTTTGTATTTAAAATACCTGTAGTAATATATAAGAAGTAAATTAAGATTGTATTTAATGAACAATGAAAATTTGCAAATTAAAAATATTCAGACATTTTATTACTAATTGCATTTATGTATATGCATATGTATTTGTGTGTAAACATACATACTCACATATATATATAATATTCATGTATGTGTTCTTATTGTGTACTTAACTTTTGTATGCATAATGTGTTCTATTGTTTATTACATACCTTTAAAATTGGTATTCAACGCATTAAACCGCATGTTAATTTTCACATAAGAATGTGGAATGTTACTAGGATGTAATGTCATGCGTTAAAAGTGTGTTGGCATCAGACAACCAACTGCACGAAATGCATATATCAAAACAATGTGCGAAATATATTCGTCGTTCTAGTTTCAATGAACTTACAGGCTTGTTATAATCGTGTACAAGATCCTGTCTCCTCATGTCTACTCATCACAAATGCGTATGTATTTTTAAACATAATTGCACTACTGTTTCACCAGTGTTGTGTATCAGCAGTGTGCATCGAAGTTTTTTTTCTATATTAAAAAAAAGTATCTTAAGTTCATTACTTCTATATATAAAATGTACATATAATTTAATGAAGATGTTAAACCAAATTCGGTTGATTCATTTCACAGTCATCTAAGAGAGAATGGAATAAACGAGTGAAAGATGTTTTATTTTTCGTTATAGCTGTATGAGAACGTTCAGATTAAAAGACATGACTCATTAAACATATACTTGAACGCTGATGTGTCAATGCATTTAGTTTCACTAACTGTTATCAAATGTAAGCACAATATGCTATTCTTAGAAGTGAGGGGAATACGTATCGAATTACCGACAGATTTTATTTCAAACTGTCTGAACGTGAGGGTCAAAAAGTTCATTCTAAATGTTCAGTAATTAATTCAATTATAGTTCACAATTCACATGCATGTAATGGTTGTATTTTAACATTGACATGTGTTAAAAGAAAAAGAACTCCATGTGACAATTTCTGAGTTGAACAGTTTTAAATCAGATTGTATTATATATTTACTACGTTCGAAAGAAAATTTATTTAATCGATATCCTCCACAATGTAAATAATATTCCAAAAGAATTTTATTAAATAATAATTTATTTAAAAATGTTTAAAATAAAATAGAAATTATTTAGTAAGGTTTGAATATGTTATATACAATTTGATTATAAATTTTAATAACATAATTATGTCTAAAATAGTCACATTGTTAATGTATTATACGTTAAAGAATTTATTTTATTACTTGAGTTAATGAATTCGGATACTAATGTCTGAAACATTTTATAACTGTTTTTAAAACAACCTTGAACTGTTTCCTGTTTATGATTCATATGCGAGTTATTTCTGAGTAGTTTGGGTACCAAAAGAAGCTTAAATAATTTCGAATCAATATGTCTAATTAATTATGTATTGAAATATTTGAAGTTTTTGTTTAAAAAAGTTTACATTCGAATGTTAACAAATAAATTTTATTAATAATCTTTTCTATATTTTTAAAATTTGAACAGACTTGAATATGTCACATTTATATGTATTTCTATTGTATTTTATGGCATTTTTATTCTATTTAAGAAACCAGAGTAGCAATTTATACATTTAACGAGATCAATTTCTAATAATAAAAATATTTATAATTTTAATAGTAATAAATTCAAAACTAAGAGCAATAATTTATTTAATAATACATGACTTCCTTATAAATTTTCATTACCTAGCTTAATTTAATACGGTATTTGTTCATTGTCTCATATTTTACACTATCACATCAATTTACTATGCTTGCCAATATAACATTTATGCTTACGTACACACATACATATTATATATATATTCATATATACATATTTATGTATGTGCGTTAAAATTATTACAAAATAATATTTTACATTAGATTTTTTTTATAAAAATTATTGATTTTTTTAACCCAGGTTATTTATTTTTTATGAATTAGTATTCCATTTATTTAATTTTTTTCTACTAAAAATATAAGAAAAAGAATTTTATTAATAATGTATCAATTTTGTTTTCGTCGACTTTTTGTAATAACTCTACAGATAAATTCAAGTAATTATACTTTTTGTTTTTTAAATTGTACTTTAATGATTTAAGTACATATGGGAATTAAGTACTAATATATATAAAACTAAAAGCATTAAATATAATTTTTTATAAACAGGAATATAAATTATACTCATCATATTTAGTTGATTACAGAGATGTCTTTTTTTGTAAAAAGACATTACAAATTGGATAAATATGTATAGAATTAAAATTTTATGTTGCTATTTACAAATGTATTTTGGTACAATGACTAATTCATTTTTTACAAAAGAATTGCTATCTCAACGTCACGAGTAAATTGTTTAATACTTTACGTTTTCATTCGTGAATTTTTCAATTCGATAACAATTTTATTGCGAAACACATTTTCTCATATTCACGTATTTTATACACAATATTTTTAATTAATAAAATTAATAAAGGTAGTATCTAAATGGGAGTGGACTAACGTAATATTTCGTTTCTACTGCAAATATCAATGAATTGTGTATTCAATAGAAAATATCGCCTTCTGTTTATCAGTGACATCATTAAGTATTTGCACATCTGTTTCAAATTTATGTAGGGTGTAAAGAGAACGTTAAATATTAAATAAACATAGTAAAATTAATTGACGCAGTTTGAATTAGTTACGTCATTGTATACATTTTTTTCATATTAAAATCCATCCGGTCACTGTTAACATACTCTGAGATTTTTGTTATTTTGATTTCTAGAAATAATTTGATTTTAATAAATTTATAAGTCATGTTCGTTCGTTTGAAGAACATGAAACATTTTTTTTTTTTATTTTGTCGAAAGTAAATAAAGTCCTATAATCAATATTATTTGAAATTTGTTGTATTTCATATTTATTTTAAAAAAGTAAACAGATTATAAATATTTGTGTGTATAAATCTAACATGGAAAAAATTAATACTCCTCGACGATAACAGGTCAATTTAAGTTTATAACATTGTTTAACATGTTAATTTTTCTAATGGTGGAATTTGTTTTAATTTGATTAAAATTTTAAAATTATTTTATAAAATGTAATGTGATTAATGTTTAATTTTTTAAAATAAGTAAACAAAGGTACGAAATAACTTAAGTAAATAATGCCTGATTAGAATTTGCAAGTCACCAACTTACGACTTAAGTATTATTCTATTTGTCATACTATTGTATTTTTCGTGAGAATATTAAAATTAGATTTCCTGTAGTTGTCGGATTTTTATAATAAATGATTTAAAAAAAATCACATTAAATCTATATAAAATACAATTTTATTTCAGAAATAATAATCCTATTATTTCTAGTTTTAAATAGTTGAAAATTGGACATTAATTTAGGTAATATGAAATCTATTTAATTTTTCTTTAGTGTTGCATTGAAAAAATCAGCTTATCAATGGTATTTCACTCTAGCACAAACATTGAATCAAGTTTGTATTTTACTTTTTTGTGAAACGATCTTTTTAAATATTTAATAGAAGAAAAAAACTTCCAACTCATGTTTTTATTTTTGGAGTAAAGTTTATCTTGATAGTCATTAAAATTTATGATATAAAGGAAGAAAACTTCAAATATAAAATCGTTATAACAAATTTTATACTGGAACAATGTTTTCGTTTGTATTATACTTGTTCGTGCAGATTATAATAAATTCCCTTGGGAAAAAATACAAATGCAAAGAATATAATGCAAAAATTGTTTATTAAAAGAATAAATAAAAGTCTACTTCTTTTCTTGATAAAAAGAAATAACTGTGGAACTAATGTAAATATTTCCTTTTAAGATAAAAATAACGATCGTTGAGGATAATATATTTATTCATTTTTTGAAAAGTATATCGTATGTGAAACTGTTGAAATCTTCAATTATGAATTTTCATTTATTTTAAAACAATTTTCAGTTAAACGAATTTTCTGAAAACTAGAAAAAACATGACTAAATCTTATTGCTAATATTTTAAAGAGATCTTTGTTTATAATTATTTCAACTAACTTGTTTGGCATCTATTCCATTATTAAAAGCTTAAAAAGTATTTAAACGAATCACTGGACTGAACCGAGTTAGTCTACTGAATAATTTATATTAACGTGAAAATGTACTTTATGTAAAAATCCAAATACGAATTATTGTAATCTCCAAAATATACAACTTTTATGCCTTATACGAATACGAAAATGAGATGTTTTAATGATCGTTCCATTATATTGCAGAAACCTTATAAAATAAAATTTGAAATTTGTACGATTTCTAATGTAACTTATTGTTATATAGAATATCTGACAGAAAAAACGAATAAAAGTATCGATATGTAATGAAATATATTTGCTTTTCAATTCGTAACTTAATAATATATAAATACAGTTGAAAGTAACTATATATGTATGATTTTTATTGAATGTGTCATGAAATGACAATCAATTGCAGATATATCATACAAAACATTTTACAATAAACTGAGACATGTCTATAAAAAAATTAAAAATTAATTTAAAAAAAAACATTCCTTATGATTAATACACTTCTCAGGAATTTTATTCCATATTAATAATTTAATGTTGCTTGTGTCTGTCGTATATTAAATCACATTTGTTTCTCAACAATTTCTTTATGTGCTTTTTATGAGATAGTGGTATTCGTTATTAAAGTAATGTGTCGTCACTTCATTGTTATTTTTCGTAATCTACGTACTTTACTTCCAAGATCTAGTATCCGACATGAATAGAATACACCAGTTATTGTTACAAGATTATAAAGCATCCATTTTATTTATCCACCCAGTTATAATTGCTATTATAATGCATTAGCCAATATATATATAAATGCACATGTTTGCTAATACATATGTTGTGCAAATTAAATTAAATTGTCTGAACATTACTCCGTAACTATTTTTTGTTATATTTCTTTCGGGCTATGTAAAGGTTACATGTACTGTTTTATAACAATAAAAAAGTATGTCTTTTATAATAATAAAAAGGCGCGTCTTTTAAAAATATTTAACAACGAGCGATTATGAATAGAGTTTATTTTACTCGAAGCATATTATATACATTTTAATTATAACTTTTTATTAAAATTAATATGAAAATGGTTAATGTTAAAAAAGCACCATGCAAAAAAATGTTTGTTTGAATGGCATAATTACTATACATTACATCTTTTAATGACATTCTTTCACGCTATTTGTTAATATCCACAAGCGTCATAAAATGTTTGGAATATAAAGTACAACTATTATTATTTTTTTTAGTGAAAAGTTTGACTTAAATTAAACAGAAATGTCGAGCAAAACAAACTATAACTATTATATAGTATTATTAAAATACCTTTTTGCATATTTTTAAGTATATCATTAATTTGATACACATGTATACAAGTCACATCTTTTTATTTTATAGCTTTTTCATTGATAATAGTCAACATGTTATCGGCCATATTTCTATGTAATTATTTTCAAGGAGTCTCTCTTAATCATTGTCTTACATAATTTCAATGAATTGAAATATTTGTATATTTAGTATATTTTTTCATGTTTGAATCATAATTATATATATTCTTGTTGATATCATAAAAAATGTGTATATACGGGAAAAATTGTATGTGGTTACTATATGAAATTTGTATATTGTGTATATTTTTAAATGGTGGGTTTTTCAAGACTTTTTGTAATTTCGTAATGATCATATGTGTTATATATATATATATATATATATATATATATATATATATATATATATATATATATATATATATATATATAAGTACTAACCTGTACTTTTGAATTATGATTCATTTTCAACTATTGCAAAAATATAAATTGATAAGCAACAAAGAAAAATATTTTTTTTTATTTTTTTTCCTCAATGTATATTTCATAAAATGTTGTTTCTGTACTTATAATCTTGTATGTGGAAATTTGTAATTTATTCAGTAATTTACAATAAATTAATTAATGATTTCCAATTTGAAATACACGATCGACAAGTAGTATTCATATTATATAAATTTATTTAAAATTGATTTTCTTTAAAAATTACATATTTCTAATTGATCTATTCACTTATATATTAATTATTGTGTATAAACAAATTGTGATTATCGAAACTAAAAGATGTGTATGATTTTAGCTTTTTTTCTTTATTTTTTTAAATTTGTAACGTCGATAGTTTTTTGTGTTAATTTATTAAAAAGTGTTTATTTATCAATATTTTTAATGCATAAAATAAAACCCTTATCAACAATTGACCCTCAAATGTGTTTTACAGGAAACCAAAAATAGGCTTGACATAAATACATAAACCACAAAACCTGTATTGCATTTAATGGATAGGTTTTTTAATAGAAAAAAATAAATATCACTTCTCAATGATGTGTAATAAACCTTTCTAAAGAAATTCATTTCCAAAATGTTTAATTTAATTTGTAACAATCTAATACATTTAATCGATTTTTATTTTTCGATTTTTATCGATACAAATTTCAGTCTAAATTAAATATCGTTCAACATAGTTTAAATATGTATTTAGACGACTTCTTTTTTGTTAAACTGTACTTGAATTCTTTTAACATTTTGCTGGAATTATCCAAATGAAACATTTTTACCATTCGAATGTTTCGTAGGTCATATGTGACCTGCATAATATTGTAAACCATCAGCATAAAAGGTCGTCGCATAGTTTTCGTTCAAAAACCATTCCAGTCGCATGTGGTCATTCAGTAAGCTACTGTTCAAACCACATCGGCCTTGAGTGACCATCACTTTATTATTATTGCAAAAGCATATATCTCACATAGTGTATCTGAGTAACTCTTGTGACAAGGATTTGTGGTCGAGCAACCAATACAATGACGACTGAATAGCTTATTGCCCCACTGTAATAATTTATGCAGCGTTTGAAATTTTTAAAAATAACGTGCATTTTCTTGTATGCATTCAATGTCACGTATTTTTTTTATACGAGTAAACCTCGTATATAATAACAATATACTGTTGTTATAATAACAAAGTAAGATTTAAATTTTCCATCATGTTTATAATTAAATATGTGATATTCTGTAAACAATTTTATGTTTTCCACTAACATTTCTTATGAATAAATTTTAGTCTTAATCAAATAACATTTGTTAACATGAAAATCGTTTTTATATTAAAATATGTTGTAATTAACAAAATTGATTATTACATACCATATTATTATTACATTTATTATTACGTACTATATTTATTATTTGTATTACATACTATATTTAAATTTTGCTTACGTCAATTTTAAAAAATTTAAATATATGAATAAATCATACTTTAGCTGGGATCGATTGAAAATAACCATAATCTATATCAATTAATAAGCATACAAAAGTAAACCTCATATAATTAAATCAACGTATAACATCATATTTGCATTAAGTCAAGAAAAAAATAATACCGTGTATAAAATTTTTTTTGATAAAGTTGAATAACAATTAAATTGAATAACTTTAATATGAGAGGGATTGTCCTCGAATAATGTCATCAAAATAATCGCAATAGAATATAGCTCATTTTTGATTTATGATTGTTGTAGCGAAGAGAAATGAGAGTGTTTATCAACTTACGTCACATTACACTAACATCACAATGAGCTTTTATTATTCCCCTTCTAATGTTTCAAGCTTGCATGCTGAGATTGAAATCCCGAATTAACGAACAACATTGTCACTGTAATATCGGTTGTTTTGAAAAGGAAGAATCCGTTTCAACAATTTGATAAAAGACAGTATTTCGCATCAATGAAATAATGATTAATTTTCGTCTCTTCAGTGTTTTTATGTTTATATATTATAAATCGAAAATAATATCGAGAAAGATGGATTCCATTTGGATTCATAAAAATATACTTATGTTTAATAATTAATTAGAAAGTAAATTTTCTTTTCTTTCTTTTTACTGTAACACAACGTCTATAAGATAAATTTTAATTCTTAAAAAAATATTGAAATTGGATTGTACGATTTGTATATCTCATCGTAATTCATGTTATTTTATAAATATACTTAATGTTTAAATTATTAAATATTTCTTCATAATTTATAAATTCAGCTTATATAAATATTAATTATATTTGTTTCCATTTCTTTTAATAATCTTAAAAAATGTTGTTTAAAATATATATTGAATTTATTTAAAAACAGACGAGATGAGTTATAGTAAGTCAGACAGTAAATTTTTTTTCTAGATAATTTAATAATCTTCACATAAAAACATTCAAAATTTTTATTTTGAAGTGTAATACTTTTCCACGAATTATTAATATCGATTTTTTATTATAATTTTTATTAAAATGAAAATTAATTTTATATTTAATTCACATATTACAAAGAAATCACATTATTTTGTATAATTTTGTATTGCAGATAACGACTCATTGCCATATATCATATTTTTTTTTCATTTATCTTTTATAAATTAAACCTAAAAGATAAATATAATTTTTTTAGAATGACTACTTAACTTTTACCTCTCATGTTATTGAGCCATGCACAACCGTACTTAAAAGTATACCATACCCTTGAATAATTTTCAGATAGAATCTGGTACTCTCTCTCTCTCTCTCATGCTACTTAAACTGTTAAAAACGTGTACAAATTCAGTATCATTATTTGTTGTATTAAATACGATCTTGACAAATAAATATTATTTAAAGATGGTTGAATGAAATGATGATACTGAATGGTGCAGCACAATAGCTGATCTGTTTATTTTTAGATTTTGTCAATTGCTCTGTCGCGCGTAAAATAAATATGAAGAAGCGTTTTATGTAATCAGTATTTTCGTATTAATCAAATAGATACTTCGTAGAATTCACACTATATCTACTTCGTTCTAATTCAAGACAACGAGTTTTCACTGACTTGTTAATTAAATTTGATTCTAAGTAACAATAAATTTACATTGTGTAGTATATTGACAAACTGTTACAGAAGTTATTGAATCGAGAATAAGTACTTTTGTGTTGAAGGTCTTTTATTATAGTTTCGTTGTACTATTTCACACACACACACAGATATATATATATATATATATATATATATATATATATATATATATATATATATATATAATCAGAATATATATCAAGGGTCAAAAACATTTATTTAATCATTATTAGTAAAAAAAATAATTACGTATATTCTAAATTCTTTCTTATCAAGTAGTTTAGAAAAAATGGGATAATTCATATTTAACAGCAACTTTCACTTCCTATTATTAATTTGTATATAAAATTTGCGTATTACACTTTTTTTAAATTATTGATGAGCACATGTATTCTTATCAGCAATTTTGTTGTATTATAAAAACCAATACAAAATTCGTCATGAATTTAAATACGTAGTATTTTTTTTATAAAAATGTGTACTTTGTTAATGTCTGTTAACAAAAAATCGCACAAAAAATTATTTTGTAATTAATGTTTGTATTAATCAGCATTTTTGTTTATTTGAATAAATCAGGAAATTTACGTACACAATTTTCAACATCAATTTGAAATACTTTTATTATAGATAACAATTTTTTTGAATTTGAGCTATAGGAGTCATGTAGTGTTTTGTTGTTCGTTCAGTCACATGTATTGTATTTATGTAATTACATTAAACTATTGAAAGATTTTAATTAAGTTTATTTTCATTACTTTAAACATACCGAAACTATTTTTTTAAAATTTACATTCAATACTCATAGAATAAGAAAAAAAAGATATTAAAATGCAAAATAATAATAATTGCTTACGTACGAATTAATTATTCATACAGCCAAATTACCTTTAATTATCAGTATATCGTTATTTAAAATCACCTGCCATATTTAAATAGTATACAAAAAAATACATACCAAATTAATTTATTTTGTATAGTTGTATTTTCTTAATTAGTGTTTTTTTTTCATAAGAACTTCACAGCTTTAATCGGAATTTTATTTTAAATATTCGTAAACGTAAAGCATATTTATGCGTATTGGGTTTTTATAAACGTATAAAAAAATATTTCTGCTGTCATCAAAATAAATAAAAATATTCACAAGGACCATCTATCATATGTAAATTTTTATTTTGATATTTATGAATTCATAAACATTTTAGTTGAGGTTCATGGCTGTTTTAGTTGTATTTTATTTTAAATTATGACACACGCATATTATATATATATATATATATATATATATATATATATATATATATATATATATATATGTATATATACAACACACTCTCCTGTATATTATACATTCATGAATACAAGTATAAACACATAATTATCCTTGAACTTAAGGCCATTTAAAGTTTTATCATTTTTTATTATTTTTAAAAAAAGTGTCATAAACGTACTTGAAACGTCCTTTTGTATTTCATAAAATTTTAAGACAAAATGTAAAAGTAATAACTATATAACTAATGTATTAGTATATATTATATAAAACAATAAAAAATTATTAATATTAATTTGTTAACTTTATATATGAAGCATTGATATAATTTGCTGTAAATAATAAATTCATTAAAAAATGCAAATTTTTGACTTACGTCAATCTGGATGATTATTAATAAATATTATAAATAGAAAAGGATGTGTTATAAAACCCTAGAGTATCTTTGAATTACTCATTTTTTACCCAACAATATATATTTTCTATTTTTGTACTTTAATATCTGTTTTATGAAGGTACTTGAATGCATCGATAATTTTATTATAAAACCGAGAGAATATAATTTATGTATATTTAATTAATTACAAGTTGAATGTTTAATAAATATTAAATTTCGAATAATATTAATTATTAGAAAAATAAGTAGATTGAAAAGAAAATATTTTAAGAATTAAAACTCTTTTATCAACGTTAATTTTTTTAATAAATAATAGAAATGATGTAAATGTCCTGTAAGTTATTGATATTTCAGCTGGCATGTTTTCAATTTTAACCCTTCGATTCTTAAATTACATTTTTATGTTTTGATTTTCACATTTATCAATGAAAACCCATTTTATAGTTGAATGTGTATACGATAGTAAACGTTTTTAATAAATGAGTTTGAACCGAAAATATACATGTGACATTTCATGTTAAATGACCTTTATTGAACAGATTTTTTACAGCATTACTATAAATAGTGACGTTTACGTATAACAATTTATTAATATATTATTTTCTAAACGACTGCTAGTTAAATATATAACATACTATTTTAAAACTTCTTTTACATTTAGTTTTAAAATATTATTAAAAAGAAGTTACGTAACCAATACTCCCACACATTTATTTATAAGTTTACACGCACAAATACACTTTCCTCTTCAGTTTTTTCACATGTTCATGTATATGTGTGTGTGTATGTATATACACATATACATAGTATAACTTTTATACGCGAGAAAAGTTAAAAAATAATAAAATGTTCACCTTTTATTCATCAAAGAAAAAAAGATAAGAGCTCATTAAAAACGCCAACTTCCTAGTTGATTTTTTTTTCTTATATAAAATGCAAATATGATGTATAGGAATGTGTGTGTGTTGTATGTACACACACACATGAAAAATTATTTTAATCATATATAAAACTCTTTGCTGCTATATTTTCTTATTTAGATTTTAGATCAACAAGATTTTTCTCTTAGTGCAATATAGTAATCATTTTTTAAATTAATCGTATATTAGAATCTTTTCTTAGTGCTACACAATATTTCTCATAAATAAATATCATTCTTATTTTTTTTAAATGTTTCAAATATATATTTGTTTATAAATCCCAATTACTTTTTTAATACATTAATTTGTATTAAATATTAAATAGTGTTTTTGTATGCACTTAAAATATTTTTCCGTTCTGACCATTATATTAAAAAATAATTAGCCATAAAACTTCAATATATGAAATATATCATGATTTTTTAAAAATGTTGATATTCGTTATCCATCCTTAATATGATCATTAAATTTATATTTATTTCGAAAAATAGTGCTTTGTATTTTGATACTCTATTTTTTAAAAAAATGCAGCTTTGAGTATTAGAATATATTTATCATATATTGCTAAAACTGTGTTAATCTGATTTTATGCATAGCGAATATATTTATAAATACGTCATTGTTTATGTACAAAGACGATTAAGTCTGTGCGTGCATGAACTCGTGCGTGTTATCCTGGCATGCAAGCATCACGGATATGCCTTATATATGCATCACTTACAATTTCAGCACGCACATACATGTCTCGTGAATGTTAATAGTTCAAGCAGTGTCTATTTTTAATACCTTGTACCTTGTGCTTTGTAATTTGCAACATTTTTACACACACACAGCCGCATTCGCAGATTTTTAAAATACCAACCATTCAACATACGTATGTTGATATATACACAACACACCCCTGTTAATTCTTGAAAAAAATTAACAGCATCGTTAACTTTTATGCCATCTAATTACTAATTAATATTCTTTACGTGTACTAATTAAATATGTTTATCTTAAGATGACGTACAATCGGTTAGTCGATGAGAGAAAAATAAACATTCTGTCCTTTTTACGATCATAAACATATGTTCTTGACTTTATTAAAAAATGTTAATAAGGAACATAATTTTGCATATATATATTAAAAAAATACACTCTTTACTGTCGTAGTAAAACAACGGACGAGGAGTTATCTAAACTTATTTATCATACTTTTATAACATTAACTGTTTTATTATTGTAGCGTGGTATTTTGATTAAATTATTTTATGACAAATGTTAGTTCCGTTACAAAGATAAATAATTGATAAAAATATCGTTTTATACAAGAAAAAAACATTTATAAAGTAAATTCCATGAACAGACGATAGTTACTTCCATCTAATCGTTCATTTGACTCGTGGAAATTTGTTTTAAAAATAGTAGAATTTTATCATATCAATTGAATGTTACGAATTCTCTATTAATTATGTTTTTCTAATATTTCTAACTGTTATTTGTGCACAAAACTGAATTTTGGTAATAAATACTGAATAAAATATTTACAGTAATAGTCCATAAAAACAATTAAGTACTTAATTATGCATCACAACATAACATCGATATTAAAACGTCTCTTTTATAAAGATTTATCTTGTGATTTATGTTATATATATTTTTTTTCAAAAAAACTTTGATGCTGTAGCTTTTTCTTTTATTCTGGCCTTGTGCTAACTACAGACAGACTCCAGGGATTAGTAAATAACAGCATTTGAAACGAAAATCATTTATTAAAAGTAGTTCAAGGCATTCGTAGACACTTGTAAAGGCCGAAAGGGTGTTTTTTTTGTATGTTTTTATGCTCATATTTTTAGACTATTGTGATGATGTTGAAAAAGTGTTCACGATGTTGCGATTTTCTTGAAAAATATAAAATCATAAATGTGTGTGTGCACGATTTAATATCTGATACCTTTAAAACGATTCAATTTTCGTATCTAATGTTGTAAAAGTAATTTACTTATTTATCTCTCCAGTTCATCTCATTGTAGGGAGCATAATGATCATAGCGACGTCATTGACAGCCCTCTTCCAATTTTCTCTGTCAATAACGTATGTTACCAGGATGTGCATTAAATTTCCTGTTATATTGGTCACTTGATCGATCCAATGAGCCGGAGGCCGTCCTCGTAGTCTCTACCCTTCCATTGTTCGTTGGATAATTAATCTTTCTATGTTAATTTACTCATAAAACAAGATAAAATCCACTATAAAATGGAATTAAACTTCATCTTGCAAAACACATTGTCGTCAAAATAATAATAAATATTAATACATTTTTTTAAAAAAATACAATATCGAACGATTTTTTTGGTACTTTGACAAACTATTAAACCTTAGTGTTAAGATGAATAATTAACTTGTATTAAATTAAATATATTATTATAAAATATATATTACAATAAACAATTTTTTTTCTAGCTAGTTTGTCATTAAATTCATATTTTCTTAGAACAATTCTTATTATTTTAGGATGAGCTTCTTTTCTCAAATTCTTATTTATTTTTTGGATAGTTTTAAAGGGTTTAATTTTAGAATTTTCGTAGTATTTTCAATAATTCAATGTTTATTGTTATTACTTGATATTATATTGTGGATACTCCGGTTTAACTATTTTTTAAAGGTTTTTGTAGTTTAAAAACATTTTATGATACTGTGTAGGATAGAATGGAATCTATTTACTATGTTATTTATTTCATGAACTGATTTTTCATCATAAAAATTAATCTATAATAGCGTTTATCGACATTGTAATCACCTCTTTTTAAATAAAAAAAAAGTTCAATGTATGAATAACATTAACATGTACATTTAGAAATAATACAAAATTATATCCTAGAATTTCTTTTTTTTTGTTAATGGACATACATAGAATTCTATCAAAGTTATATTTTAAATTTATATCGAAAAATATAAAATAAATTTATATATATATATATATATATATGGCAATATCTCCTTCCGCTTTTTTTGCTGTACATAGCTATATAATATATATATTATGCTATATATATATAATAATTTTATTTGCTGTTTTTAATAATTTTATCCATGAAAATAACTTTGATCTACTTTTGGGAAGAGAGTAACAACGATAACATTAATCAAAAGTCTGAACTTTTCAAGAGAATAACTTATCTGCTCTTGTTCTCTAAATTATTTCAGTGTTAAAGTTGAATCATTTTGTTTAATGCCAACTAAATCATCGCATCATCCAATTTACTTCTCTACTTAGTACAAATGTATTTTTTATAAAATTATTATTATTAATAATAATAATAAAACGAACGAAGCATCTTCCTTGTATGATTTTCGTTCCTGTTTCGGTGTTTATTGATTTCAAAATGAAATGTACATGTTTACCAAACCAAATGTTGGTCTTTTTTAAGAATTTATGTATTTGACATTTTCTTATTCGTAAAATTAATTTCAAAATGTACTTCGTAATGTATTTCGTAAAACTTTTTCAAAATGTTACCTTAAACATCAAATATATGAAATCGTTAGAGTAAGAAAATGCCAATTTTCTTAATGCACCTTCCAACAGTTGAATAACTTTGGCCTTTGCACACGAAAGTGTAATATGTCAACTTTGCATTCAAAGTAATCGATTTGTTAAAATATAAACCAGCGATTCTTAAAGAACTTCGACAATTCCATTTTATTATTTTCTCATTATTCTGTTGTTATATGTACTATAATTTAAAAGTAAAAAATGAAAAAAGATCAAAAAATTCAATATTTATAATTTATTATATGTAAAGATACACTCGCAAAAACAAAACTCGTACAGAAAACTATATATAACGACCGCATGCATGTATAATTGAACAACAATAATTTAAAATGTAGTTATTTAAAGATACAATCTCTGTATTATACAAACCATGTTATAAGTTCAAATCAGACTTAATGGAATATGTCATCTTATATTAAATAGATAACCGTCTAGAACTCTTTCGAGAACCATCATGTATTCATGTCAGGTACCTGTTACTGTAAAGATGCGACCAAAATTTAAATCTTTTTTTTGCAAGACATGTCATCACGACTTAAAATATCTCGAGCAATGAATTTCGGATAAGAACAGTTTATTTATCAATTAATATAATATTTTATCAGTTTGATTTTCTTAGAATGAAATTTGTCAACTGATTTAAAATGGCTTGTACAAATTTATCATAAGTCTTAATTTAATATTATGTTTATATACTTAAATGTATGTAGGTAAGGTATATGCATTAAATCTTGATTTTAAACCAATAGGTTTTAAAGAATATAATTATGTGAAAAACAATTAGATTTCAATAAATTGTAATTTGTTAATTGAACTTTTCGATAAATAGATTTATTTCATGTGTATGTATATGTGGATTTTATTCCATATATGGAATATAAGCAAAAGAGGAAAATGGGTTCTTTTGTGGTCCTTTTTATATTTCGAGATTATCATCTTATCACTGTATTTGGTCCATCTTCCAAATCTTTTTATTATAAAAATAAATATAATTTTTTATTATAAAAATATTTTTTTATTAAAAAATTTTTTATTTAAAAATATTTTTTATTATAAAAATAAATACTGAACATTTAAAAACACAGTTACATGTTAATATGAATTTATAAAATGCTCTACTCAATACTGTGCTTTCTAGTTTATTTGAACTTATAGAAAAATCCAGAGAAAAAGATTAAAATATTGAAAAAAAGACCTTAAAAAGAAATATATAGCTTTGTTTCATTTTTGCTGATTATGAAACACACACACAATCATTAATTTTTAACACTTATTAATAATATTAGATTTACATTAAGAGCACATTTTGTTGTATCCAAATATTTTTAACGAATCGAAAATTAGTTAATTTGTACCAACGTGACGATATAAATTATTGTTAGATAAGTCAAGCTACATTTATTATATTTTATATCCACGAATCACCAGGTACTTAAATGTTAACATATTGAATATACAATAACTCCTTATTTCTTGTTATCTACCCACAATGAAATTTTCACTATTAAAAAGCAACAAAAATATTTGAGTATTTAATAATGTACTTTTTAACATCGTTATGAAATTTATATTGTTCAGAATTTTACCAATTTTGTGTTTTTACTTATTCCAAGTATTTTAAATAAGCACGATAACGTTGGTCACAGGTGACGCTCGTAGCAATCAGTGTGTTAATGAATATTAACTTTAATCTCTTTGTAACTTTTCTTGCGCTTTCAGCTATAAAATAAATTTCATCAAACCGAGCTCGAGTTTTTTTCCTAATCGACCTTGTATATTTTTTATGCGTACGTTACACTTTACATAGTTACTACAAATGTGATGAAATTGAGCCATCTCTCTCAATTTACCTGTACATCAAAAACACGCTACACAAATGTTTATTGAAGAGTATACATGCTACTTCCGGTGACAAACTCCATCGTAAAACAATTAATATCAATCATACTATTTCACAAATGAAACGAACTATTGTTGAAGAATCGTTATCCACAATTGACATTCGTTCTCTTTTCATTTAAAAATACTCTTTCGAATATAATTATTCAAGATCACATTGCATTTACATATATCTGCTACTCATTGTCACACCATTGTCATGTGTAAAAGCGCGCACGCTCTGTTCTATTACAAATCGTATGGTGTGAGTTTGATATGCGACGCGTCTGTTGAACCTGAAGGCGCGCCGTCTCGTCGCACCCTTGCGTTCATCCCCCGACCGCCCCTTTATAGTGATGTGTATTTCCTGACAGTACTGTTTGTTCAATTCGTCTGCACGTGGTGCGTGATGGTTAAAAAAGTAATTGACTTTTTTGTAATAGAACAGCGCAATATGTTAATTCAGTAACCACGTGTAATATGATTGTTAACGTAAGTACTGTAACAAAATAAAAAATAATTATCAAGTACTATTTTTAATTAATTGGTGCTGTGTAGTGATACTATTAATATATAATTTAATTTTTAAAATATTTCACTATGTTTTCTGTATTGTATTTATCATTCGGTATTTATGTCTTTAATGAATTTAAATAACTGATATTTATTATATTTTATCGAAATGCATTTTTTCAAATAGTTAATTAGAATTATAAATAAAACTCTCCTCATCATCACATTTAACATTTTTATTGAATTATGTTTATTTTTGAACTACAACCGAATTTGGACTATACATATATATATGTGTATATATATATATGCACATTAATGATTCTATTTATATATTGATTTAATATCTTCTTTAAAAAAAAATGTTTACTAGTTACCTCGGTAATAGCAACTACTTTAACTGAAAAACAATTTATGTGCATCCTGCTTTTAACAGTTCAAACAAACTCAACGTCTTTGATTAATTTTCAAAGTACATAAAACAGAATCTAATTAATCATTAGAAAGTGAATAATTTATCTTATTTTATCAAATTCATAAATATATATGTAGTAAAGCAAATCATGAATGTTTTCCTTCAGCGGCTATTTTTTTAATGTTTATATATATATATTTAAAATTTTATATTTTTCAAAAATAAAATGATTACTTTTTAAGACCTGAAAAAATATTTATGTTAAGCAATATCACTTAATGGAAAATGAATTAAATTTATAAAATTGTTTTGATAAATATTTTGCCATTTAGTAATTACTTCCTTTTTGCATTAAATTTAGTGATAAAATAAATAAATAATATCTATATCATTTCCTCAGCTTACACATCACGTGCGCCAAGTGTGTTTATATATGAGTATATTACAGGTGTGTAAATGTGTGTATAAATGTTTAAAAATAGCAATATAAGCATTAGTTTTAACAAAAATAGTTATGGTTAAATTTTTCGAATATTTTTTTTAAATTTATTTGAATTAATATATCAAAAATGTAAATAATGATAACAAGATATAAAATTTAAACCCTTATTTTTAGTTACATATTAGTACATAGTTTGTTTTTAATTACTAATAGTTTCATTAACTAGTAGTTACATTTTTAAAAAAAAAAATTAATTAAATATATAAACTGATGATTTATTTTTCTAGTATTATAATTAAAATTTAGAGTAAACACTAAGTAGACAATATCCCGGTCAAGTTTAAATTATTAATTTAAATCTATAATTAATGTTATTTTCATAAATTATTAAAAAAAGCAATAAACATTATTTTGTGTTTATTTACGGTATTCATTTTATTTTACTTTGTGCTTTTAAATATTAGTTTTCTTTCCGAAATTAATGCGGTTGTAGTTTAACCGTGTTTCATTATTTTATATATATATATATAAAATACACATTTCACAATTAATTTTCAAAAATATTAGCTGTAGCATATATAATCTTTTAACCGAATGCGGATATAAAATGGTGCAATTTATATTGATTTTACTATATTTTAAACTTTTGAAAAACAGTATTAGCTGTCAACCGAAATAATTTATTATTACATAATATGTTTAAAAATTTCATTATAATACATTTGAACTCTAATATTATATATAGAAGCAGTAAAATGAACATATTTTTCATTAATATAATGTTAGAACTTTTTAAATAAAAAAACATAGTAGAATATTTTATATTTATATATATATATATATATATATATATATATATATATATATATGTATATATATATATATATATATATATATATATATATATATATATATATATATATATATATTCTGTGTACTATGGTAACTGGGGATAATAAATTATGCACTTGTTAGTGATGTTTATAATAGTTCGTTTATATGTATATGAAAGGAATTGATTAATTAATAATACATCATAAACCTTCCATTAATTATAAAGATGCAAATAAGTGTTCGAGTGATATTCAATTTCGTTATGATTTCTAAATCGCAATAAAATTGTGAATTCATTGTTGAAATAAAATGGGAAGGACGTACGTTGATTATTATATTAATTTGCTTGTTTTTATTTTAAAACCATATCATGCGGCTAAAGTATGCATTAATTTTTTCTAAATAGTATATTTGCATGCTTTTTCTACATTATTTATTAATTATTATAATGGATACAATTTCCAATATTATGTAATTTCAATATAATTTTATCGCACGCATGTCTATATATATATATATATATATATATATATATATATATATATATATATATATATATATATATATATATATATATATATAATATGATTTGAGGATTTTCACATACATACAATGTAATCTGTAAGAATTTTAGTTCGATAAAAGTGCCCAATCAACTCTTATTTATGTTTTAAAAGTTTCTTTTTTCAATAATTAATTTATTACAAATGTATTGCTCATTATGTATTCAAATATATATATTTACATGTATATGTATATAATATTTTTATATTATACAGATTTTTATTAACAATTTAAAAAAACATTTAGAAAAAATAAATGTTGGACAATTTTTATATATAGAAGAATGTGATCATTATTTTTATTTATTAAAAATAATACAATTTTATTTAAAATATTTTTAAAAAATACAAAAGTAAACTATTTATAATAATTATATTTGATAAAAACAATTAATTTTGATAAAAAATAATTTAAAAAAATAGACAAAAATATATAATGTGATTTGTTTTATAAATTAATACGTTATATAAAATAGTGCATTTGAATATTTAATTAAAATAATGCAAAGTGTGGGTTCTCATCGTGATAGAGCGCCGTCGTTTACCGGATGGTTTTCATCTTTACGACGTGCGCCTAAGAAAAATAATGGAAATCATATTTCAAATATTAAAAATATAGCTGATCAATATGGGAGCTATGGTGATAGACATAAGTCGAAATCAGCATGGGATTTAAGCAGTACTAATAATAGATATAAAATTTCTATAAGAAAAGAGGTTAGTTATTGTTGTGAACATTGTCGAAATTTGAAATTAATAAAATATGTTATGAAAAATTGTACATAATAAAAAAAATGGATTTCATTTATGTGCTATCTCATTTCATTTGTTGAATATGCAAATAATGTAAACTACTACATTTTTTGCAAAAGAAAGTGTTATTGTTGCAAAGTATATATTTTATAATTCTGATGAATTACATGATAAAATAAATACATTTAACTCGAGAAATAAAAATGAAAGTAAAAAAAAAATAATGAAGGAGTATATGAGAGTGAATTTCTTCTTTGAACTCTAATGATGTTATCTAATGTATATATTTCTTTACAGCAACTTAAAGATGAACTCGGTGAAGTCGTCTCCGAAATGGAAACATTGGATTGCTCTGATGAAAGCAAACATAACAATCGGGCGAAGATGATGTCTATTGGTAGAAAGAAATTTAATATGGATCCAAAGAAAGGAATTGAATATCTTGTTGAAAAAGGTTTATTGCAACATACATCTGAAGATATCGCACAGTTTCTTCATAAAGGGGAAGGTTTAAATAAAACGGCAATAGGCGACTATTTAGGCGAAAGGAATGATTTTAATGAAAAAGTTTTGCGATCTTTTGTAGAATTACATGATTTCACTGATCTGATATTAGTGCAGGCTTTAAGGTAAAAATATTACAAATGTACAATTAATATTTCATTTGTACACATATATACAATACAATCTTAGTTATAAATAATTAGTATTAATAATAAATTGATTTATGAAATAAACAAATATCTAATTATATGTTTTAAAAACATAACTTTTTTTAACAAAAATAATGTTTTTTTATAGGCAATTTTTATGGAGTTTTCGTTTACCTGGTGAAGCACAGAAAATTGATCGAATGATGGAATGTTTTGCACAGAGATACTGCCAATTAAATCCTGATATATTTAATAATACTGATACTTGTTATGTTTTATCATTTGCTATTATAATGCTTAACACTTCATTACATAATCCTAGTGTTAAAGATAAACCAACACCAGAGCAATTTATCTCTATGAATCGTGGCATTGATAATGGTGGTGATTTACCCCAAGAATTGTTAATTGTAAGTAGAAGATATTTATTTTGTATTGAAAATATTAAAAAAATAAAACAAGGATACATAGATGTATGTAAAATTATATTCCAATGTATTTATTTATGTATTTTTAATTCTTTTTATTTTATTAGAGCTTATATGAAAGTATAAAGACTGAACCTTTTAAAATACCAGAAGATGATGGAAATGATTTAATGCATACATTCTTCAATCCGGATAAAGAAGGGTGGCTTTGGAAACAGGGTGGAAGATATAAAAGTTGGAAACGTCGATGGTTTATTCTTAATGATAAATGTTTATACTATTTTGAATATACTACAGATAAAGAACCTAGAGGGATTATTCCTCTCGAAAATATTTCTGTAAGTGAAATCAAAATTCAAAAACTGAAATGAATTACATTAACTAATTTAATTAATAAATTTTCAGGTACGAGAAGCATTAGATAGACATAAGCCTCATTGTTTTGAACTTTATGCTAGTGGAGGAGCAGATTTTATAAAAGCATGTAAAACTGATTCTGAAGGAAAAGTTGTTGAAGGGAAACATACTGTATATCGAATGTCAGCAGCTACTCATGAAGAACAGGTAGAATGGATGAATAGGCTACGTCATTCAATCAGCCACAATCCATTTTATGATATGTTAGCACAACGAAAAAAGAAAGCCCAACATAGTGGAACGTCATCAGCTGTTTCATCTCATCCAAAAAGTTGAAGTGATTGTGAGTGAAAAAAAAACTTTAATCTATTTTTTGTTTATTCAAATTCAGAACTTAATTGTAAAAACTTGTAATTTATATATTTATCTTATATTATTCTGGTGTAGAGAGACTTGGACATTTTATCAAATGTTTGTTGTTATTGAGGTATATGCAACGAATTTGCATTGTGACACCGTAAAATAAAAATATGTATTTAAATAATTGTTTTAAACATTTTACCTCAATGGACATATGTTTTGTAGTATATTTTATATATATTTATTCTGTATTAATGGTAGCCAATAAAAAATGCATATAAATTTTGTACAAAATATATTAAGTAAATTTCAAAATAAAAGTTTTAGTACAAAGTTTATTTTATGTGCACAGTTAGATAATCACTTAAATTATGATTTTTTTCTTTCTTATTTCAAATGAATTATTTGTTGTCTACCATTACTCTAAATAATATATTATTTGTTTGTGTGAACTTGTTACAAAATATTTTTAACGTTTTTAATAATGCTGGCAAGTTTTTAGAACGTATATACTCGAAGTTGCTGATGGTTTTGTGATTCTGTGCAATTATTTATGTATAATTTGTTAATGTATTTATTATTTATATGAAAATTATGTATGTCAGTTTTAAAATGTTAAATTTTAGTGATGGTTTTGTGTGTTATATAAAATCTATTACATTTATATATATATATATATATATATATATATATATATATATATATATATATATATATGTGTGTGTATATATATATATATATATATATATATATATATATATATATATATATATATATATATATATATATATATAAAATCAGTGGTATAGTAGTGATTGACATCACTGCCACTGTTATAGGAAAAAGGTGTGTTTAATCTTCTGTCGAAAGACATAGGACAGGCAGGTCTCTTTGGCCAAGGTAAAGGCAACCTGCCTGAATATATATATATATATATAAATAAACTGACAAATATAATTCACTTTGTGTATATATTTTTATTTCAGTTTTGTTTTAGATATGTTACAAATCATTGATTTTCAAGAGATATATGTTGAATAAATGAACGTACATCAAGAATTTATTTCAGTGGAGTACAAATACTAAAAATACTATTTTTGTTTCAAATTTACTAATTTTATTAACATATTCTTTTACCTTATAGTACAAATTTACAGGTATAAATATTTTCTTTTTAGAAAATAATTACAATGTTCATTTCCAAGTTTGTGGATAAATGAGTTTATATAAAGATACCATCATATATCTAATTTGTATATGTCATATAAACATGTATTTATGTAGTTATAAAACATGTTTTAACAATAATGTTTGTAACAATTTTTATTAATTCTAGTCAACTAAATAACATTAGTATAAAGATTCTCTTGATTTGTATCCAATAAAATAACTCACAATTTTAATTTCAATAGGCGTTTTTTATGAATAAGAAAAATAAACTTTTAAAACCTAAGTTTATATGTTTATATAAATTTATGTTGTTTATTCTTATTTTGATTCAAATTTTTACTGTTTAAAGTTTCGGCAAAAATTTAATTTTAAAATAAATTAGAAAATTTGTACTCCTATTAAAAAATATATTTTGAAAATATTTTGAAATAATTTTTTTTCAATATAAAATGTGCCATATTTTTATATTGCTACTGTTGAAAAATTGTTTCCCACAATATTTAAAAAATACTATTGGTGTGTGTTTACAATGAGAAGATAAATACAAATATTAGACATTTATATCCCTTTGATGTCGATAGAATCAAGTTAATTCAAAAGTCAAATATATGAAGAATCAGTACATATTTATATAAGATGTGTAACTCTATTAAATAATTGTATAAGAAATATAAAAATATTATTTAAAACATGATGACAGTGATAGATAAAACAGTATATTTAATATTTTTAAATTGATTTTGTACATTCTGATTAACAATAATGTAGTTATAAATAATAAAAAAGAAAGAAATAATATCTTTAAGATTATTCCCAAATTAATTGAACGTTCATTATTTAACCAAAATCTAATTTTCATGCAATTTCAAATATATTCAGCTTGTTCAAAATTTAGTTTAAAACATTCCTTAATGGCCATTGAGGTATTTGTAATTTTGTTTTGAATCAGCATCTAGTAGTAAATTATATTTTAATATTTTGAGTATTACTTGTATATACTAGAACATATAAAATTATGTAATTATATTGTATTTATGAATTATAATTTAATTTGTAACAAAAATACATTTTTACAATTGTAAATATAAATATATTGAATATTTGAAAAACATAATTTTTAAC
>CP092095.1:19252228-19364728 GCA_029203775.1 Neoneuromus ignobilis
AAATTCAATGTTTGACAATATTTACAAAGTAAATAGTTGTAACAAAACGAGTTATTAAGGTCGTTTTTAAGTCATTTATATTGAATAAAAATTAAACGCCTAAAGATGCACAATGAACATTCTTGTTAAGCTTCTATAGGCACCAATTGCATCCAAAGTATTAATTATGACACGTTATTCAGATGTATTTTGAGACTATTTTTTTTGTTTCATATAAAATTTTTGCTCTTTTTTTAGATTATAATAACGAGTCTATAATTTTACGAATTATACATTAATATATTATAACATTTTTGAATATTTAATGGAAATATATTTAATGCACATTTTTTTGTACGTAATGCATTTGTATATATAAAAGTAAATAAGCACACACACGTACATACACACACACACATATATATATATATATATATATATATATATATATATATATATATATTTAAAAATTAAACGTTTGTGGTTTTTGTATTCTTAATACTTTAGTTTTTTATGCATACACATAACTCTATCTTTATACGTTATTCGAATGGAAATTTCCTATGCAATTAAAAAACGAACATTGTATTATGTTACATACCATATACAGTCAAGAAAAATTTCTAATCATCAATGTGCTCATTTTTATTTTAGTAATTATTCTCAGTTCGAAATATATAACCGTATATCAGACACATGATGAATTCATCAGTAAAAAACATGTGCTAATTACTAGTTTATTAACATTTTTAATAATTCCAATTAACAGTTTGATGTTTACATTTGTGTATTTATATTGAAATACACATTTTCATTATTCACTTGACTTGTAACATTAATTATAATTGTTATGTAACGAAAACAATTTGAGATATAATAGAATAATAATTATCTAACAGTATCACTTTCTTTTTTTGTATTTATTATTGATTGAAGGGGGGAAATGAATAAATAACGATTTGTGTACATTTATAGACACACTTTGCAAAATTGTATATCCATCTATCATATTTATGATTCTTATCATATTGATGAAACTGATATCCGAAATTGAGTAGCTGTGCAATATTAGCGTTATGTTCTTTTTATTAGATCGTTAGAATTAGAACATTCAGATTTTAAACTATAATACAATTTATACCAATTGCAATTTTCAATAATTATGGAAACGAAATTTGAATAAATAAAAATCTATTTTAGAAATAATGATTTTTTCGGTATTGTCATTTCGATATTTAACAATATGGTTTCTCACAACTTATTAGAAAACAACTGTTTATTAATTCATACTGTATTTTTTTATTATTGAATTAATTTGTTTAATGCAATCACACAGTGGTAATGAATAGTAACTAAACAGGGTTTTTAATAAATCTCAAAAGAAAATCTCAGCAGTGTTAAGGGGTTATACGCAATTAGAAATTTCAAAAAATCGATTTTTTTTTGCATTTTCGGAATGCACATATATTTGAGTATATTCTCTGAAAATTTGAAGTAAATCCGATAAATATTTTCGGACATACACCTGAATTTGTAAAAAAATTTTAACTATGTGTAAACTACTTCCGAAACTTCAAACGCGTTTATCTCAAAACGGTGTTTTCATAGTCGGTGATCTCGATATCCCAGAAATGGCTGAACCGGTCGGTCTCAAATTTTCACACAATCTTCTCAAATATATTCCTCAGGTATTGAACGAAGGAATAAGGTTTACAAAAATTATTACTATTTTTTTTAAACAATTTGAAGCGAAAATTTTAGTATAAAACGAAAAAATTTTTTCAAGTAGACGCCATTTTGTCAAAAATGAAAATTTTTACTATTTCTTCGTTCAATACCTGCATTAATCTATCCTTTAAAATAATTGACCTTATTTTTTGATTTCGGATAATCCAAACCGCCGATATAGAGATCACCGCCAAGCGACTTTTTTTGGAGGTCGTTCAGGACATCGTTTGCAGGGGCGGTGCACTTCAATATTTTTTTATGATCGACATGTTATTTTATTCTTGAAAGTAGGATCTATTCAAATAACCATAATTTGTAATTGCAAAATAAATACTGTTTCTAAAAAAAATTCCTAAAAAAACGTCGTTTTTGCGCCTCGCAAGTGCGTATAACCCCTTAAGTCGAACAGAACAACAAAGCCAGGATCATTTGAATGATTTTAAATTGAAAGTATATACGCTTCTCTTTTCAAATACATACAATTTTTAAATCATTTAGTCCTTTTGTTATAACTCAGTATGATTTATATCATTTATTTACTAATAAATTAATATTTTTCAAACTCTCTTTCTCATTGTTT
Organism: Neoneuromus ignobilis; assembly: GCA_029203775.1. NCBI lineage: Eukaryota > Metazoa > Arthropoda > Insecta > Megaloptera > Corydalidae > Neoneuromus > Neoneuromus ignobilis. The sequence continues at coordinate 19,254,516 of CP092095.1, forward strand.
ATATTTTTATCTGCCAGTTAATAAATTCTATTGTCCATCTGCTAGAGTTTTTTTCTTGAAATTTATATTAACTTTTTGATATGTATATATATATATATATATATATATATATATATATATATATATTTCTATTTAGTTTGTAATTAAACAATAATGCATTTCAATTGACCTTGTTTAAGAAATTTCTGCTTTAACAAATGACAATGAATTGAAGTTTACGAACACTACATTAGAATTCATTTTGAGTTTATGAAAAATTAATTCAATTTAATTGATATGTGCTTTATAAGACACACATATATATATATATATATATATATATATATATATATATATATATATATATAATATTGATATAATTTTTAATAAATACATTTATAAAATAACTTTTTCAAAATCTTAAATCCATCCAACATTTAAATGAGCTATCAATTTTTATTTTGGTAGTATAGCAAATTCACTTTATGAATCATTCATCCCTGCATAAAAAAATTTACAAGTGTTCAATACATTTTTAGTATTAATTTTATCTACTAATGCATATTTCGATGGTTTTGTTATCAAATTTTTTCATTATAAAATATAATTTTACATTCGATAAACTCAACTAAAGGTAAAAATTAAAAACTGCATACCATTTCAGTAGATTAACACAAGACCATATGTGATAATAAAAATGTTAATGAAATTAAAGAAACTGAATTATGGAATTTGAAGTCATTTTCCCGTACTCATTCGATCTTGTGATCTCTGATTTCCATTTCCATTAATCCAATGCATTTTTTTCATTCCACGATTATGAATTTTTTATGTCTCTGTCTCATATATTTATATGTCTCTTCATGGGCTTTTTCATATCTGAATTCACATTTAATTATGTATATATATATATATATATATATATATATATATATATATATATATATATATATATATATATATATTACACTCAGACTATTTCAAAATGTATAATAAAAAGTGTATATACGATAATCAATTTTTTGTATGCTTTTTTATGTTATCATTTATTATCTGTGAACTGTACGATAATAGGAAAAAATTACTAATCCCAAGTATAATTCATACATTATTTTTATAGCGCTATACTAAACTATCTAGAATCAGCAAACGATTATTGATTTTTTTCAGGAGAACATTATTATTCATGCGAAACGTTCTTACATAATTTTTCTTTCTGTTTTTTTTTTTTTTTTTAATACTCTCATCATTATAATATAGTCTTTTCATATCTAATCAAATACTTTTTTGTCATTATTAAAAAAAATATTAATTGCTATGTCTATATTAATAATTGATAAAATATTAAAATGACAGGTAATAAATATTTTACTTATACACCGTTATTTATTTTTTTCATTTAATATTTAATTATTATTATTAAATGAATACGACTTGTAATTATATTTTCTTTAAAAAAATATAAAATACATATAATGACTGAAAAATTATAGAGTATTTATTAATGGTTAAAAAAAATCTACAGTACTTATAATGAGTGAAAAATTATTATATATAATTAAGATGAAAATATAAAAATACATTTACTCGTTACATAAGCAACGATTTGTTTACGTGTAGCAAAGGCCTGATTTTTAAAATACACTTTATGATATGTTTGTGTACTTGCCAACATTTACAAGCACGGCATTGAAAGTGACTAGGAACAGACATATAAAACAATGAGACATTGCCAATGTGAAGGATCGATGGACTGGTTTTGTATAAAAACAGAACCGGATTACTGTACACATTATATTTTATATTATTTTTATTTACATTCGTTTGCTTTTTCATTAACTTCATCCACTTAAATAATATTTTTAAATTGGCAACAGCTTATAAGAGTTCGTTTATATCATTTTTTTATAATACTTCAAATTAATTATCAGTAAACATTGTAATCTGTTTCTTTTATGATTATTTTGAAGAATATATTTTTTGAATATTGTTATAATATTATATATATATATATAGTATTTTTTATTATTTATAAATGCTGACTTAGTGCAATTTTGTGACTTTTATATTATATTAATATTAAAATGATTGTCTTTAAAAATTTCATTTCATTTTTATTACTTTTACTTAGTCTTATCAACCTATATAATTTTTGTGCTTATGAACTTATATATATATATATATATATATATATATATATATATATATATATATATTTGGTTGGCAAGTATCTCCCGGCCTCTTTTTTTTTTTTTTTTTTTGTACATAGCTGCGAAATTCAAAAGACCAGAAGGCGGAAGGGAGATATTTGCCAACCTAATATATATATATATATATATATATATATAAGTTTATAAGTACAAAAATTATATAGGTTGGCAATATATATGTATCTATATAACACAACAAATGGTTTGCTAACAGGTCGTAAAGTTGATGCTTCTTAAAATACATTTCAATACGATGGAATGAAGCAGTAATTTAATACGGTCTGTTTTAGTTTTATGACAGATTTAGAAGCAATAAGAATTATTTCCAAGTCATTTTTTTCGATATATAATATGAAATTTGTCACGAAATACATATTACTTTCAAAGAACACGATGAATTTGTAATATCGTAAACTATTTTTAATGTGTTTGTTTATTGAATTCAATAATATACACAGTAAAAAATAAATTATCATTTTTACAAAGTTTATGACAAGAAAAATGTAATAAAGTAATATTTAATATGGCAACTTTTACTCTAGTTTAGACAAAAAAAATAATAATCTGAGAGTGAAATATATATACTAATAATTCAATGAAAAACGATAATAACTAGAAAAATCTCATTTAGAAAAAGATAAAAACTGGAAAGAACTGAAGTTACAACAGGTATTCTTCGAAATATCTTTCTAAAATAAATATGTTTTAAAATAGTTATATTTCATTTTCTAAATATATTCATGTATTCATATACAATATATATATATATATATATATATATATGCATATACATTTTAAAATATCTATTGTGAATTAAAATATCCTTCTTAAAATTTGTAAATAGTTTCATTATATTTTTTATAATTTATGACAAAAGCAGTGATATGATTATACGTCAACAGAATTCAATGAACATGTAAATTTTAAATTAAATAAATTTTATTTAATTCATATATATATATATATATATATATATATATATATATTGATATTTTTTTATCAATTTCTCTTACTAAATGTTCAGAGATGATAAAATACAAGACACAACATTGACGAAATTCTATATACGAGTTTTTTTTTTAAAAAAAAATGAACTAACCCGATATAACGAATTCGTCTTATTTAACAGTTTATTTTTTGTATTAAAAATAAGTTTTTGTATAGACAAAAAAATCTTTAAATAACATTATCAATAATCATACAGTAGTTACTTAATATTTCTACAAGAGTATTATTACAAGATTATTGATAAACAAATAATTCGTTTTAGTAATATTTTATCATATATTTTATTTCATTCATAAGTGCACTTGAATATGTAATATTTGCATTTGAATGGTAATTTTTTATTATATACTTATAATAAATAAATATGTATGTATATAATTTATATATATATATATATATATATATATATATATATATATATAATTACACACATTTTGAAAGTAAATCTATAAATAACCTTGTTATTTAAATTTGAATATACTTTACACATCTTCAGTAAACAACTTATTTTTGATTATAATAGCATAAAAATATATTTAAATACCTAGTTTTTATTCTTTAAATAAATATCAGCAACACCAGCCTCTTTCTATCTGCTCTTAAATGAAGATCTTTCTTAAAATTTTCACTTCCAATAATCCAGTGCCTTTCTGTTCTATTTCACACCTACACATTTTCTCATCTCTATTCCATTTATCTATGAGTGTTTTCTTTACATATATATATATATATATATATATATATATATATATATATATATATATATATATATATATACACATATATTTATGTTTCCTACCACCCAATACATACGTTTTTTTTAATAAAACACAAATTTAGGCGTTACATTTGGATGACCCTCTATATATTTTTAAATTCTAAACACTTACGCAATAGATTTACATTCCTATAACTTCATGTTCAATTTACTTCAGTCAAGGTATTGAGGTGTATTTTATTTTTACCCGTACGGCGATTTAACTTGTCTCTGAATTTCTAAATGACGTTAAGTCGTCGACGTCTTTTCCTACGAAAATCTTGGAATAGATTATGTACGTATGTACATGCTATAGTGGACACTGTTTCAATGTGCGAGATGTTAAAATACGCAAAATATAATGAAATTTTTATATACATATATATATATATATATATACTTTATGTATACATGAATATATAATAAGAACTATAATTAAAATTTTATTCTCGAAATGTTGCCAATATTACTACAAGGTTGTCGTCTGAAATTGAACGAGTGGAATATATTCACATTTTCAAAATTATAAATGATTGTTATTTTTCACACTCTCGTATGCATTGATATTGCTAATTATTACATAAATAGTTTATTTATAATATTTTGTATATCCATGAAGGTTACCTTCGTTTGTCGTTAACGGTAGAAAAAAAATTAATAACGTTCCAGCGTTTCGTGGAAAAACAGTGAAATTAGCTGAACAAACATTATTATTGTCTTATCAAAAAATACGTATTCTTTTTTTAATTGCACGTACGTTGATAAAGAAATTGAACAACTATCAGTGTAAGCTGAATTTCATGTCTGTCATTTCAAATTTAATTAGAGCATATTTCATTATTTTATATAGATATTCTGTGTAGGACAAATAAATTGGAATTATATAGATCTCGTGTCTAACTTTAAACATAAATAAAATTTTATGTGGTTATGTTAAATTATACATATATACAAAATTATATATATATACGAGGTGTGATCAAAAAATAAGGTGAATTTTTATTTTTTTCAAAGAATATTTATTTATTCATCAATTTTTATTTTGTCCCCTTCAAAGTAATCCCCCTCGGATATAATGCACTTGTGCCAACGCTTTTTCCAATCTTCAAAGCATTTCAAAAAATCATTTTTTGTGATCTTGTTCAGCTCCTCTTTCGATGCCGTCTTTATTTCCTCAATCGTTGCAAAACGCCGTCCTTTCATGGGCTTCTTCAGTTTCGGGAACAAGAAGAAGTCACAGGGGGCCAGGTCTGGGGAATACGGTGCTTGCGGCATCATTAGTGTGTTGGTTTTAGCCAAAAATTCGCGCACAAGCAACGATGTGTGAGCAGGGGCGTTATCATGGTGCAAAAGCCAATTTTTGTTCTTCCACAAATTCGGACGTTTCTGGCGGATTGTTTCGCGCAAATTGCGCATAACTTGCAGGTAATATTCCTTATTTACTGTTCTACCCTGTGGCAAGAACTCATGATGCACCACGCCCCTGCAATCAAAGAAAACTGTAAGCAAAACCTTCACATTTGATCGAACTTGGCGTGCTTTTTTTGGTCTTGGTGATCCGGAATGCCTCCACTGGGACGATTGAGTCTTAGTTTCGACGTCATAACCGTATACCCATGTTTCGTCACCTTTTATGACCCTGTCGAGTAAATCTGGGTCGTCGTTGACGTCATTCAATAGCTCTTGGGCGATGCTCATGCGACGGTTCTTTTGGTCGAAATTGAGCAATTTCGGAACAAACTTCGCTGACACACGTCTCATGTCTAAAACACCCGTTAAAATTGATTGGCACGAACCAAACGAGATGCCAATATCATCAGCAATTTCTCTAATGGTAATTCGACGATTCCCCAACACTATTTTCTTCATTTCTTCAACGTTCTCATCAGTTTTTGACGTGCTGGGGCGTCCAGAACGAGGTTCGTCGTTGGTGTCTTCTCGGCCTTCTTGGAAGAGTTTATACCACTTGTAAACATTTTTTTGGCTTAAAGTAGACTCATCGTATGCCACTTTCAACATTTCAAGTGTTTTGGAGCACTTGATTCCATTTTTCACGCAAAATTTAATGCAAACTCTTTAATCCATGATTTTCGACAGCGGAAAATCGTGGAGCCTGCAAAACACTTCTAACTTTTATGCCTCTCACCAACAAACTAAACATGCTACATAGCTGAAATTTGGAACATATATTCGAGACGAGTGTACCAACATAACCAAATAAAAAAATCGAAGATCGAACGGATGTAGCCCGCTAAATTTCAAAATTCACCTTACTTTTTGATCACACCTCGTATATATATATATATATATATATATATATATATATATATATTATTTTTATACATTTTCAATATTTTTTCTAACATTATTATTCATCCATTTATTAATTCAATGTGACGTTTCATCAACTTGCCTATCATTGAATTTAACCAAATTAAATTATTTTAATACATTACTAAATAACATGCTCTACTATTTTTCAATATTTCAATGCATATAATCGCGTTTTCTACTAACCAAATGTTTCTTTACAAGTCATTTCCCACGTAGGCATTTTCAACAAACCGGTGTTGTCCCTATAGTACAAGAACTCTAGCTAAGTTTAATTCGTTTTTTATATTTGTGACAAGTAAAAACGGATAAACTTTTATTGCACATACAATTCGATTATTTCCTTTTTATGTTGTTTTACGAGGTCTTCCAAACCGTGGTATATTTGTTATACTGCTTTTAACATGATAAGGATTAATGATTCTTGATACAAAATGACTTTTTCATGTCAAATTGTTCATTAATAATTTTTTTTAGAGATACATTATTTTCATTCATTTAATAATTCATAGATTATATAATCAAAAAACTATTTGTTTTAATATATGATCAAATTCATTTTAACACAATTAAACCACTTACCCTAATACCACAAGACTTTATAAGTGTTTAATAATCATTTATTGTTTACTTTGTTCAAACACTTTTATAAAATCTTGTGATGTTGAAGCGAATGATGCATGATCGAATTTTTCAGTAGATTTAATAAATTCATACAATATTCGTCAGAAAAAATATATTTACAAGCAGTTAAAATTCTATTGTTTAAAAATATAAATTTTAAATGTAAATTGTAAAAATATGTTCCACTCTTCTTTTCCTTTGTTCTAGAAAATTTATACGCGTCGTATATTTTTTTATAATGTGTGACATTTGAGATAAGTTTAAATTTAATATAGGACATTTATTAACGTAATTAAACAAAAAGTATATATTATAAATCTATAAAATTATATGATGTCTATCATAGTCATATATACATTTTTTTTGGACAATTATTTATTAAAAAAGCAAATATTAATTCATTAAAATATATAGATAAAAATAAGTGTGTGTAATTTATTCCAGATAACTCTTTATTAGTAAAACTGTAAAAAATCTTGTTTACCTGTTCTCTCTCTCTCTCTCTCTCTCTCTATATATATATATATATATATATATATATATATATATACACGAATAAATTTCGAAGGTATAAGAAGCTTGGAACAAAATTTCTTAAAATTTAATTAAAAAACCATATGATTCACTCTCAATAACAATATCATAGATTACAAGTAAACAGAAGAGTCATATCCAATATTTTTATTAAAAAAAAAACATTTTTGTTTTTATAACTCTTGATTATTTTAATTTAATACTATAAAAAACTTTTTTCCAAAACATTGACAATAAAAACTTATCTCAGCTACCAAATTCACTATGTGTAACAGATATATTGTTATTATTCAGTATATATTTTATTTTAACTTGCTTGACAGACCAAACATGTTTTATACTATAATTAGATTTAAATAATGCAATAATTAAATGAACTAATAGCTTAATTGATAACAGATTTAATCCTGAATATTGATTAATGTTGATAAATGTAAATTAATATAAAAAAATGAAATTTACAAATAAAGCAGTGTTTGTTTTTTTTAAAAAAATCGAAATGTTTTCCTGTATTTTAATGTAGTGAACGACATGCAAGATCTATTTTTGGTGTTATTTTATCAGTACGGAAGTAAATTAGTATTATTAGAGTGAAAAATCGCGTGCTCTTTATTTTTACGTGACTACGTTTAGTTCATTCAATACTTTCAACAGACCTTTTTAATAATATGAAGATTTATTTCTGGATTTGGTATTTTTGTTTTGAAAAATTAAACAAATTGTTCATATTTTATAGTAATTGCAAACGTTTAAATTAATTGGAGCTTTATTATATTTTTTTTATACAAAGATTTAAATGTATATTATTTTTTTAATATTTTGTTACAAATCAAGGTTAGAAATAAATATTGAATTTATTTTGCAAATTTTCGTACGTTTTAAATTAGAAACTTGAACTAAATATATGTATTAAAAAAACTTTCTTCATAATACTCAATGAGCTTTTACTATAATATTAAATCTCTTCATTGCTTTTTTAAAAAATCAGATTTTTACAAATTTTACTTGATATTTAGAAATATATCCAGTTCAAAATAAAGATGATCGAAATAATTAAACAAGTCAAATACAAATACTTAAATTCTTTCAATTAAGGGGTTATACGACGCACTTGCGAGGCGCAAAAACGACGTTTTTTTAGGAATTTTTTTTAGAAACAGTATTTATTTTGCAATTACAAATTATGGTTATTTGAATAGATCCTACTTTCAAGAATAAAATAATATGTCGATCATAAAAAAATATTGAAGTGCACCGCTCCTGCAGACGATGTCCCGAACGACCTCCAAAAAAAGGTGCTTGGCGGTGATCTCCATATCGGCGGTTTGAATTATTTGAAATCAAAAAATATGGTCAATTCTTTTAAAGGATAGATTAATGCAGGTATTGAACGAAGGAATAATAAAAATTTTCATTTTTGACAAAATGGCGTCTACTTGAAAAAAATTTTTCGTTTTTTACTAAAATTTTCGCTCCAAATTGTTTAAAAAAAATAGTAATAATTGTTGTAAACCTTATTCCTTCGTTCAATACCTGAGGAATATATTTGAGAAGATTGTGTGAAAATTTGAGACCGATCGGTTCAGCCATTTCTGAGATATCGAGATCACCGACTATGAAAACACCGTTTTGAGATAAACGCGTTTGAAGTTTCGGAAGTAGTTTACACAAAGTTAAAAATTTTTTACAAATTCAGGTGTATGTCCGAAAATATTTATCAGATTTACTTCAAATTTTCAGAGAATATACTCAAATATATGTGCATTCCGAAAATGCAAAAAAAATCGATTTTTTGAAATTTCTAACTGCGTATAACCCCTTAAATCTCTTCATTGCTTTTTTAAAAAATCAGATTTTTACAAATTTTCTTGGTATTTAAAATATGTCCAGTTTAAATAAAGATGATCGAAATAATTAAACAAGTCAAATACAAATACTTAAATTCTTTCAATTAAATAATATAAAAAATAAAATTTCACTTATTACTAAAAAGGCACAAAGGTACTTTTCGAAGTAATCAATTACATAGATTTACATTTTGACTAATTAACAATTTTTTTTGATATCCAATTATGTCCACTATTTGATTCTGATTTTTAATAAATATTTTTTATGAATATTAATTAAATATTTACATATTCAATCAATTTCAAATAAACATTGTATATTTATTTCAAATAAATTTGAAAAACGTGTAAATACAATTAACAATAAATGAAAAAGATAAAAGTATTTGATTTTTCATTCGAACTGTAATATTTAAAATTATAAGAAAAATTATAATTCGTCTTATTCAACGACTTTTTCCAACAAACCTAAACACCAACTGTTACTTGAATATATTTTTATTTTTTTAATTATTATTATATAAGAAAATTTATTTTAATGTATTATATGAAAATACACTAGTGATTTCTATATTTAACATCCTTGATATTTAATACGTTGACCTTTTTAAAAACAATAGCAACATAAAACATTTTACTGTTCATTTTTCATATTAAAAAGTGTACACAAAATATATAGAAGATAAGAGTAATTTGGATAATTTGTATGTTTGATATGCCCTACTTTGCTAAAATAAATTAAATACATACAAATTCATGAAATCATTAAAATCTACTACAAGGTCTTCCACTTTGACGTAATGCTTTTTGTATCGATTAAATTACAACTGAACTGCTAGAAAACACAGCATGTGTCGTTCTTTCAGGCACAGTATGACGTTGTGAATATGACGTACCTTTTATTATTAATCCAGATACATACATACATACATATATATATATATATATATATATATATATATATATATATATAATAAACTGTAATCTAAATTGAATTATCCGTGAAGACACGTCAATTATATTTCGATTTAATGAAATTTAAACCGCGATAAAAAACTTGTACTTTAATCAAATTAATAAGAAATATTCCATACTCGTATTACGTGTGTTTCTGTATTCAAATGTATATTTTTGGCATACAGCCCATTACTAACATTGATACAAGTTATTTTAAGTTGATAGTAATTATTGCAACATAAATGTTTTATTTAACGATCACGTTTAATACTTCAAATCAATAAGTTATATTTTATACGATATACATACATACATTTATCGTTAAAAATATAATTAAACGTGTTTTTAAAAGCAAATACGAGAATAACAAATTGTAGAATTAAATCAGAAGATATGAATTTATAAATTAATTCAGCAAAACAATGTAAAGTAAAAATATTAAAAATCACACACATAAACATACATACATATTTATGTATATATATATATATATATATATATATATATATATATATATATATACACTGATTCACATAAGTCATGACACATATGGGTAACATAAGCAATTTATTGATATAATTCAATGAAGTCATTAAGGGGGTATTCTAGTCTAGACGCACGAATTTTAGGTGTTTTTTTGGGCGCTATAAAAAAAACAACAAATATTTTTACTATCCATTTTTTATCAGTTATTTATTGTCATTTTAAGAGTATAAAAAAGTATTATTAAAAACAAAAAATTCAAAATTGAAAAAGGTACAGACTGGCAAAGTGGGGTCTCGAAAAAAAAGTGTCTCCTGGTTGACGTGGTTCCAACCCTTCCGGTCATTTGAAACAAAATTTTTTTTGAATTTATTGAAAAAGAAGGTTGTAGTAGTATCCTCGCCTAGGGAAATTTAAAAAAAAATTTTTTCGCAAAATGGCGGCAGTGTAAAAAAACAGTCATTTTTTGCCCTATTTTTTCAACTTTCGGAATTTTTTAAAAATAGTAAAAAACAAAATTTTCAAAAAATCTTAGGCGGGGGCAATCACTGTTATATTGAGAAGCTCTGTACCAAATTTCAAGTAAATCGGTCCATTAGAACTTGAGATATCACGTCAATCGTGTCGAAAAAAGTAGTTTCGAGAAAAACGCCTTTAAAGTTAATTCGTTCCGTCCGGATCGGATTGGTTGGCGCGTTACAAAAATAGCTATAACTTCGAAAATAATTCGAATTTTGAAAAATCCTCTTAAGGACATATTCTTAAAAGTCTAAACTTTGAAAATATACAAAAAAAAATCAATTTTTTCGAAATTATAGACTAGAATACCCTCTTAAATGAAAAAAAAATATATATATATTATTGAAAATAAATATAATGAATAAATTTAATGAATATTATATTTATTTTTAATTAAATATTTTTTTTAATTTAAAATAAATTGAATTCATTGAATTATATCAATACATTTCTTATGCTACCCACGTGTGCCATGACTTATGTGCATCAGTGTATATATAAACGATACTCAACTTTAAATTCTCTTCTTAAAACCGTTTATACTATTTTTTTTTGCAAATCATTGATACAGTATCTTAACGAACAGCTAAACAAATTATTTTGGACTGCTTTAGTATTATTTGTCTTAAACGTGAAAGGAATTCAATCCCTAATGTATGTTTTGTTAATTATCATCATGTACCTAACTGATTGCTGCTATTACATTGTAATTAAAGTAGTTTTCAGATGGATAAAGTTAAAGCTATCGAATTAATTTACACATCTAATGTTATACATTAATATTTTGTACATATGTTTTTTTTTATATATTTCAGGTTCGTTACATACATCGACTGAAACATTTTCGTCCTTTTATAAAACTTCCCGAGGATAATTATTAAATATTCTAAAGTACTAGCTAGACAAAATACACCATCATCGTTTTCAAATCGCAAGAAAATAAGAACTTTTTGTGACGCTCGTAATCAAAAATCATCAAAAATTACTTTCTTTTTAAAACCGTGCCCTATTTGGCCGGTAATTGATGATCTGTGAAGAAGCATACTCTGTAACAGTTGCGTTTTGCCATAAACCCCCGAAGGGGATATTAGTTTCAATTTTTCGACGAAGACCCAATAGATCAAATTACGAATACCAAAAGACGCCCGATTAAGGTCGATGAAAACGCCTTTATTGAAATCAATCACTTTCTTCGAACAGAAGTAGGGTATATTTCGGCGTGTGTCGTTCGAAGAAATCTGAAATTCCGATTTATCGATGAAGGAAGAATATGAATAAATATATTATTTGTATTTTGCACGAGACTGACTTTATTTAAATTGGAGCTTTATATGTTGTAGTAGATTAAATTAATAAAAAGCAGTTGCATGTTCTTATTTGAATATCGAGCTTAACGTTATTTTATGAAAATCGTATTGAATTAATATTTATTTTCATAATTATATAGACGGAGCAAATATTTTGATAGTATATTATTATTAATATTATATAAATATAAACGAGTGTTTGAATATAAACTAAATTAATTTCAACAAAAAATGAGCCATGAAATCTCTGTTAAAGAATTTGATAATCCGACAGTAATCAATATATTGAATGATCGGAAAAATCTTTCATATGTACCAGCATCTGAAGATATTGTTTCGTTACAACAAAGTACAGAAAATTTCGTAACCGCTTCAGAAATATCACTTTCGCCTTCGAATACTAGTTCTGGAATCGGTGTGGATAGTCCTACAAGAACTAGTTCTCCAGACAGTTTGCCTTATTCACAAGCATCGAGTATAGAACTGCATACAAATACTATTATTCAAAGATTGAGTATTACAGAAGGTAAAGAGTTGATTAAAAATGAAAACTACGAAAAATCGAAATATTCAAGAAACAGACTCGATAGTGTCGATTCATTGGAACCGATAAAAGAGTCTATCGTCGATATAACAGATCATTCGAGTTGCGAATGTGTGAGATTTATGAACGAAGATGACAAAGACAGTATCATTTCATCTTCTGATAGTAGTTTCGATAATACGAGAAAATATGACAATATTAATGAGGACGGTCCGAAAATCCCTGACGGTGAATGGGGATGGGTGATAGTTTTTAGTTCATTCGTCATATCGATGGTTGCAGACGGTATAAGTTTTTCTTTTGGTCTTCTCTATGTTGAATTTCTGTACGAGTTCGAAGAAAGTAAATCGAAAACTGCATGGATCGGATCACTTTTCATGGCCGTTCCCTTGCTCTCTGGTCCAATCATGAGTACATTGGTCGATAAATATGGATGTAGAAAAATGACTATTCTAGGCGGTTTGATATCTGCTATTGGATTTATAATAAGCTGTCGTGTCAAATCGATTGAAATAATGTTTGTCACTTTTGGAGTTATCGCTGGATTAGGATTAGGTCTATGCTATGTAACAGCTGTCGTTTCCATAGCCTATTGGTTTGATAAAAAACGTACACTGGCAACTGGACTTGGCGCCTGTGGAACAGGAATAGGAACATTTTTATATGCGCCAATGACACAGTATCTTATTTCGGCGTATGGTTGGAGAGGAACGACTCTGTTACTTTCTGGGACATTTTTAAATATGTGCGTTTGTGGATGTTTAATGAGAGATCCGGAATGGTTTATTCTCGAACAAAGTAAACAAGCGGCCTCGGTTACAAAATCTATAAGAGCTGCTTCGAGCTACACATCAATATCTAGGAAGTCAGTAGGTACTGAAGCAAATTTTCCTGGTGTAGAAGAAATTCGAGAACTATTAAAAAAAGGACAAACTCCCGAATATATCCTGACAACGTTGGCAACGTCGATGGAAAATCAAGAACAGAACGAGAATAATGACAGAGATTTCAATTCAAGATCTGTAATAAATTTACCAACGTATATAAGACAAAGCGAAAAGGTAAGTTGAACTTTTTTCTCTATATTGAAACCTTGAAATATGACATTTTTTATATTACAAACGAACTAAATATAATCATGTACAAGTTTATCGAATCGATAAATTTTAAGTATTTATTAACTATGGAAAAATATTAATGTCACTAATTATCAATATACTTTAATCAGTAATTAATTAATGTCTTATTAAAAGTACTTAAATAGTGTTATGCGATACAATTTTTGATACGATTGAGTGGATTTTTCACACAAAAAAAATAACGAAATAAAATTCATCGAAGTGACATATTTTTTTATAATTTACAGAAACGTATTGTACTTTGTACATAAAATTAATCATCATATTAAAATCATATCAGATTGTATAAATTGAAAAACGTGAAGTGATTTTTTTGTATTAGCTCTTTGCACTTGACATATATTATTTTTTATTTTTGTGTATGCTTTACTAATATTCTATTGTGTTCATATACATATATAATAAGATTTTATTAAATGATACGAGAACGATATAACAATTCTTTAAAATGAAATAAGAAACAATTCTCCACTTTTATTATTTTTAAAAAAAGAAATGGATCTAAAAATAACAATTTTCTTTAAAATTCCATAACGTTAATTACAAGTATGTAATAGTATCATTTCAATTATTAATTATATATTATGATTAGATCGTTTGATATTAATAATAAATATTAATCATTTCAAAATTAAGATTTAATTCTCTGTAAACATAACGATAATATTAAAAAAAAAATGTAATCTTATAACATAAGATTTTTTTTCTACGAATGAATAATAATTGTCTGCCTGCTTAGAATTTCAAACCTGGTTGCAAAGGTTTTAATAAGAAAAAGATTTAAATTTAATTAACCTTTAACCATTGAATAAGATTTTAATTTAATTAACTTCTAACCGCTTTTAACTTAATTTTAAAAAATATTATTGTATAACAGAATACAATAAATTAAAAATATTAGCAAAAATTTCATTTTCAATAAACTATTTTTTTCATTTAATTTTTAAAGTATATAATAATTTTTTTTGTAGAAAAAAATAAATAAACTGTACTTTTATTAAAATTATTCTTAGCTATTAGATACCCGATAAAGGCTTTAAAAATATAAATAAAGATGTAAATTCAATATTTTCTCTTCTATAAATACATGTGAAATCTATTTTTCTTTTTTATATATCTTTTATTTGACTTGTAAACGTAGAAGAACAGTAGATTGATTAACTTTTAACGCTTTTTTCCTTGACCAATCTATTTACTAATTTCAATATAAAATTAATATCACTTCAAAATCGGTACATAACTTTCTTCATAAGTCTGACAAATTGACATTGACCCCAACACTGGATTTTGTAATATAAAGTGTTTAAGTCATCATTTATTTATTCATTTTATACGTTAATTTGTATGTTGATGGCTATGCCACTATCATCAGATTTTTTTTTATAATATTCTTCTCTAATGATTTATAATATCTTGTAGTGTTAGGATTGAGAAATTAATTTTTCTAATCTCTATTTCAAATTATTTATAAATTTAAATCATTTCTTTAAAATACTTAATTCTCTTTAAACTCGACAATGTTTTTTTTAAATGACAAATAATTTCAAAAATATATTTCATTTATACACATCTATATAAATACAATATTTATTTAGGTTCCATATGAAGTATTAGAACAGTTATCGGGAAATAAACATCTATACAATGTTATTCTTGAAAACTACCCGTCACTTCTTCTATGCCGAAGCAGTTCTGATAAAGGTTTAAATAAAATCGGAAACAGTATACCTTCAAGAGTTCTCATTACAATGTCGATGAAAGTAAAACCGACTAAACGACAAACGGAACCAATTGCAGAAGAAACATTACTAAATGAAGAAGAAACGATCACTGAACAAATAATGCCATTGATTGAAGCACACAATAAGAATAACGCGAAAAATATTCACCTGTCATCGAGAATGAACACGGTGTTCACGTGTAGTAAGGGTATGAATTCGCCGGTTGAAATGCATTCGACGCCGTGGACGAAGAAGAACTTGGCATCGAACACGAATTATTTGAAAAATATACGCGTGCATAGGAACTCGGTTATGTATCGAGGTGCAATGTTGAACATCAAGAAATATAGATTGAGAGCGTCTTCATGTCCAAACATTTACAGAAATTCGATGATAACGATTTCTAAAGATAACGAGCAGGTAAGAAATGAATATTTGTTGATTTTTTTCGAAATAAAGATGCCTAAGCAATGACATGTAAATGAGTTTGTCTTAATTTCTCGTACATTTTTTTTTTCAGAAATGGTATACCGAATACATAGAGTTGATGAAAGAAACTTTTGATTTTTCAATGTTCTTAGAATTCCACTTTTTATTAATATCTTTATCCACAATTCTACTTTTCGTATGGTTCATCATTCCGTATTTTTATCTAGCTGAACATTTGCTGCAAAATAATATGGATGAAAATTATGCTTCACAATTACTGTCGTTGATTGGAGTAATGAACGCTATTGGAATGGTATTTAACTATTTTATTTTTATACATTCATATATGCTCATTATATATATATATATATATATATATATATATATATATATATATATATATATATATATGTATGTATGTATGTATGTGTGTAGTGAATCACAATTTAAATGATGCCTGCAAAAGAAGTACGAAAAAAATGGCTAAAGAGTTGAAAAATAGTTTAACTTTTACTGTGTGTGTGTGTATGTTACACCTAAATATTCATAAGCTAAAAAGCAACCACAACATTTCAATTATAAAAAAAATCTAAAATGAATTTGCAGCTTACAGTAATACAGATAACTTTTAATTTTAAATTTCCAATCCGTCCAATTTCAATTACAAGAAATGAGAAATTGAAGTATCAAATATTTAATCTAATCTGTTCTGCAAACTGATGTATGAAAAAAAATCTATATTATGTGACGTGAACATTTATTTCGTATTGATTTTATTCATATTTTATGTTAGCAAATCTGCGTTTTCCTTATAACTAATTAGATAAATATTTCGTTTATCAATAAATGACGGTAAAGCAAATACTAAATGTAACATAAAAGTTTTAAGTATAGTAATTTATTTTACATTAAGTTGATGTGAAAAACGCGTTAAATTAATGTAGATACGTCATTAACATTTGTAATGGCATTATATAGTGTTTTCTGTGATAAAAATAAGATATTTTTTTATTTGAAAATAAGCAAAAAATATTTTATTATTTTTATCACATATATATAAAGTCACGTTTTGAACTAATAATAATTTACACGTTTCTTATATAATAAAAAAATACAAATATTTTACTATTTTTTAGTCATTGAATTTAACACTAATTAATATGTTTATGATTAATATATCTATATATTTCTTTATATTATTTAATAATACATATATTTTATGTTAAAAATAATATAGAATAGTTGGATATAAAAAATATTGATGAGAAAAAAATATCAATTATTCATCAAAGTATTATACAAGGTCACTGAAGGTATCACTTCAGAAATGTAATATAGACATATTTCAACTCGAGGAACTATTACCATATATTTACATAAATCGATACCTAGTACCAATGTAATGTTCTTTTATTTACCCATTTTCGTTTCAGAAAGGGTAAAATTATCATTATTGTTTATATTAATATTAGGTTATTTGAAAAGCTCATAGCGATTCCAAAGAAATCGCATTTAAACTCATGTAAATGTAGTAGGGTTAATACAAAATTACGGTGTTATTTATATATATTCTGAAAAGTGACATTTAATACTAAAAAAAATGAATATTTGCCTTCAAAATCTCCTAATAACATGAATGAACAATAAGTGATTAATGAACGTTCTAACGACGAATTGTAGTATTGAACAATGATTCGTAAATGAAAACTTATTTTACTTTACTGAATTTCAGTGCAGAACCATATCTAAAATAATCCTTTCTACTTAAGTCCCAACGTCTAGTTTCTCATATAAAAGTAGCTTTAAACAACCCTAGAATACAATAACTTTGTGTACATAACACGATATTTAATTGTTAAATAAAAAGTAATAATGATAAAATAGCGAATAAACTTTTCAGGTCGGTTTAGGTTGGGCCGGTGATCAGCCATGGATGAATGTGGAAAAAACATTTGCTTGGTGTTTAATTGCTTGCGGGATATCTACAGCTACAATTCCAGTATTCACAAACAATTCGCCGCTTTTAATAATTTCCTGTATTATATTTGGTTTAACTTTTGCTAGCAGTTATTCGTTCATTCCAGCAATTTTAATCAAACTAATGCCGATCGATCAGTTCACAACCGCTTATGGTTTAAGTCTTATGTGTCAAGGGATTGGGAATTTAATAGGACCGCCGTTAGCAGGTACACTTAATTTTTGTAATTTTTATCGCCTTTATTTTAAAACATGGGTTAGATTCAAAAAATATGAAATTTGGTTTTATCATTTACGTTTTTATTATAGCAATCCAAATAAAAATTTTAAAAAACTATTAAAGTTTAATAATCATGTAAAAATAGAAAATATTTTACAGGTATTTAACTGACAGATGTATTAAAATTATACGCGAACAATTTTCTTAAAACCTTGTTAAATATAAATAACATTTTCAACGGTTTCAATTCTTTTTTTCAAATTACTAAAGAATTAAATTGTGTAATTATTTTTACAGCTCCTATACGAAATTCATATACAGATGCTTTAAAAATCTTCCAAGTTCGAATAAAAAAATTCTTTTAATTTTTTTTAAGTTGACAATATTTTTTTAGGTTTAATTTTCGACTACACACAATCATGGGACCAATCATTTTACCAAGCTGGATTTTGGATTGTTATATCAGGAATACTAATTCTGATTGTTCCTTATACAAACAATAGAGTTCTGATTGGAAACAAGCAACTAGCAAAAGATGCAGAAAGCACGAGTTAAATAATATGTTTAATCTATTATAATTATTCATTTATATTAATTTTATACACATGTGAACAAATACAATAAAACAGTACTTATATGAATAAATACTTTTAATATTATAAAAAAAAATGATTAATATCATTCTTTTTCGTTATAGATATTTTTTAGATTATCATTATTGTTATTATATGTCTTTTAGATTTTATCAAGAGCATAGTTATTTGAAAAAACAGCACCAGTAGGCCCTCTTCTAAATGAGGGCTTTCATCTTTCGCCAATTCTTTTTTTATTTCTTAACATCATCATTCCACGATAATCCTCGACCTGTCTCATTTCTCTTTCTTTGAAGATTCCATAACAGTTGTCTCTCTACAGCGTTTTTACTTTTTTGTATAGTGTATCCAATCCATTTCTATTTCGAACCATTCTGGTAAGAAAGGTACCTCTTAAAAGATTTTTCATCTTGCTAAAATTAAAAATACAATTTTTTTGTATTATTTGATTTACAGGACATTGTTTTACTTGATTTTCAGCATATTATTCTATTTAAACTTTTTGATATTATTTTATTTTTACATAATTTATGATTTATAATTTAATTTTGATTTCTATTTTAATTTATTTTGATTATTAATTTAATTTATTTCATCTTGATTTTCAACCTAATTTATTTTGATTATCAGTACATTGTTCTATTTGATTTTTAACATTTGTGATTTATATTTTCATTTTCTGTTCTAATCTTTAATTTTCTTTTTTATATTGTTTTCTTATGTTTTGTATATTTTGGCTTTTTTACATTCGTATATTCTCGTTTTTCTTTAATATTCTATTCAATATAATAAATAGAATATTGAAAAAAACGATATAAAATTCAATGTAATATACATACTTTTATATTTTATTTTTATAAGCCATTTTCATGCCATTTTTATATACATCTTTCTCTCTCATATATATATATATATATATATATATATATATATATAAATGTTTTTATTATTTATCAATTATTCGTTTTAGATTTAAAAAAAATGGATATTAACACCAATAAAAATGTTTTATAAATTTACTTGAATTTGATTTATAGAAATACAGACAATTTAAATGAACATACGATTTATAATCAAATGAATATAAATTTATCAAGTAATATTCAAAATTAGTATTGACTTCAAGGAATAAATATTAAAATTTGGACAGTTTACTCGTTCGCTACCAGCGTCACACATGTGTGACGACTCGATTTTCTTACCTCAGCCCAGCGTCACAAATGTGAATCGGATCTGTGACGGATTGTGAAACGTCTGGGCTGTGGTGTCGGTTTTTCTCCTGAAGCACTGGTAGCGAACGAGTTAAGATATGGCTTTATTACTCTCAATGTAATAAATAATATACAGAATAAAATATCTACGCGTTTAATCAATATTTGGTTGAAACTGTATGATAATCCGAATATCTCTTTTTTTACTTAGCTAGCTCAGGATTTAGCTTTTTATTTATTGCACTTATATACTTCTGGAATTAGTTTTTTTTTTTTTTAATTAAATGTGTTAACTTTAGTTCGTTCTTTTTCTAAATCTTTTTCAAAATTATTAAAGTAATTGATAGGCTTTTAGTTAGTGTTAGGATCTTCTACATGTCTGCAACCTCAACGTTGGTGTAAAAGTGGCAACGTACATAAAATATTGTTTATAAAAACATTAAATGAAATAAAACTAAATCAGTAATTATAAATTTAAGACTTTGATAAAAATCAAAGAAATTTTAATATAAACATTTTATGTATGGCGAATGCAGACGAACATTTTATATATTTCTAAGTATTTTATAAAATTTGTTATACTAATATGTATATTAAATTTTTATTCCTGAGATATTAAAGCCATTCCACAAAAGCGAATAATGAATTCTAATTCCACAAAAAAATTACGATCGATTGTTTATGTAATGCATTTTTTAAAATTATATGAATATGAAATAACAAAAAAAAATTAGCTGTGAAATGTTATTTGATATATAATTATAAAGCTTATTATTTTTATAACAAGTTGAACTTTTTAAAATCAATTTTATATATAAATATACATACTATAGTTCACTTAATTTTATTTTATAAGTCCTACAAATAATTAAACATGAATATTAAATATCATGATATATTACATACAATAAAAATCAAATTTAGTTCATATAAAATCTATAGTGCCTTGTTCTAAGAATACATATTTCAATGACAACGACGTAGAAAATGTATTAATAAATAAGTATTCAATGAATAATTTTTAAAAACTAATTGCGGTTTCAAAAATGATTTTTTATGTAAAAGTGAATTTGCTACAACTCAGATTGTAGCTAAAATATACTATCAATTATCTGGAATAATGATTGAGGAGAAAAAGATTAGGAGAAAAAATATGATTATTCAAAACTTATATATATATATATATATATATATATATATATATATATATATATATATATATATATATATATACATTTACTACATGTAGGCAAATATACATACATACAAGTATCTACTTATTGTTAACGCAAAAATCTAAGATTTTAATAAATCATTTTTCCAACAGGATAATGTATCTCTGTTAATATTCCATATGTATAGAATAGTTGCTCGCAAACAATCTATCTTAATTCCATTGAGTATATTTGAAGTGAACTTGAAATAAATATAAGGAAACAGCAATACGGGATAAGCAATAAAAATCAACTTAAATTAACATAATAGATTAATATAACAACTTAGATTCTATGGCCTGTAGAATTTCTACCGTTATTAAATTAAAAGAATGTTCTATAAAGTAATAATTTATTATCTATTAATAATTCGAATGATTGTTATTTTCTAGTGCAAATATTTTTGTGAGGTGTTTTATTTATATATGTAGACTTTAATTTTTATAATAGAGATAATAAGTTGAATTTTAATTACATACAAATAAGCATAACTGGAAAAGACAAAAATTCTGAAGATTTCATTCAATTTTTATAATTTTATAATACAGTCATAAGCCTATCTTATCTCATAGAAAAATAACTGTTACTGATCTCTGATATTTTCAAAGAAATCTAGGCTCTCTACATAGGTTGTTGTACCTTCGTTATCTTTATATATATATGAAGTTAAAGTTGAAACAGAAATTAAAATTACAATATAATCAATGCAAAAATTCTTAAGAAAGAGAGATAATTATTTCATTAATTTCCTAAACTTTCTTTAAATAAATGAAATATTATTTCAATGTCTTTCATAAAAACAGTTTTAAATACATTATTAAATAAAAAATATTATTAGTATAATTAATTATGTCATTTATAATGTCATTGTATAATTAAGAAGATTAAAATTTTACTATATTGATGTAATAAATGTACTAGTTTATATTCTATAATAATATCCAATGATCACTTAACTATCCCAAATGTATTCTTTTAATGTAGCACAGAATTTTATTTAGTTTTGACTGATACATTTTAGAAAGGCGTGTGTTTTAAAATGTACATAGTTAAAGTGTATAAAGTTACATACGAAAATTATTCAGCTGTACGGAACAGGGAAGTAAAAAAGACAATGGTATTTAAATACTTTTGTAATCATAAATTATTAAAATTGTAATATACTTAGACTTACATTATTGTACGTCAATTTCTCAGACATATAAATAATATAATGCAGTAAATCTTATTAAAAATATAATTATATTTTAATATATTAGAAAATAGTCTTTTTAAAAGTGTACAAGTACAATATATTATTTTTTTTAAATTGTAATTTTCTTTGAGTATATTCGGATTTTATTAAATTATCTATTACATTTATTTTATTCATAAATTCATAAAGAATTTAATTATCTTTTAAAAACATGAAATATAATACTTGGAAAAAACTTTGAAAAATTATTAAAAAATTTTTTTTAATAATTATTTTAAGATTATAATTCGTAATTATCATACCGTAATGATTTTTTATTATTATTTCTATAAATTATACATTTGAATGTATTTTATGATTTACTATTATAAAGTAATTCTGTCGGTATATTATGTAGTCTCGATGGATATTTTATCATTATTGTGTTTGATATTGGTTTATTTATTTTCTTATATCTAGTAGAATATATTTTCGTTTATATTTCATATATACATAAAATAAATTTTGTTTAAAATAAATGATGATAATCTCGATGTGTTAATTATTTCCAATAATAACGATTTCATTTTGATCGTGCGATAAGCTAAATTTAATATGAATTTTCTCATAACACTTATTTCAAAATGTAATTTTAATGAATAATATCCACATATATTAATACATGTATTTATTTTCGATTAAACAACAACTATTTAAATCACAAACTCATGTCAAATTCCAATCATGCGATAAAAGTATTTGTGCATATACTAAGGTGAAAGCATATCTATATATTTAAAGTTTAAATATTTAAAGTATATCTGAAGGTTACATGAATAACAATGTTTTATTTCCATAAAAGAAAGTGAGCTTCTTCACTAAATATATTTATCGGGCATTTATCCTTGACCGTGTTAGTAGTATACAGATCAACAACAATTTAATTAGTCTGTGTGTAATCATATCACGATTACAACTAATTTTGTATATCATTCTCTCTATTTCTCATTCATACATTGCTTGTAAAATAATATTTTATAATCATTCAGTTGACATAAATTGTATTTATTTATATAAACCATTCAAAGATAATTAATTGTTAACTAGAAAGTTATTAATTTATTCGAGTATTCAAGATAATTATTTTTTAATTGAAAATCTTTAACATTGTTATACACAGTATATTAATTTATATGCTGTATTTTAAGGCCTAACACCACTGTAGAAATTTCAAAAAATCAATTTTTTTTTTATTGGCTTAAAATATACTTTGAACCTTTTAGAATATAATACAAAAGGTTTCATTCTGAAAAAAAAATTTCTTTTGAAATTTCGGGACTTATACCTTCGGCCGCTCCGAAACGGCCGATCGAAACTTTAAATTGATTTTTCTCGAAACGACTTTTTCTCAACGGGCACGCAGCATAACTTAAACAGTTTTTTTCCAATCAATTTGAAATTTTAATCATGATTTTATTATTATATTTCGCAGTGAATCACGTAGGGGATTTTTAATAAATTGATTTAAACAATTTTTATAAACAAAAACGTGCCTTTTTTTATGAAAATTGATTTTTTTTCAATTCGCTGCAAAATTTACAAAAATCAATATTTTCACAATCCCCTACGTGATTCACTAGCTATTGACATCAAGAATAAGTGGATTTTTTTTTTTTTGTTCCAAGTTCAAGTGTGCGACAATTATGCTGCGTGCCGCGGAGCGCTTCCGATGAAAGGAGCCTCGAATTATTGGCTCTAAATCAGCCATTTTGTATTTTTTTTACTTTATATTTTTAGTCAATATAGTTTAATGTTAGATCAATAACGTATCAAAATATTTTTTCTTTCCAACTTTCTTTTCCATTCAAAAAAAATTCCCAAAAAAACGCTTTTTTTCGCGATTACAGTGGTGTTAGGCCTTAATATTTGCATTTCCAATCCATACAAAATATAATATAGAAATTTCATTCAATACCTAGAATACAAATAACGAAAATCATGGATAATATGAGTAATAGAACATAGTTTTATTATTTTTTAATAAAAAATATTTTTTACTTTTTTTGACATTACAATCTTCAGTTCTCATTCTTAATAACATTCTGGAGTTCTTTCTTCATCCCTAGATTGTTCATTATCATTATAATCTCTCTGTGCTAATCTTACCTAAGTCTTTTTAACGTCTATATTTTTTTAGAATTTAAATAAATATTTTTTAAGCTTTCATTCAATACTATACATAGTAGTTATTATTATTATTATTATCATTTTATTCAAACATATGACTTTGACGAAACAATACCAGCATATTCTATTATTTGAGAAAGCTTTCATTTTTTAAAAAATATTTTTAGTATCATATTCAAATATTCCGTTCCTTGACATATTCAATCTATTTCGTCTTTCTTTTCCTCAAGGGTTCTATGACAGTGATTACTACTCCACAGCGTTTTAGTTTTTTCGTAAAGTATAATCAATCCATTTCGATTTTCTTCTCTTGATTCGTGATTCTATTAATTTTTATAAAATCGTATTGTTCAGTTATATTCATAGAGATTTAATTTAAATAAAACAGATATTGAAAATATATTAATGTTTCGTATTTCAATTTGACTTTATTTAAAATCCAGATAAACTTTTATTTCTAATATCTTGTATGTATTTATAATTTTCGTAAATAAATTTAGAATTAAAATATTTTTATATTAATTATATATTTATTTAAAAATCGAATAAATTGTATTTTTCACGTACTAAATACAACTAGTTTAAAATATATACCAAATTTATCTGAAAATTTACTTAACAATCTATTACTACTTATTTTAGTACGTCTTACTCTACTTATTTTAATACGTTTGTTAAAACGTTAGTAATCTCTTTTATGTACAAATACTTATTAACAACTAGTGAAAATTAAACAATGTGGGTTTTTAAATATTTATTAGTTCTTTTAACAAACAAATAAAACAAAACTAAATACATATTAATTCATTATTCATATTTTATTCTAAATATATACTATTTAATATTAGTTTTTAACATTTATATATATATATATATATATATATATATATATATATGTGTGTGTGTGTGTGTGTGTGTGTGTGTGTGTGTATAATGAGCATATATTACGAAAAAGTCAATAAAATGTGTTTAAATAAACCTTCGGATACAATTAAACTTGACACGAATTTCGATGTTAAACTGCAATATATGCGTTGTTAACAAAATTCTACGTAAACCACCACAAAACAATGATTATGTAAATAGTAATAGAATTTCTGTCAAATATTTAACGTTTCACGAAATTTTATTAGTTGATAGCAAACAATTTCTTTTCTTCGAAAACTATTACCTTGAACTTTTTAATCTTCGTCATAGGTGTAGGGTGAAAATTTTTCAACGGATTATTTTCGTCGATGTAATTATTAGAATAATTTAAAATTATTGGTTCATGGTTGAATTGAGATTTTGGTTGACCTTAGCATACATAATATGTAGAAAATGTTAACTAAATTGCAAATGTTATTGTAATTTACATGTTTAAACTTCGGATGATAACACGTAGTGTGCCAAAGGTATTCATAATAAATGTAATTACTTTTTATTACAAATTTGATTGGTTTATGGGCAACAGAAAGTATTGATTGACAATCTAAAAATATAAAAAAGGAACATATAAATAAAAGGAATAAAGACAAAAAAAAATGTCGATGTGGAATGAAAGAGAAAAGCATTGTTTACTAAAAGTGGACAGTTTTTCATATCCTAATATTTCTAAGACTATAAGGGATGATATTTGTAATTTACGTTGAGAAATCTGTCACACTCCACATATTCACGAGACATGGCTCTTTCCAATTTTTATTTTTTCTAGTCTCTACAACATTATTTGTATAATATACATTTTAAAACTACGTGAAAAACGTATCGATGATTATCGACTCAAATCCTTCACATTTTTTTCATGATGGAATCAGGCAATTGGTCAAAAAGTAATAAAAGTATGTAGATAATGATGGATGTTGTTTTGAAATTAAATTTATATTACATTTGTATCAATTTTGTAAAAAAATACCGAATTAATTTATACATCTAATGTATCCATATTATTCTTTTCTCGTAGACCAAATTTAAATTTAAATCATCTTACAATAATCTTTTATATTATTTATTGTAACTGTTCTATTTTTATCATTTATTATAAAACAGCATTCAAAAATAAACCTCTTTCATTACTCTGCATAATTAAATGGCAAACTTTATAGCAGTCTCTATCTATTAATTTCAAATGTCTCAATCAAATAGCAGTCTCTATCTATTAATTTCAAATCTATTAATTTCAACTGTAGATAATAAAATAAAATATTAAGAAAATAATTCGAGAGAATATAATTATCGTCCATTGAAAGTAAATAAAAGTAAAAACGACCATGAAATTCTACAGAAATGAAAATAAGAACTGATGAAAAAATTATTCTTTTATTTATATTTATATATATATATATATATATATATATAAATATATGTGTGTGTGTGTGTGTGTGTGTGTGTGTATGTATGTATGCCAAATCGTGTTAATTATTATGTGAATTGCTTTATAAATCGAGATAGTTATAATTACGAATGGTGAGTACAAAGAGCAAAAATGATTATAGTATAAATGTCATTATTACACGAAATCAAATAAAATTCAATGAGGAAAAAATATAAGAGATAATATTAAAATAAAAATTACTTTTTATATTCATAATGTTATAAAAACTATATGTGTATGTATATTACAAAAAAAGCTTTCGATTAGATACATTAGTGATACTGAATACATTTAATTGAACTTTTTAGAAATATTTGTAGAAATATTACACATGTGGGGGTCGCTATTCCCCTGTGCGACCCCTAGATGGTGGATAGAAGAAATTTTGTCAAATAATGTAGGTACTGGAAAAATAAAATTCCAAAACTATCCTTCTTTTCCAAGTTGAGAATTTCATAAAAGATTGATAATTTCTTCAAGTAAAAATTACATTACTCAAACACTTCTGTATAAATTAGATAGACCAAGAAGGACCATGAGTAATATATAAAAAATACTTTATTTCATTCCCTACACATTTTTATTAATTAAATATTAAAAAATAAAATATTTATTTTTCTATTTCTTCAATCTAACATTAATTTTTTAAATACAAATGTATTACAGAATTATATTTCATTTCCGCAAGCATTCTTGCAATGTGTGCTCATGTTTTGGCGCCTTTAAATAATGTACATAAATTTGTAAACGACTGAACGATTGTTTCATCTTCAATATTAAACATTTTCACTTCTTTAAATATATGACTCACTATAGTTTCATTATATTGAAATGACTTTTCGTATATATGAGTCATTACTTAAAATTGTCATATTTTTGTATTAATCGAACGATCGTACTTTTATCAAGATAATATATCAAGATATGTAACAATTTAAAAAAGATTTCTTATTATATATTCATTAAATGCAGTCATATATATATATATATATATATATATATATATATATATTTCTCTTAAGTGTTACACTACTACATCATTCATACTTTTTATACATATGAAAGAATTACATTGCTACAATACCATATTCATTTTAATTACATACAGGTGTTTTCTAGACAAATGGTTATCAATCTTTTGTGTGTATACGTCAAAGGGTCAATATAGGTTCTTATTGTCTTTCTCTTGCACATTTACTTAGTATTATCAATGCTAAACAGCCTATGGCAATGCATACAAACGAAGAACCAAACAAACCCCGAATTGAACTTTCACTTCGTTTAAAATAAGACCGGTATTTACAAAATGTTTAGATGATTGTTGACGTTTGTGGAGTTAAGTGTGTTGTGGTGATTGTTACTTTATTTAAATAATGTAAGTTGTTAACATTAATACTCTATAACCATTAATAGATATATAATCAGTTTATGTTAATTCGTTATTGTAAAAATCTTACAAATTGTTTCAGTTTTTACACAATTTTTTCAATAAAATTCCTAATATTCTTTCTTTACCTGTTTGTATATATATATATATATATATATATATATATATATATATATATATATATATATATATATATTGGATCTACAAATTCATTGTACAATATTTTTATTTTGTTGTGATTCGTCATAAAACCATTTTTTTATACTTTTTCAAGTTCATCTAAGCTTATTAAAGAAATAATTATATCATCATCAAATTGTAGGTAACTAATTATCTCTCCCTTTATTTTTATTCATTCTAATTAACACTTTAATGTTTTAAACGCTTTTTCTACTATTATTATATATAAATAGTTCTGGTAATATGGTATCGCTCTAACTTGCTCCTTTCATAATTTTAAACTTTCTTGTTTTTTCGTGTACTTGCACAGAAAATGTAGCATTTCCATAAATATTTATTAAAAATACATTGTTCCTTCAATTCCTTAATTTTTCAACGCATACAAAATCGCAGGTATACTGACTGAGTCAAAAAAATTTTTATAATCTATAAATCTTAGACAAACTAGTATTTTATTTTTATCATCATCATCATCAACCTCTTTCTATTCACTGCTAAATGAAAACCTTACACAAAAATCTCCATTTTAAGTGCTCCAGTACTTCTTTGATTGATATATATATATATATATATATATATATATATATATATATATATATATATATATATATATATATGTTTATATACATAATACTTATAAAATTTTGAAATCATACAACCCCCTGATGAAAGCATGACAATCTAAATAACTATTAGTCAAAGAAATCTACAATAAATTATTACTGAATATTTTTATAAAATGATATAGTGTTGTGATGAATCATTTATAAAGGTATAAATAGTAATGAATTAAATTTACAAATGTGAAAAAATTAAATTAATCCTAAATATTATTATAATTATTTTTAATATAAAAAAGATATGTATAATTTAATACAACGCTCGTAACTGATACGGAAACAAAGAAGTAAGTCATTCTTATTTCCATAATTTTCTAATTGATAAGAACAATAAATTGAATTTCTCTAGAGAAACTCTAACATATATGTTAGATTTTACTTGTGACATTATCATACTATGGAAAATCCAAATACACATATTACAGCCCGCATACGAATGTTAAATTTCTATTTTTTCCTACTAACAATGAATAAAAATCGAATAAAGCTTGTTGAGTAAAACGTTCTAATTTTAGTTTATTGACAGTTGTAGTAAATTGATATTTATTAAATTTTTAATGATACATATTAGGAATTTCTATAAAATATTTTAAAACAACAGTGATTGTAATTTCTTAAATTATTTTTTATATTAACCAATAAAACCATTCTACATACTTATTTTTATATAACTTTTATTAAAGATATATCAAATCAACAAGTATAAAACTTTATTAAGAAAATATTACATTTTTTAACATCATTAACCTTTTTCTACCAAATACTAGATGAAGACCTCTTCCAAACATTTCTACTTCCAGCAATCCAATCTCTTTTTCTTTCATTTCACACGGACGACTTTTCACATGTCTGTATTCCATTTATCCATAAAACTTTTTCTGGACATTTTCATGTATTTCTGTTGTCCATTTGTTTTTGCTATTTGGCTGACCCATTTCCATTTTAAATTTTTCATTCTTCTTATAACATCCTAAATTTTGTTTGTTATCAAATACATTTATTTTTCTTCTATCTACATGCGTTACTATTTATTTTACAATTTTTTTGAACGTTGTTCAGATATATATATATATATATATATATATATATATATATATATATATATATATAATGCAAATTATTAAACCAAATAAAAATTAAATTGACTCAATTTTGATTTTTTTAAGAGAATAATATTATTATTCTGATATCACTTACACATTTTACTTTGCTATACTTATATGAATATTATAATGGTTTTTTAATAGTACACGCATTAAATTGTAATATCAAATATATGATACATCTACTGATTGCAAAAACTTTTCTTAATTAATGTTAACGCAATCCTTTGTTTCTATTTTCTCATTGTAATGTTATACTCAATGTATACATTGCATACATAAATTAACACATTAAATTTGTATATAATTATATTTTATGGCGGTTTATCTAGTTTTATACTCATATACAAGTATATATATATATATATATATATATATATATATATATATATATATATATATATATATATATATATATATATATATATATATATATATAAAAAGATAGATAGTGTGTGTGTGTGTGTGTGTGCACTGATTTCACTAACAGGTATTAAATTTAAATTAAAAAAAATTATACATTTTTTTAAACAAATCTTTAATATTTTATGTATTTCGAATTTACATAATTTTCATATAAATTAATAAATTATCTTGAACAATATAATATGAAAAGTCTTCATCTCCCTCTTGAGTATTCTGAATTGAAAACTACTTATTCATAACTGGCTTTACATCTTGGGACTCGTACTTTATTCAGCTTTATCTGATATCGTTCATTTTCATTCACATTCTAAACCATCTATCGTTTTATCATAAATACTTCGAGTAGATCTAAGATAAGTAATCAGTCAATAAAAAATATTACAATATATCTAATTAGGATATATGATAAAAATCATATTCCCATCGTTTAATATTAACTCAACGACCAACTCCCAAATTAAAAGATCGAAAATTCTTTTTCGCGTTTTGAAGAAAAATGTGTAAAAACTAGTAATAGATTTTAATTAATTAGACTTTTGAAAAATATTAATATAAATTATCCAAATTTCATGGAAGTGATATGATTTTTAATTTATATATATATATTGTGTTATTGAGAAAATCTTTTTAGCTTTAATATGTGAAATAAAAAATATTTCAATTCCTTTGTTAATTTAGCTAATTATATAATTTCCATTATTTCTATTACTATATTTTTGTTATTCTTAATATATAATTTCCATCTTTTTTTGTCTTAATTAATTTTTTCTTATTTTGATCTCCACTTAAATTCCGTAGATAAAAAATTAGAATGTTTAATCAAATATTCTTTTTGCTATATCTTTTCACACTTTGATTAGAAGCTAAAATTTTTTTTTTTTTGATGAAAATTATCCCATTCTTATCCTTCTGCTGACTTTCCAATAAATGATTCATATTTAATAATAATCATACGTATAATTTTAATTCAAACTCTTAAAACTAATTCATTTAAATATTTTAGATATTTTTCTTCAGTCACTATGAAAATATTTGTATTCATAGTTCTATTGGGTGTAGTGACTGCACAAAATTCGGGAAGAGTACTTGAACCTCCAAATCCACAATTATGTGCTCAACGGACTATACATGAAAAAAGCAACAATGGTATACAGTATTCAATATTTTTATTTAAAAAAAAAATAAAAATAAAACTCTAACAAACATACATATGTTATAATGTTCAGATCATAAAACGTTGTAATTCATTTTTTTCATTCAAAACGAGCTTATGTTTTTATTAAAACAAGATTTTACGAATTTTGATATAAACATTGTTTTAAAATAGTTTTAGAAACTTGATAAAATAAATAAAAGTACTGATAATTGAACTAAAAGATAAAATATTGTCAAAATAAATATGATGTTAAATGTTCAAAAAAATTATTTAATAATAAATATGTTAATACAGAAATAAACTTTTCATAATTACTTATTGCATTAAAAAATTATGAACTAATGTTTTAACATACAGTTGTGACAAAAAAGTATTTTATTTTAAAAGATTTAATTTTTTATTGATTTTTTGAGCAATAAAAATGACCATACAAATGAATTAATTATGAAAACTACAATTAATTTAACTTATATATGTGCATTTTCACGAATAAAGCAGTTTGTTAATTTTGGATACTGTAATAATATAACAATAAGAAATTAGATAACTAATAAATTATTCGCAAGTTTATAATAGAAGTAATTTATTAATATTTAATGAGCCATCATATAAAATAGTTTACATTATTTTTGAATATATATATATATATATATATATATATATATATATATATATATATATAATAAGAATATATGATAAAGATATAAAGGATTCTATTGGAAATTTGTGAAATAAACATGCATTGTTTAAACATATAAAAATACCAATGATTGTATGGCCATCGAAATACGAATACGTATCAAAGAATAATATGAATAAGTAATTATTACACATTTTTATGAAATCCTTTAATAATAAAATTAATAATTCATTTATACTAAAGTATCTATTTATTTTCAATATTACTTTTTCCATTTTTGCAAATAAAATCAAAATGTGGTATCATTTCTCATACACAAAATCAATTTAAGTTTTGTATGTTTGAAATAAAAAAGTTCCTATTATTTCACTTCGCGTGAAAACAAATTTAAATATTTGACCAGGAATTCACACTTTCACATATGTACTGTTATTACTTATATAAAATATTGCATATACTATATTTTTGTCACGAATTGTACTGTTTAAAAGCTATTTAAGTAAATTAAGTTTATTAAAATTGTAATAAAATATTTTTAGCATTTAAATTCAATAATGTTTATTTATACAAATGAATTGTTTAGTATACTAAACAATTTTTAATATACTAAAACAAGATAATTGTTACAGAAATTAATGTTACAAGTAAATATTATTGAATTGCAAATATAATTAAATTATTAAATATTAATTTGATTTAACAGGGAAAGGATATATGTTTAGTTGGCGAAATCCTGAATTAAAAGGTGTAGAAGAAGACTGGTTAGGCGCACGTAATTATTGTCGTCGACGTTGTATGGATTCTGTATCTCTTGAAACACGAGCAGAAAATGAATGGATTAAAGAAAGGATCGTTCATGATAGGGTAATGAGACGAATTATTTTACAGAATAATTAATAAAAAAATCTCACGACACTTGTACTTCAATTAAAAGAATATATTAAATAAATATTGTATTGCAAAGAACATACCTCTTATATTAAAAAAAATCTTCTTATTTAGAGAGTGATAATAATGATAAATTTATGTAAGTTCGAATATATATATATATATATATATATATATATATATATATATATATATATATATATATATATATATATACCCTTTTGTGTACACACATACTAATGTAATTAAATGTACATAAAGATTCAGAGATGTGAAATAAATAAAATCTCTTTATGAATTAGAATTATGGATGTTATTTTATTTAAAGAAGAGAAAATGTTTAACATTTGCTAAACTACTTTAAATATAATTATTTCTACTTTTTTTAGTAAAATATCATTTTTTTAAGTAAGAAAAGTGTAATTATAATTTAAGTTCATAAAGCACTTTTCTATAGAAAATTGTATCAAATAAATTTTATTTATTTTTATAAAATATAAAAAGGGTATATTTATTTAGTACTCAGTTACACAGAGCATTATTTTTTTTAGCAAATTGAAAATCTAAATCATAATTAAATCTTTTTATCTTGAAATACAAGTCTGAGTTCAATTAAATACAAAAAATCATAAAGAAAAAAAATAATATTTTTTTTTAATAAAAATTCAATTTTTTTTTTAAATTTTTATCCCTGAGTCTGTTTATACACTTATGAAGTATTATAGAATATTACTTTAAAAACAATATATGTAAATAAAAAAATTTGAGTATTATATATATATATATATATATATATGTTTATACTTTTTTAACTTTATAGTAATTTATCTTTATTGAGTATGATTTTACATTTATATTATTAATATATATTTTTTTTATCATTAACTAGATTAAATATATATGGACTAGTGGTCGGTTATGCGATTTTAAAGGATGTGAGCGACCTGATTTACAACCTAGACGTACTAATGGATGGTTTTGGACTGCAGAATTACAAAAATTAGCTCCAGTTAATATAAGAGATCAAAATGATTGGTCTGAAAATGGTGGAATTGGAAAACCACAGCCAGATAATAGAGTAAATATTAAATTAAATTATAAATTGTTCTATTTATACTTTTCCTTGTATACAAATAATGAGAATGCTTCATATAAATCCTCTCATTACTTACAAAATCATTATACTCTTTATTTCAGGAATTACAACAAGGTGGTGCACAAGAAAATTGTTTAGCTGTTTTAAATAATTTTTATAATGACGGTACACATTGGCACGATGTAGCTTGTCATCACAAAAAACCATTTGTTTGTGAAGACAACGATGCTCTGATAAAATATGTTCGTTATATTAATCCTAATTTAAATTTATAAAAAAAGAAATACAAATGATGTTATTTATAAATAAGTTTTTTTTAATAAACATACAACTTAAAAAGTATCACAATTACTGAATAATGTTTATTTACATGAATGTACATAAAAAAGTTTATTTTTTTCCTTCAACCATAATAATATGATATCCAAAATTAGTTTTTATTGGTGGATCTGTGTATACAGGATTACTCATATTGGACACTGGTAGAGCGAAAGCTGCATCCTGAAACGGTCCTACCATTGAACCACGTGTTTTCCAACCAAGATCGCCTCCTTGACGAGCTTTATCTTCACTATACGCTGTTGCCACATCCGAAAATTTCTGACCGGCTTTTAATTTTTCTAATGCTTCTAAACATTTACTCTGTTTTTCACATAAAATATGTCTTACTTTCACAGCAGTTCCACCTTTTTTTTCTTTTGCGGCACCTGACAAATTGGTTATATGATAAATATTGAAATAGTATTTTATTACTTATCATTATTATATTTATCTTATTACTTTTATCTCCTTCTTCTTTTTTTCCTGCTTTATTTCCTTTATCTGAATTTTTTTTAGGTGGCATATTGACAATGTGAATGTTTATGAACGATTTTAAAGGTTATGCTGTATTTAATTTTGTATAATAGTTTTCTGCAAAACAACATTTTGGTGAAAAAAGAGAATTATAATAAAATTAAATAATACACTTAAAAATCATTATTATTGAATTTCATTAACAGATACTACAAAAATGTTACTTGTTGAAAAATAAAACTTACTTCTTACAAATAAAAAACTTATTTTTTAACCATTAAAATGCAAATATTATTTTTTAATGCAAAATAAATAAAAATAATTCCAAAAATTAAATTCTTAAATAATATATTGTTTTATATAGCTAATAAAACTGATAAATATTGATATTTTTTTATAAATATAAAAGTTTTAATTAAAAATATTTATTGATTTATAATAATAATGTTTATCAATTATTGGTCTGTAGTTATGTTTTCAATTTATATTTATAGTAGTTTAAATATTACATGACAAAAAATCATATTTAATTCATTTCCAGTGAGTTTTTCATATTTCAATTTTTAAAAAAATTATTGTAAATAATAATTATATTTTAATAAAAACATATTCAAATTATTAATCCTGTTGTTCTATGCCTACATTATAAATTTTAGATTACCCATCATTCATTGAAAGATATGCTTAACCTTACAAGAAAATGTAGATAAAAGTAATTTCAACTTCAAGTATTAAAAAATGATTGGATTAGTTAATTTGAATTAAAATTTGAAAAACATCAAAATAGAATATACAAAATTGAAAAAGCACTGTATTTTACAAAAATTAACTCCTTAAACATAATTGTTTATCTTTGTAGTAATATTAATATTATTACTATGTTATAATGTATAACTATTATATGAATATTTTTTAAGTCAAAAATTTCACATTTTATATCTTTATATGACAAATTTAAAGTAAAAAAAAGAAATGGCTAAAGGTCGACAGAAAGAAAACTATTCAGATCAAAAAAAAAGTAACCGAAAAGAACATGTATTGAAATTAAAGTATGATTTCTTCTTATTTCTTCATTGATATACTTTAACTTTATGTGAATACTTTAATCTTAATTTTAAGATCGTCTGAAACTTCTGAAACTGGTGGATTAGTATTCCCAGGTGTTGATACTGCATTTAAAGCTCTTCTCTCAGCTCGATTTTGTTCAGCAATTTGGTCACAAATTTCTGATTGTGATGAAACATATAATTATTGGGAACCAATGCATTTTTTAGGTAAATATAAAAAATGTATATAAAATATTAGTTTAATAATTTTATTCAATAATATATATAATATAATATAATACAATACAATACAATACATTTCCTCATCAACACACCTGGTCAGTGTGGTATGACCAAATCCTAGTAAGAATAACTTTCAGTGAGGTTTCTGCCTAGCATTGGGCTGATATAAGATGATATAATGCATATATTTATATATATCAATACATATATAAACACACATGTAATTTATATGCATATTACATATAGTTCATTTTTTAGTATTTGGAAAAGGTATGCAAACATGGGAATATAGTCCTCAGTTTGCTTTAAGATCTTATATGTATTTATTAGTTCATGCAACACCTGCATATATTTATCATAAATTGTTTCAACCAAATCCATTACTT
The DNA here is from genome assembly GCA_029203775.1 of Neoneuromus ignobilis. NCBI lineage: Eukaryota > Metazoa > Arthropoda > Insecta > Megaloptera > Corydalidae > Neoneuromus > Neoneuromus ignobilis. The sequence goes on from CP092095.1 coordinate 19,291,800, forward strand.
ATATTTTATTTTATTCGATGTTTATTGGGTCTGGCATGTACATTTTCAGAAGTTTATTTCTATAAGTAAGTAAAAATATTTATATCATTTAAGAATTCATTGTATATATAATCAATTTATTTACTTTCAGAGCTGTATGTCGAGAATTTGGTGTTCATGTAGGTCGTATGATGTTAGCATTTCAATTATTTTCAGCAGGAATGTTTATTTCTAGTACAGCCTTTTTACCTTCATCTTGGGCTATGTATGCAAACACTGCTGCCATTGCTGCCTGGTGGCAGAGACGTTACCCATTAGCTGTATTTTTTATTGCACTGTCAGCTTTATTGGGTAAATTATTTTTATTTTATTATATTGTGTTAGTAATGTTACTATATATATATATATATATATATATATATATATATATATATATATATATATTTTAGGTTGGCCATTTGCAGCTTTATTAGGCTTACCAATTGCTTTTGATATGCTTATTTTACATCGTTATATAAAAAGTTTCATTCAATGGAGTTTCATATCTGCTGTGACAATTTTGGTTCCGATGGTTGTTTTTGACACTCTTTATTATGGAAAATTTGTTATAGCCCCTTGGAATATTATAAAGTATAATGTTTTTGGAGATAATGGACCAGATATTTATGGGACAGAACCTTTATCATATTATTTAATAAATGGATTTCTAAACTTCAATGTTGTTTGGGTAAAATTCTGCATATTTATATATATATATATGTTTAAATGAAGTTATTACTACAATAAATTATATATCTAATATTTATTTTTCAGATTTTATCACTTGTCACTCCATTTTTTTTATTATTATCATATATTTTTATACCTGTTCAAAAACGAGGCAATTACAGTATACCATATGCTGTTTCTCTTGCACCTTTTTACTTATGGTTAATTGTTTTTTTTTATCAAAAACACAAAGAAGAAAGGTTATTTATTAACTTTTTTTTATAAATGCATTTGTATGTTTGTATGTGTGTGAGTGTATATATATATATATATATATATATATATATATATATATATATATATATATGTATATATATGTATACAGATTTGTATAAATATATAAAAAATTTCAGATTTCTTTTTCCAATTTATCCAATGATATGTTTATGTGGAGCTATTTCTCTTGATTCTATTCAGAAACTGTGGTTTCGTGCCCAAAGTTATTTAAAATCTGTTCCATCAGGCACACATTATTTAAAAAATACATCATTTTTTATGTTTGCTGCAATTATTATGTCATCTTTCTTAGGTATGTATTAAGTATATGAACATTCTAAATATAAACAAAAAAAGAATATGCAATGGATTATAAATAACTTTTATTAAAATTAATGCTACTATGTGAATAAATTACACTTAAGTAATAACTTTGTAATTAATATAATCTTATTTATTTCAATAACAATGTAATAATATATTTTCTTTAATGTTATTTCAAATTTATTTTCATTCTTTAATATTCAATTTAATAGTGCAAAATTAAAATATATTGTTTATAATTTTTTTAAAATAATTAATTTTTAAAATATTTAAATAGGAATACATTTAATATGAATTACTTATAGTATATTACAATGTACATTAAATGTTTATTCATTTTCAGGCATTACAAGGATATTAGCATTATATCATAACTATCATGCACCTTTTGATTTAATGATGGAATTAAACCGTTTTTCTACTGAGAAAGTAATAACAAATAATTTAGAAATAAATGTATGTTTTGGAAAAGATTGGCATCGCTACCCAAGTTCTTTTTTTCTACCAAACACAAATTGGAATGTCCGTATCATAAAATCTGAATTTGATGGAATGCTACCTACACCTTTTATTGAAAGTGAAAATTCTACTCAGTTAATCCACAGCTATTTTAATGATAAAAATTTAGAAGAGCCTAGTTTGTATTTTAATGTCAGTAAGTGTACATTTTTACTGGATTTGGATTTAGAAAAACCTACTGCTTTGGAACCAAATTATTCGTTTCAAAAAGATAAGTGGTCTGTTTTAAAAATGTTACCATTCCTCAATGTAGAAAAATCACATTCATTTTTCCGTGCTTTTTACATTCCATTTTTAAGTGAAAAGTTCATTACATACAGCAATTTTTTTTTATTACAAACAAAGTCTAAACCAATAATTTTGTAATAATAGTACAATCATTTCTTATATATACATACATATATATATATATATATATATATATATATATATATATATGTTTGCGTTTGTTTAGTATATATGTATATGTTTGTTTTACTAGTAGATATACATAGTTACAAATGACATTTTTATTTATATAAATCTTTTATAAACTATAAAAGATTTATTTACAAACTATAAAAATTTATATAAACTATAAGTATATAAAAAAGAAGAAAAAATATACTAAATGTGTAATGTATGAAGTAGTGTATTGCTAAGTTCAAATAAAATATGTATTGTTGTGATAAAATATATAATTAAAATTAAAAATTAATGTGCAATAAGGGAAATTATATCAAGTGTACATTTGTATGAAATAAAAGCATTCATTTAATTACTATTATAGAAATGTGTATTTATATATTTATACCACCCTAATATATATATATATATATATATATATATATATATATATATATATATATATATATATATATATATATATATATATATATATATATATATATATATGACTGAAGGTGTATATATATATATATGCATATATGTATATGAATATATATGTAAACAGTCATGTATTTAAAAAAAATCAAAGCAAGGAATGCTTTGATGTATATATTTAAAAAAAAACAATACATGTCATAAAATTTAGTTTCTAGTGAAATGTGTCCTATTTTTTAATATGTATGTTCAAACACAATGTGTAAATTTTCATATTATCTAGTAAATGTAACATATTTTTTAAGTTATTTAATATTTCAATTGTAAAGATTTACATTAAAAATGTAATATACATTTACATTGTTGATATTAATTAATCATTAAAAATGACCAATTTCACAAACAAAAATGGAGATTTTTTTATTAAAAATAATTACATTGACTATGAAATAAACTATGATAACCCTTACTTAAAAAAATCTGTACTTTATCGCAACCGAAAAAAATCTTTTAAGAAATTCACATATAAATGTCTTGAATTATTAATGGAGATACTTTTTTGGATACGTATAACTAATACTTTATCATACTGTACAGGTATAAACTCTAATTAAATATAATATACTTAATAAATAACTTTTATATTATTTTAGTGACATATATAGAAAAACCACGTAAAATAATGATTAAAAAAGAATTAAATCTTAATGAAAACTATATAATAGAACCAGATTCAATTTCTTATTTAGATATTAATGATTAAATTATATTATTTACGTTAGATAAAAAAAGATAATAGCTATAAATAAAATGTTTTAAACAAGCTGATTTCTACAGGAAATTATTTTTTAATAAAAGTTAATATAGAAAATAAAAATATTACTCAAATATGGTTATTATTAATTTATTATATATATATATGTATATAATATAATTTTATTGCTATAAATAATTATTAATTTTTGTAAATAATATTTTAATAAAATAATAAATAGAAAAAATTAATATTGGTTTAAAAGGAAAAAAAACTTAATTCTTTACTTTAATAATGTATATATATATATATATAAATGTGTGTGTTTTGTGTATGCATGCATACACACATTTTACATAAACTATATCATACTTCATAGAACTAAATTCTAGTAAAATAGTATTCTATGTAGACAAATTTAAAATAAATAACCACATTGACCGAATTTAATTTTTGGTTATGTTTATATTTTAATTAATAATTTAAATCTGTAATAATATAAAAAAATAATTAAAATTGATGTAAATGAATAATATCAGTGTTATTTTTAAATAATAGTTGTATATATTTAATCATAATTGATTTTTTGTAATCAAATCACATTACAATGAAGTTTGGATACAAGGTGTATTTTAATATGTATGTATTTTTAAAAAGTATGTCTAAAATAATTATTTATTTACAGTTCTCTAATCTATTGGGAACAGTATATAAAGAAGGAAATCTTGTCTTTACCAATGATGGAAACTCGTTAATTAGTCCTGTGGGAAATAGAATAACAATATTTAACTTAAAATTGTAAGTGTATATTGTAATTGAAACTAATTAATATATGGTTTCACAATTTATAGCGAGTTACTAAATAAATTTAATCCTTTTATTATAAGGTAGGAAGTATTTTACAAATAATGTTTTCTTTTTAGAAATAAATCCTATACTCTGCCTATAGAAAGTAGGTATAATTACACATCATTGTCTTTATCTCCTGATGGATGCATATTACTTGCTATAAATGAAGGTATTTTTTTTTTATATATATATATATATATATATATATATATATATATATATATATATATTGTACTAACCATTTATAAATATTTATAGAAGGAGAAGCACATTTAATAAGTTTAATATCCCATATGATAGTACAACGATATAGATTTAAAAGAAAAGTAAATGCAGTAAAGTTTAGTCCAAATAGCAAACATTTTGCTGTTTGCAAAGAAAATAAAGGTAAATTCTTTTAAAATTAATAAAATCCTTTATTCACAACTAGAAATCATTTTTTTTTATCAAGAAGCAAGCAATAAATAAATTATTTATATATATATATAATTTATAATTTTTTAAAAATATTGGATAGTAATACATGTTATTTAATTTTAGTTTTAATTTTTAAGACACCTGGTGTCTATTCTGGTGAATACAATTCTTTTATTATGGAACGAGTTTTTCATAATGCTTATGATGAAACTACATGTTTAGATTGGTCTTCAGACTCTAATATTTTAGCTGTTGGTTCTAAAGATACTTCAGTAAGACTATATACCTTAAATAAGTATGTATTCACATGAAACAAATGTATTGCAATTTGTATATATATTTGTATATATGAGATTCCAATTCACAATATTTTTTTAGATATAAAAATTTCAAAAATTATGCTTTAGGCAGTCACACAGACAGTATTGTGGCATGTTTCTTTGAAGATAAGACATATGATATTACAACTATTAGTAAAAATGGTCAGGCATGTGTGTGGGAATGTAACATTGAACCAGAATCTCTTATTATAATTAATGAACAACCACCAACAAAAAAACAAGTCAGTGAAATTATTTTTAAATAATTTATAGCGTAAAGCATATTTTTGTTTGTATTTAATTTTAGTAAAAATATACTTCCAATATTGTTAGTTATTATAAGAATTAGTTAAATAATAAACATTTTAGTGTGATGATATTGATTCTGAAGATGATATTGGAAAAGAAAATGAAAACAATGCAACAAAAAATGAGATTGAAGTGATAGATGATAAATCAGTTAAAATGAATTTTAGTCGACTTTGTAGACATTATTTAACAGATTCTTTGAAAAAAGAAAATAGAACTGTTACATTAACATCTGCTGCATATCACAGGCAAACTAAGATCTTAGTAACAGGTAAACATCGGCGTTTTTTTTCTTTTTATACATATTAAACTAAATTATTTACAAATAAATTAAAGTTAGTTTGTGATGTATTTTTTTTTATATATATAAATTTTATATATATTTTATATATATATATATATATATATATATATATATATATATATATAAATGTAAAATACAGACTTTAGTTATTTATTTTGTGCATAGGTTAAAAAGATAATCAAACAGTAAAATAAAATGAAATATTTTCGTAAAATGAAGACTAATTTTTTTTATAGGATATTCTACAGGCGACTTTTTTTTACATGAATTGCCAGAAATGAATTTGATTCATTCATTAAGTATTTCTGAAAATAAAATAAGTGCAATTTCAATTAATGCTACTGGTGATTGGATTGCCTTAGGTTGTTCTAACTTAGGACAACTTTTAGTTTGGGAATGGCAAAGTAAGTTATCAGTGATATTTATATTTTAGTAATTAAATTAGACTCAAAAAATTGAATTTCATTCTAGGTGAAACATATGTAATGAAACAACAAGGCCATGCAAATAATATGTCTTGTGTAGCATATTCTACTGATGGTCAATATATTGCAACTGGAGGTCATGATGGAAAATTAAAACTGTGGAATGTTTATTCAGGTTTTTGTTATATTACATTCAGTGAGCACACTGCACCTATAACAGGTGTAGCATGTTGTGCAAATAAAAAATTTATAGTATCTTGTTCATTAGATGGAACGGTTAGAGCTTATGACATTATTAGGTATATTAGTCTATTGTTCATTATTAATGAAAACTATAGTAAAAAAATGTATTTTATGTAGATATCGTAATTTTCGTACACTGACGTGTTCAAAGCCGACACAGTTTTCTTGTGTAGCCGTTGACATTAGTGGAGAGTTCATTGCTGCTGGTGGGCATGATGTGTTTGATATATTTTTGTGGTCTGTAAAAATGGGACAACTACTAGAAGTATTATCTGGTCATATAGGTCCTGTAGTAAGTATTATTAAAAATTATTTAAACTTATAGTGATTTCAATACAATTTTTGTATATTTTTTTACTTTAGTGTAATTTAATATTTAATCCAAGCAAAATGAGCAGTGCTTTGGCATCTGTATCTTGGGATAAAACATTAAAATTATGGAATGCTTTAGAACATGGATCTCAACATGAAACAGTTGAATTATGTTCTGATGGTATTTGTGTGGCATACAAACCAGATGGAGAAGAGGTAATTATGTATATAGTTACCTATAATTAAATTTAAATAACTTTTTAAATTTCATTAAATGTTTATAATTTTAAAATAATATTTTTAATGTCAACAAATTTTATTCTTTTATTTTGTATTTAGGTAGCAGTAGCAACATTAGATGGACAAATATCAGTTTTTCATGTTCGGACTGCAACTCAAATAGCATCTATTGAAGGGCGAAATGATTTAGGTAGTGGAAAATCTGAAACAGATCTAATATCTGCTAAACAGATATTAAAAGCTAGGTGAGATATTTTTTTTAAAAAATAAATTTATTCTTATATATAAAAATATATGTATTAATATTATTTCAACATTAATTTGCATTCTTAATAATAATATTTATTAAAGTTGAATTTTTTTCTAATAATTAAGTTAATTATACTATAGTTAATTTATCTTAATTGTGATATTTATATATTACATATTCTCTAGATATAATTTTTTATATCTCAATTATTTAATTAAAAGTTACAAATCAGTATGCATATGTGTATGTGAGTGTGTATGTGTGTATGTATGTATATATATATATATATATATATATATATATATATATATATATATATATATATATATATATATATATATATATGTATATATAAACATACATACATTTGTTGTAATTTTTTAAAAAATATACATTATTTTTAGGTCTTTTACAACTATTTGTTATTCAGCTGATGGAGAATATCTTTTAGCTGGAGGGCAATCAAAAAACGTTTGTATTTACAATGTTAAAGAAGCAATGTTAATAAAAAAATTTGAAATAACTCAAAATCGATCTTTAGATGGTTTAGATGTAAGTTTTATGTATTAGAGTATTAAAGTTTCATCTTAATATTTTAAAAACAACAGTAATGACTTTAAAAAATAAAGTTTAAGTATATGATCATTGTTTAATGTCAATTTAAGCATGATTATTTGAAAAAATTGCACAAATTATTTTATTTTTTTTTTTAAAAATGATTGAAATTTCCATACAAAAGAAAAATATATGTTAATAGGATTTTGTTAACCGGCGTAAAATGACGGAATTTGGAAATATAGCTTTACTTGAAAAAAGAGAAAATCTTGAGGGAGGGAATGTGACAGTGAAATTACCAGGAGTGAAAACAACTGATGTTGGCTTAAGAGATGTAAAACCAGAGGTATAAAATTGATATTTATTTTAATTAAATATTTTAAATTAAATCAAAATTCAGGTGCGAGTTTTTTCTCTACAATTTTCACCAACGGGTGAAGCATGGGCAGTAGCAACAACAGAAGGTCTTTTAATTTATTCTTTGAAACAAAATGTTATATTTGATCCATGGAATATAAATGTATCTATCACACCAAATTCTGTAAAAGAAACTTTTGCCAAAGAAGAATATGCTAAGGGTATTTTCATTTGACTTATATTGAAAGTTTTCAATTTAAAATTAATTTATTTTCAGCTTTAATGATGTCATTAAATTTAAATGAAACTCAAATAATACAAGAAGTCATTGAAGGAATTTTACCTAAATATAGTAAGAGTATTTTTTACAATTTATATTTAAAATTTTATTAGTAGTATTCAATTAAACCATTTTTATGTTTAAAGTTAATTCAGTTATTGAATCAATACCAGAAACATATATAAATCGACTTCTTAAATTTATAATATCAACAATAGAATCTTCTCGACATTTGGAATTTTATCTCCAATGGATTTTTAACATATTAAATAAACATAATTCTTCAATTCTTCCAACAACATTAATTGCTTTACATCGAATTTTGCAACACAAATATGAAATTCTTGCTAAAATGTAAGTTTAAATTATATTATAATTATCTAGTAAGTGATCATAAATTGTTTTCATTTTAGTTGTGATTTTAATAAGTATACAATGAATTATATTTTAACTCAGTCTGAAAGTGTACGATTAAAAAAAATAAAAGAAGAAATGATAGATGATTCTAATAGTATAGATGAAATAGAAATGTTAATGAATTGTAATGAATAATAATTTTAATTTTTGTTTTGTATATTGTTTTTAATAAAGACATATTTATTACTTAATATAGATTTTTAATGTGTTCATATAGTTATTTTAGAAAGTAATATTACTTGAAAAATATAAATAAAAAATAAACATTTGTAAGAAAATAAAACTGATATTTAACTATGATTTAAAAATTACAGTAAATAATTAACATTATTTGAAATGAATTTGGCATTTGAATATAAATTTTTAATATAACAAATATCAAAAATGATATAGTAATTAATTATAAATTAAAATCGAATACCTTTGTATAAAAAAGTTAAATATTTAAAATGTGATATAAATATATTCTTTAAATACTATTAAATAAATAAATCTAAAACACTTGAATAGGTTAATTACGTTCGAGTATGAAACTGGAACTTTTTAATGACTTTTTATAAATAGTTATTAATTCATTAAAGGGTACAATAATGTTTTCATTCGAAAAAATATGCCGAACTTGTTTGATGGAAAAAATAGATATGTATCCTTTATTTAATGCAGAATTAGATACAATGTTAATGGCATGTACTTCTGTTAAGGTAATGTTTGTATAATTATATATTAATATTCTTTAAATATTTGAATAGATTTTTTTTCGGAAAGAGTGTATAAGCATATATAATGTAAACATAAATTTATTAAAATATATATACACACACACACACACACATATATATATATATATGTGTGTGTGTGTGTGTGTGTATGCATGTATGCATGTATATATGTTTGCTTATAAAAATATAAGTATTTAATTACTGACAAAGTTTATATAAATAAATAGTTAGCAAATTTTAATACTGATTAATATGAATATGTTTAAATGTATAAAACGTATAAACATAAATTTCAAAAGTTATTTTTTAAATATTTAATGAAATTTTATTTTTAAATCTATAATAAAAAAACATAAACAAGTGTACAATTTTTTAGTTAGTAATAAATGATAATTTGCCTCAAATAGCTAAGGCAAACAATAATTCTAGGTAAAAGAAGGAGATGGTTTTCCAAATCAAATATGCTGTCAGTGTGTTCTTGCAATAAGTAAATCTTTTATGTTTAAAAAAACTGTAGAAAAGTCTGATTTTACTTTAAAAAAATGTCTAGAAAAATCAGAGCAATGTATAAAAGAAGATTCAATAATGTTCCGTAAGTTTTAATTTTATGTAAATAAATATTTTTATATGTAGTTGTTATTAAAACATCTGTATAAATCTGTATTATATACATTATTTAAATATGTTTTCATTGTGTTAAGAAAAATATAATATTTTTCAGCTCACAAACAAATAGATGAAAGTAATCAAAAATATAAAAATATAGAAATTGAAACAGATTCACTTGTGGATACTTGTAAAGAATCAAATATTATATTTAATCTAAATCTGTCATCAAATATTGATGTAAGATATTTGATATTTCAATAACTTTTTAAATATTTATTTTTTTTTATTAATTTTTATAGAATCAAAATATTACATCAAATATTAGTGAAACTAAAACAATAGAACAAATAGATGATTCCAAATCAAATACGGATGACAATACCTGCATGTCAAGTGAAAATAAAGATTTTGAAAATGATGATTTGCAAACAGAATCTGAATTAAATAAACCTTTTTCCTCTGAAATCATAAATGACTCTATTGAAGTAAATAAACATATTTCATCAGAAAAGTCATTCATTGAGTGTAGTCTGTGTGAACGAAAATTTAAATGTATGTAATAATAGTAACATAAACATTATCAGAAGTTCATTACTCTTATTTTTATTTCATAATTTTATACCACAAGTATGAATTTTCTGTTATTATATTTTTGTTTATTTCAGTTTATTTTCTAAATACTTTTTTATGAAAATTAAGCATGTGATTTCAATAATATTTATTTCTTTTTTTAATCTTCCTTATAATTTCTTATTTTTACTTTTATTTTTAAAACTATTTATAATTTTGATTAAACACATATGTCTATTAATTTAAAAATAATTGTTAACAATTTTTACAAACACTTGTTTGACAATGATTTACTATTGAATCAAATTTATTGTTAATTTAATCACACATCATATGAACACTAAATATATATACATTATATATATATATATGTGTGTGTGTAAATATATAGTTGAATCTATAGAGAAAATTAACATTTTTTGTAGATAGAAAAGATCTTAAACTACATTCAAAATCAGAACATTACACAGCAAAAGGTTATATGTGTGAAGTATGTGGGAAATATTTTAAATTAATATCTACATTAAAAAACCATTTCAGAACACATGGTTTTAGTGAAAAAACAAAAAACTGTACTTTATGCAGTAAGCGATATTATGATGCTGGTGATTTAATGGTAAGTAATTATTGTATTACTAATAGTTTAATTTTTTATTTATAAATGAAGATGTGAATTTTTCTTTTAATTGTTATATATTTTATTTTCAAAATTATTCTTGTTATTCAAATATTTGTACATTTTTGAAAAAAATAAATATCTGTTTAATAAAATGACAATAATAAAAAAATGTAATTAAATTTATAACATTAATATTATTGTTGATAAGTCTACTTTCTAGATAAACATATTGTTATAATGTATTAACTATCCATGTATTGATATAATTATAAATCTGTGTTTAATCTCACATTAGAATAGGATAAATAATTAATACTTCATTAATACATTCATATTTCTTTAATAATAAATTTCATCATTTGTAGTGACTGTTATTATTACATTATTACAGATACATATGCGAAAGCATACAGGTGAACAACCTGTAATATGTAAAATTTGCAATAAAAAATTTGCTGATCCAAGAAGTCTTGTGAAACATAATAAAATACACACAGGTATAGTCTAATGTTTTTAATTTTTTTTTTTTAATGTTTCTATATATATATATATATATATATATATATATATATATATATATATATATATAGTGAGAAATCTTCATCCATTTATGTATAAAAAAAATATTGATGAAGGTAATGATTTTGTATTATATACACATATTTATTATAAGAAATTAAATAATGATTGTATTAGTAAATTTGCTTATTTTTTTTAAATAGGTGAAAAAAACCATGAATGCAATATATGCCATAAGCGATTTATACATTCTTACACTCTAACAGCTCATCGTCGTACTCATACAGGAGAAAAACCTTTTATTTGTTCAACATGTGGGTATGCTTGTACAACATCTACTCAGCTTACATTACATAATAGAACACATACTCAGGTAAATAAAACACATTAGTAAACAATGTTACTATTTCATTCCTTTGTAACCTTTCTTCTTAATTTATCTTTATGTAACAATGAAATGAATAATTTTTCAAAATATGATTTTTTATATTAGGAAAAACCTTACAAATGTGGAACATGTCCAAAAGCTTTTGCTAGCCGAGGTGGCCTTACTACTCATCAAATGACTCATACAGGTGAACGTAAACATGTTTGCTCTATTTGTGGTAAAGGATCTCGTACTAGTACTGACCTAGCATCACATATGAGGACACATACAGGAGAAAAACCATACGCTTGTAGATTACCTCAGTGTACTAAACGATATAAAACACATAGTCAACTTAGTGCCCATATGCGAACTCATACAGGTATTTTTTGTTTAATTATTACATTATTAAGGTATTTATGTATATATATGTATACTCTCATATATATATATATAAAGTTATTATTTTTTTTAGGAGAAAAGAAACATGAATGCACAGTTTGTGGAAAAGCTTTTGCTGATACTACCCAACTTAAAAGTCATACTAATATTCACACTGGTGTAAAACCTTATATATGTTCTGTTTGTGGTCATAGATTTACACAATCAGGTTCATTATATACACATATGAAAGGCCATAAAAAACGAATGCAAATGTTATCAAATACTAATTCTGAAAATTTATTATAATGTACGTTATAAACAATGAACTGATAGTTTTATATACAAATATGTAAATACTTGAGAATCATATGTAAGGAAATATATATTAAAAAAGACAATATGAAAATTTAAAATATCAAGATTTATTTTATTTTGAAAATTTAAATCAAAATACTAATTGTTTATATTAATTTTTGATTCATTACCCAATATCAAGAATGAGCTATAATTAAACATTAAAAACTATAGGCATGTATGTTTTTGTATGTATTATATATGCTGATTTATGTAAAATGTTTAATTACTTTATTTTGTATAACCTAAACTTGTCACTACTAACATTAAAGACCGTTAAAATAAACCTCTGTTACACTGTATCTATATGAAACAATTTTTAAGACATTCAATTTAAATTATAGTCATTTTATGGTATTTTAATTTGAAATTAAAAATTTTCGAAAAGAATAATATTTTTATCATTATTTTATTCCAGTTAACAAAATATATTTTCAGTTTTATTTAAAAATGCTGCAAATAATTTTTTTTCAACATTTTTTTCAGTAATAATAAAATGAATTGATCAATTTTTTACTACAATATTTATTATTTTATATTCCAACGAACAATAATTTATTGGTTTAAAAGCGATTTATATTAATAGAACATGTATTCATTGAAAGTTCACAATAAATATTTATTTCTTAGTTTAGGAATGATTTTAGATTATCAATTTATGATGTTATATTGGCAATATGTAAATTTTTGAAAATGTAACTCTCTTAAGAAAACAGGTTAGAAAAACTAATTTCTTATTTTAATTACTTGATTGTGATTGTTTCATTTCATTTTATTTTTTATTTATGAATAAAGAATCCTGTAAATCTGGAAGTCAAAAAAGAAAATATGATAGCTGCATCTGATCCTCAGGTAATTTTTAAAAATATATCCTAACATTCTATTTGATTTAGTACATATTTTATAATATGTTAATAAATATGTATTAATAAAATATGGAATGTATTTTTAAATCATCTCATTATAATTAGGAGTTTATCCCGAGTGGAAGGCAGCGAATATGCAGACATCCAGGAAATGTAAATCCTCTTCCTATTCCTGCAAGTCTTGCACCGGAATCATTTCTTTTACACCATATGCAACGCATTACAATATCTGAAACAGAACCTTCTGAATGGTGGATAATGAAAGAGTCATTAAATAAAGAATCTGATTTTTGTGATTGTAACAGAACAGTTTCCAATGATTTCTATAAAACATCTGATTATATAAGTAGCAAATCATCAAGTTATGTCACATCTGAAACATCATCTTACAACTGGAAAAATTCAAATACAAATACTCCAACTCATTTAAATAGTTTTTCTGATAATAATGTTTCTAAATTTTCATTAGATAGAAGTCGTGTTTCTAGTGATAATGAGATAAAAAATGAATCCAAATTGAGTGATATTTCAAATAAAATATATCAAAATTCTTCTAGTTTAGTTAATCAGAATTTCATTAGTAATAAATTTAAGAATCTTTCATGTGGTATTGAAGAAGAACTTTATATTAAAGGTAGTACTGCTATATGGTCAAAAGGGTTGCTTGCACCTAATACAACTCTCAGTTTAAGTGAATCACGTGTTACATTGTGTTGTTATACAATGAGTAGTACTATAAAACATGCTTTATGGTGTGTTTTCCATTCACAACAACCAAATTTTTTTAATGTAGATAATTTTGAAACTCAGAAAACTGATGGAATATGTAAACTTCTACGTAGTATTTGCTTAATAGATTCTAATAATATGAGAATATTCACAGAAAGTGGTGAAGATTTTGTTACAAATCTACAGTTTCAGATCTCAAGTGTCTGGAATACTAGATATGGTATTTTATTAGAACGTGATGTTCAGTTACTAAATAGACCAGAGTCAGAAATTAGTGAAAAGATTTTGGAAATGCCAAATTCGATTTTTTATTCTCTAGCTTATCCATTAAATGAAATAATACCTATTCTTATTCGCCGAGGAACATCTAGTCCAAAGCTATGTCAGGATTCTTCACAAAAAGTAGTGTTTACCAGTGTGAATCCTAGTTTATGTATGTTGTATGATAGTAATACAGGGTTACATAGTGTTTATTTATTACGTAAAATTAAATTAGAAGAAACTCAAGATTTCATGGATAGTGCATCAAAAATTTCAATGATGACAAGTAATAATTCATTAAATTTAAAAGTAAGTGAATTTATGGTACTTAATATCTTATAATTTTTTTAAATAATAATTAATTATTCTTTAGATGCAACAAAACTCATTCAAAGGAAGTCAGGTATTAAATGTACCATCAGCTGCTGCTAGTCCATTTTGTAGTCGTGCTCCTAGTATATCAAGTTTGACCAGTTTACAAATATCTCGAGGTTTAAGTCCAATGGCTAATATAAGGTATTAAAAAATAATGTTTATACTGTAATGTCAAAAATTTTGAATAGTATTGATATATTTCACATAAATGAACTATTACCTCAATACTACAAGATATTGAAAAAACATTCAATAATTATTTATTGATCCTTTTCTATGTTCATAAGCCGAGGCACATTTTGATGACAATGTCATCATCATTAAAGTGCTGCATTATAAAATCAGATTATATATTGCTAATGTTGATGGCATGAAATTCACATCAGCTTATGAATAATATAATTGAACAATTAATAACTACTTGTATTATTAGGATATAATTCATTTATGTAACAGTGAATTCGCCAGTTTCAGAACAGTATAAAAAATTTAAAACTAGTTATGTAGTATGTGTAGTGATGTTTTAAAGTATAAGATTACATAGGGGAAATATATATATATATATATATATATATATATATATATATATATATATATATATAAAATCTAGTTTTAATTTTTTTAAAATAATAGTATGAAATAATAAATTAATGAAATTTTTTTCTATATTTTAGTCGATGTCAGTCACCTTGTGCATCACCATATTTAACTAGTAACATGCGATTTAATTGTTCCATAAGACTTCAACAATCATCAAACATGAATACTTGTACAAGTACAGGAATGAACACAACAATGAATTTTCAATCAAATATTGTACCCGAATTGTGTCTTGAGCATATTTGGTCTGAAACTTATGGGACTACAAAGTATGTTTTTTTTAGAAGAAATGTAAAATTGTATATTCTATTTTGCATTTGTTTTAATTGCGCAAGAAAATTTATAGATAGTGATTTAAATGATTTTTAATTTCAGGGAAATTAATTCAATTAATGGACCAGCAACTAAAGTTTTTCTTTCTTATGATTTAATAGATCAAGCTTATTTGTGTTATTTAATTCCAACTAAGTTGCAGTTAAAAGTTGCTCGAATGGAACAAGCAAATAACTCTCAGTTAATAATAGGAATGACTGTGAACATTGCAGCTAAATCTGCTATTGCTATTCCAGTAAATATTTTTTATTATATTTGTTTTTATTTTTCTGATTTTTATAAAAAAAACATTGTAGTTTTAAAATAAGGAAATTCTAAATTATGTTAATATAGTGTAAAAATTTGAACTAAATATTATATTTAATAATAGTATATAAATATTTAATAAAAAATAATAATCATTGATTTCAGCATCTTCATTTAATGGCTATTATTGAACCAGAAGGTCACATTATTTTATATTCCGGTTTAACCATATTAGGAAAACTTCATGTGGCAGGAATTGTTCCTGGTCTTGGTACATCACCATTTTTAACACAAAATATCATTCAGACAAATATAAGTACACCGTTTCCAAGGTAATTTAATGTTTTTTTAAGTTCCAAATGAGATTTTCTTTAAAAAATTGGTGAAAAATATTTGAATATCATAAAATCATATATTATTTCATTTTTATATTTCTGAATCAGCATTAGTAATAATCTTAAATCAGTTTTTTAAAATATGTTGTATTTAGAACATTATATTTAAATTAAATATTTTTAGACGTAGCAGTTTATTACCTAATTATAATACACCAGAAGTACGATTTGATGATTCTGTAAGTTTACTGTCACCTGTGCATCCAACACAGATTCAGATAGGTCGTTCACCAATTTTTTTAACTGAAGAAGGTATATATTATAATTACAAATTGTTAATACGTTTGTATTTTATATCATAATTGTACATATATATATATTTATATATATATATATATATATATTTATATATATATATATATATATATATATATATATATATATTTATATATATATATATGTATATATATTTATGTAGGATTATTATTCTTATTAATTTAATTGATTATTACATTTCATTTTGGTTATATATTTATAGGTTTGGGAAGAACAAATATAACTTTATTACGAGATGCAGTGTTTGATCGTATAACTCTTCAATATTCAGACGGAACTTGCTATCGTGTTCGTCTTCCATCCTTGTCAGTAGACTCCTTAACAACCACTTGTTTAATAGCTTTACAACACTCATTACATAAAGATTTAGCTTTGTTATTAATTTCTCGGTGGTATACTGTTAGAAATGCTCCTGGCCCTATTGATATATCAGCAGAACAAGAATGGAATTTATTTAGTGATTTATTACTTAGTAAGTAATTTAATAATTTTATTTATATCTATATATGTGTGTGTGTGTGTGTGTGTGTGTGTATGTATGTATGTGTATGTGTATATTTATATGTATATATATTATAAAAAAAATATTTTTTAAAGGTTTAATTGGATACAACATTGATCATTTGGAATTTGGCTCCAAATATAGACAGTCAAATTCTCCATCAGCACCAAAACGACAACGAACTTCTGCTGATGATTCAGACTGGCTTTATGTTCTTAAATCAGATGAAAATTTTGTTCTTTCAAATGGCTTAAGTGATTTGTTAGGAATTAATCTTACTTCTAATACTCAAGAAATTGATAGTGGGTCCATTACAACAGCACATATCAATTCAAATTCTCCTTTATTTACTCATTTACCATTGATTCTTTTTACTTTACATCTAGTATATGAAGAACTAAAATTATACTCCTTACGTTCAAATGAGTTACCATTATTAGTTCAATTATTACATCTTTTAGCTTCTGATTTAAGACTGAATCATTTTCTTGTGCATTATTGGTTAGATTATCCAAATTTATGTTCTTTGAAATTGAATAAAAGTAAAAGTCAAGTGCATACTAACGATTTATCAAAAATGACTCTAATGTCATTTATGGATAAACATCCTGTTAATATAATGAAACAAATAAATAACATAATTTCTGGAAAGACAACAAAACCTTACCCTTTTATAACTTCTGTGAATCAACGGAGCAGTCATATAATCCAGGTTTATTCAATTTTCATTAATATTATATAGAAATTTATGATTAATAGAAGTAAAATGAACTTTTTTAGTTAACTGCTATGATAATAGAAGGTCGACAGTATGCTGATAAATATATTGTTACAAAAAATTTAATAAAGCAGATTATTCCTCCAGGAAGTAGATTTAGTCCCCATGCATCTATTAATATAGATCGCGAAGGGTATGAACATTTAAATATTAAACAACGAGCTGTACTTTTTATGACTGAAATAGGTTTGTTATATTAATTTTGATATATAAATTAATGATACTAGTTTTATTATATTTTAATTAATAAAAATCTTAAAAATATCTAATTTTCTTAAATAACATTTTATAGGTTTCACCAAAGATGAACTTGAAAATCTACCACCAGGTATTAGTTTACTACTTTATGAAGTACTTTGGGAATGTCGAGAAAATCCACCATCTTGTTGGCCAATAGAAGCATATCATTTAATTCAGCGACCAGATCTGGCAGCTCAATTAAATGTACCACAAGTAAATAATTTGTTTTTTATAATAAAATATAATTAATTGTTTTATTGATATTTGTAATGAATAAATTTTATACAAGTGTTTATATATGTGGTGTGTGTGTGTCTATATATATATATTTGTATATATATATATATATACATATATATATATATATATATATATATATATATATATAAAGTAACATAAATTTGTATTTAGAAAAAGTCTTCAACTGTAAATAGACTTAATTCTGACGGAAAACTTCTTTTATACGCTGAACCAAGTCAGGAAGATATACATAATAATTTATTTATACGTAATTCAAAATCAGAGGTGGAAGATGGAATGGAACAAGTAAATAGATAAAATATAAAATGTTTAAAATAGAATTACATTTTTTATTAATATCTAGATGGATACTGAAGTATTGAGATTACGTTTCCCAAATGATAGACGTGTAGCAGAAGTCCGTCGTTTATTACAAAGTGCAACGCCTGTTACAATACGATTAATACAGAGACCTGAAGTAACAGATCATGATTTTATAGAAGAACAAGAAAGGCATTTGTTTTCCATATCTACTCGTACAATGGCCTTACCAGTTGGACGGTATTTTTTTTAACTTTTTTATTATTTTAAATGACAGTAATTAACAGTAATGAATTTCATTATACTTTTAAATTGACTTTGTGTTTTATATTTTTTTTTATATAAACATACACGCACGCATACATGTGTACACTGTGTGTATGTATAAATATTTAAAAATATTTTTTATTATTTAAACATATAAATGATTTTTTTAAACTTTCAGAGGAATGTTCACACTTCGTACACATTTACCAGTTATTACTGAAATACTTCCAATTCCACGTTTATGTTTAAGTGGTAAAGCTCCACCAAGAGGTACAGCAGTTGAATTAACACACATTGATACTCCTCCAAATATGAATCTTTGGCCACTTTTTCATAATGGTGTTGCTGCTGGTCTTAGAATAAGTCCTGAAGCAACAGATATTGATTCAACATGGATAATATTTAATAAACCAAAATTACAGGTTTATATATTTATATGTAAACTTATTATTATTACTATTATCATTGAATATATTTCAGAATAACCAAGAAACACCTACTGAGCATGCTGGTTTTCTAATGGCACTTGGATTGAATGGTCATCTTAAAAATTTAGCTGTTATGAATATGTATGATTATTTAGTAAAATTGAATGAAATGACAAGTTTAGGTCTTCTATTAGGTTTGTTTGATTAATAGTAAATTTAGGCCCAGTATAAAAATATTGTTAATTATAGTTATCTTTAAAATTATACTTTTTAGGTTTATCTGCTACTAAACGTGGTACAATGGACACTGCTACAACTAAAATTTTAAGTATTCATGTAGAAGCATTATTACCCCCAACTTCTATGGAATTAGATATTCCACAAAATGTTCAAGTAGCTTCTTTACTTGGTATTGGTCTTGTTTATCAAGGTTCTGGTCATCGACATATTACTGAAGTATTATTAGGTGAAATAGGTAAATATTTCTATTTTATATTTATCGGCATATTTTAAATAATGTTAATTTAAATATTAAAGGAAGACCTCCTGGTCCTGAAATGGAAAATAGTGTTGATAGAGAATCATATTCTTTAGCTGCAGGCTTAGCATTGGGTTTGGTGACCTTAGGACAAGGTGGAAAACAATTAGGTCTTTCAGATTTAGCTATAGCAGATACATTAAATTATTATATGGTTGGAGGAAATAAGAGACCATTGACAGGTAAATAATCAAATCTAAAAAAATAATAATAAAACTGTTAATTTTTTAAAGTAATATGTTCAAATTTTAGTTTTATTTAATACTGAAAAATTATATTAGGTCTATTCATGTTTTGTATAACTTCACTTTCATATTTCACAAATAAAATGAAAAATAACATAGAAACTAATCTGTAATCATTTTTTTCAAATTATTTATTTATATTTCAATTATTGTTTTGTTAAAGGTTCACAAAAAGAAAAGTATAAAGCTCCTTCATTTCAAATTCGTGAAGGACATAATGTTAATTTAGATGTGACTGCTCCTGGTGCAACACTAGCTCTTGGCCTTATGTATCTTGGTAGTGGTAGTAAAGCAATAGCAGATTGGATGCGTCCACCAGATACTCAGTATTTACTTGGTTTTGTCCGGCCAGATTTGTTGTTATTACGAGTTGTTTCAAGAGGTATAAATGTTTTATATACATACGTACACACATATTAAGTATTTGATTTGAAATATATTCTTTTTCTTAGCTCTGATTTTATGGGATGATATTAAACCAACTTCAGAATGGGTTGAAAAGCAAGTACCAGATGCAATTTGGCCATACTGTTTAGTAAAACCAGAACCAGATATGAATCCAGACATAGATTTTGAAGCAATGAAGTTAGTACTTCTTTTAAACAAAAATATTTTTTTATATTCAAATACTTTTATTTTTTAAGAATCTTTTACTAAACAGTCATATCTAAACAGATATGACTTGCTTATTTTATTAATTAGTAAATATTTTTTAGTTATATATATATATATATATATATATATATATATATATATATATATATAATACAGATTAAAATATCTTTTTCTATCTCTTACACAAAAACATGTAAAAAAAGTATCTTAATGTTTATATGAATTATTATAATTAAAATTTACTCATTTTGTAAATTACTTGATTCCTTTGTAATAAGTAATTTTTAATTATGTTTTTTAGCCAAGCATATTGTAACATTGTAGCAGGTGCTTGTTTTGCACTTGGTTTACGTTATGCTGGATCAGCAGACTCACAAGCATATAAAACTTTGTTATATTATGGCCATATGTTTACTTCATTAACAGGAAAATCAATTGCAGAATTAGCAGGAAAACCGACTATAGAAACTTGCCTCAATTTGATCATATTATCATTGTCAATGGTAAAAAGATATTTATATTAAAAGTTTTAAATAAAGTTAATTTAATGATAATATTTTTCTAATAGGTAATGGCAGGAACTGGTGATCTGTCAGTTTTACGATTAATTCGTCATTTAAGAAGAAGAGTTAGTCCAGCTAGTAGTGCTACAGTACCTTATGGTGCTCATTTAGCTTTGCATATGGCACTTGGGTTGTTATTTTTAGGTGCTGGCCGTCTTACACTTTCATCATCATGGCCAGCAGTAGCTGCTATGTTATGTGCATTTTTTCCCAAATTTCCTACACATAGCAATGATAACAGGTGATTATAAATTGTAAACATATGTTTATTATTTGCGTTAATGTAATTAACTTTTCTTTAGGTATCATTTGCAAGCATTTCGTCATCTATATGTATTAGCTGTTGAATTAAGATTAATAATTCCTCGTGATATATTAAGTGGTTCTGCCTGTTATGCTAATTTAAATGTTTTCACAATTGATGATAAAATTATTAAAATGAAAGCTCCATGTATGTTACCAGAATTATCTACTCTCACAAAAATAATTGTTGCTGATGATCGATATTGGCCCATTATTTTTGAAAAAAATCGAAATTGGGATCAACTACTGTATGTTATTAAATATTGTAATTATTATATATGCTTAAAAACTTTAGCGTATATGTGTGTGTATTTGCATTTGCAATTATAAAAAGAAAAAAATGTTCAATTCAAATCATAAGAGTAAATTGTTTTAAATTATTGATTATTATTTTTTTAGAAATTTATTGAAAAACTTTGGATCATTGGAAGTGAAACAAAAAGCTGGTTGTCTAAGTTATGTTGATGATCCTGTTGGCTCTCAAAGTTTATTAGCTCATTCAATAACCCAAACAAATTTTCCACCTTGGGATATAGATATTAAAGATATAAGTACATTTTCTTCTGAACCAATAGTTAAATATTTTATTGAACAGTTTCTTACATCAGATGAAACTCTGAGCTATTTAACATCAAATGAAGAAGAAATTAAATTACAAAAACTTTTATCAGCAATGATTTATGAGTGTGTTACAAAAGATAAATTGGTTATCTTTCCTGTTTGGATAACGCTTGTGAAGGTATAAAAAAATTGATTTTACACACATATGTACATATAAACACACACATATAATTATATATGAACTTAATATTTATTTGTGTGTAAATATATATTTAAAATATTATCTTACAGAATGTTAGTGCATTGAAGAAATCACCAAATTCGTCTATTATTTGGCAGTTAAAATTAATGAATTCTCAAATTGTAGCCAATTCAACAGGAAAATCTTTAATATCAGTAGAATCTGCCTTGTCATTACAACAACAAATGTGCATAATAATAGATTCATGGCAAAAAAATATAATACATCAATTACAAAGTTATATTAAAGGTAGTTATGTAAGTGATAAAAATAATATTGAAGATATGTTAACTAGTTATATTATTTTTTATGATATTCCATACAAATCAGATATAAATGTTAATACTAGTCTCCTTGAATATATAACTAAGATGAATTTTAATCCAAATATTTCTGTTACAACTGTAAAAAAAATAATTGAAATACTGTCTGTAGAACAATAATGATATATATTTAAAATAATTTGTATGTGTTATTTTGTAAATATTTAATTTGTAATAAAATTTATGATTAATATGTGTACTAATGTGTATCCTTAATAATTGTATACATTTTTTAATCTTAAATTTTGTTGAATACTTTTAGAAAGATAATGGTGAAAGATAAAATAAGTTGATTGAAATGTATTTGTACATAGTATAACAATTTATTTATTTATTATAGTAAATAATAATGATTATGTAAAAAGAATTGTATTACATTTTACATGGTTAATTATGCTATTTTTATATTTAATTATAATTTTTTGTTATAGAATTAATAATTATTGTGACATTATATACTTCATACATCATTTAACGTAAAATATTTTATTTTACTATAACTCGAATAACATTTCAAAAGCAATTTCAAAACAATCATTATGCCATTGAAAATACTTTTGGTGTTAATTTTTCTAAATTGGCAAATAGCCGCGTATGTTATCATAAAATATTTTGACATACGACTAAATGTCAAACAGTTTATACGTAAAAGTATTTTTGGAACATGATGGGTCAAAAATGAAATTGATTACACGTTATTGAAATTTATTGGCATAATTTAAGTGATCTTTCATTAGTAGTAAGTCTATTTCTAATAGAAATAAAAAATATATATCTAAGGTTATGTTCTTCGTATTTTTTTATAATGCTGTTGTGAAATTTGGGCATTGTGTTTTATTTATTTACATTTAATGAAAAATCTTTGAAATTTAAACATGTCAATGAGTTTAGGTACAGAAAATCCTTACGGTAATGGTTTATTATTCGCTGGCTTTAACCAAGATCAAGGTAATCAAGTTAAAAAGAATACAACTGAATAATTAATATCCATATTTTTTAACAGGATGTTTTGCTTGTGCAACTGAATCGGGTTTTCGAGTATATAACTGTGATCCTTTAAAAGAAAAAGAACAACAGGATTTTCCTGATGGTGGTTTAAGCTATGTTGAAATGCTTTTTCGTTGTAACTACTTAGCTCTTGTTGGTGGAAGTAAAAGACCAGTTTATCCTCCTAATAGAGTTATTATTTGGGATGATTTAAAAAAGCAACCAGCAATATCATTAGAATTTTCCGCTCCTGTCAAAGCAGTACGATTGAGAAGAGACAGAATTGTTGTTGTTCTAGGTTTATTTAACTTTTAGGATTTCTTTTAAAATATTAATTTGAAATTTATACTTTAGTTAGTTATTTAAATTGATTTTTTATTTACAGAAGGTGTTATTAAAGTATATACATTCACTCAAACACCTCAGCAATTACATGTTTTTGAAACAAGTCCAAATCCAAAAGGTCTTTGTGTACTTTGTCCTAACAGTAATAATTCACTTTTGGCATTTCCGGGTCGAAAAGTAGGTCATGTGCAGGTAAATAGAAATTTAATAGCGTATATTTTCATTTCTTATGAAAATTCATAATGTAAATAAAATCAACACATTTCATTTTCCAATTTTAGATTTTGAAGAAATGTTTTGATAATATCTAAATATATATATATATATATATATATATATATATATCTAAATATATATATATATATATAGTCAATATATTTAATTCTGACTAATATAGAATAATGTTTCTGAATATATGTATGTAAAATTTCAGGTAGTAGATCTAGCTAATACGGAAAAAGCACCACTTGATATAGTTGCTCATGAGGCATCTTTAAGCTGTATTGCATTAAATTTACAAGGCACTCGTCTTGCAACTGCATCTGAAAAAGGAACATTAATACGAGTATTTGATACTGCCACAGGTCATAGAATATCAGAATTGCGAAGAGGTGCACATGCAGCTACAATATATTGTATTAATTTCAATCATACTTCAACTTGTTTGTGTGTAGCATCTGATCATGGTACAGTACATGTTTTTTCTCTTGATGATCCAAAATTGAATAGACAATCAAGTCTTGCACATGCTACTTTTTTACCAAAATATTTTGCTTCAACATGGTCATTTTGTAAATTCACTGTACCCAATGGCCCACCCTGTGTTTGTGCATTTGGTACAGATCATAGTTCAGTTATTGGTGAGTTCTTTAATTTTTATGATTATGTATTATAGCTGATTTTATATATTAATATTTCATTTGTGAAATTTAATTATATAACTCAAAAACAATAATTATTATTGTTTCATATGTTATAATTAATGGAAAATATATAATTTTAATATTTTTGAGTAGAAAACAAGAATGTACTATTTCATTAATTTGTTTATATAACTTATCACAAATAATAATTTCTAATTTTCTGTTTTACTTTTGTACAAACATGTAATATATATATATATATATATATATATATATATATATATATATATATATATATATATATATATATTCATATAATAGTTTATGTGTGTATATATAAAAATATTTCTTTAAAAGAACAATAAAATTAGTTTAGTGAAATGTACTATTTATTTTTGCTGATTATGTATTTTTACATTTATTATATCATAAGTTGTTTAACATTGTTCTTACTTACAGTGATATGTGCTGATGGAAGTTATTATAAATTTGTCTTTAATGTCAAAGGTGACTGCTCATTAGATGTAAGTGCACAGTTTTTGGAATCTCCAGAAGAAAGAATGTAATTTTATAGTGCTCAGTTCTAAGGTCTGTTAAATATTTTAATATTAAAAATAAACTATTTAAGATAAAATTGCTTACATATTTTGTATATAATTGAATTTATATTAAAATTGATTTATTACTACTTATTTAAATAATATTACATTCATCAAATAGATGTGTTAAAGTTGCCATTAAGGGTTCCTTACAAGTATATGTATATATTTATAATGATATATTGTTTTATATTATAGCTATCTTATTGATTATCATAAATTTTAAATATGTTTAGATATATCAATAAAATGTCATATTCTTTAGATGGTTTTGTATTTTTTATGTGTATATATATATATTTGATATAATTGTTTTATTTGCAAAAAGTAATATTTTAATGTCAGCAGCTAATTATATTAAGTACTTGAGTGAATATTTCATTGTTGTTTACATAAACTTAATTTTTTTTAAAAAAAGGCTACTATGTATCACTGAGTTATAAAAATAAACGTTATATATATTTTTAAAAATATTTATTGACAATCATAATATGGAAATTTACAATAAAAATTATATCTAATATGCTTATAACTATTAATCATTCAACAAAGTAGCAGTCTATGATAATTTTTTTTTAAATTATTTAATACTATTATATGCAGGGCTGTGCTGTGTATTTATGTATGGCCGGCCATGTGTAAAATGAATGACTATTGTGCAGTCAAAGGTATGTGAATGCACAAATCGTTTTATTTTAAATTGTCACTTCGGTTTTTAACATTTAGTATGTGCTGAATGCACTTTTTAAACAGACCATATTAATCATTTATTTGCCCCTGATTATAAGTACTAGATTTTTATCTATACATAAATGGATAATATCATTTGAATTTGATTTTTTGTGTGAAATCTATTGTAGAATCTTACTTTTGTATAAAGTATTTTAATTATTTTTATTTGGTTTTCTTGTTACATAGTAAATATGTATATTCATATACATATATATGTACATATGTATATAAATATATATGTGTGTGTGTGTGTATATGTCTTTTTATCAATTGTAATATAAATGATATATATCCAATATATAACATTTTAAAGAATAATGCTGCAATTTTTTTGAACCATTCCAGTTACTTGTAATTATGTGCCATGAAAACAATATTATTTAACTAATTTGAGAAATTAATATTAAAAATAAATATGAATACCTTTACCTTTCATATTATCAAATAACAATTTAAAACAACAGTAATTAGTTCAAAAAGAAAGTTGAACACTAGTGTGTATATTCGTATACTAATTAATAGTTGCACATTATTTATATATTGACAGTTGATACAAAAATCTAAATCAAATTTCAAAATCTTTTTTTAAGTTTTAAAAATACACTTAACATTTCATATGTTTATACATATATTTTTTTTAAAACATGATCTTTATTTCAAATTATTGTCCCTACATAGAAAACATCTAAGTTATTTATTGTATTCACATTATAAATAAGATTTTAATGTAATTACTAATTAATAGCTTGGTTTCATTTTATTTAATAGTATTAAATTTTACAAATACTTTTGGACCAGTTAATAATAAAGTAAAATTAAATCGATTTTTTGAAATAGTGGATAACATTCAAAAGTTATTTTAAATTTAAATACATATTTTGTGCTTAAAATATATTTTAGTTGGAGAAAATAAATTTTATATATAAAGAGTAATAAATTATTGAGGACAGTTAACGTTATTTTATTATTCATTTAGAAGTAACAGTTTTTGAATATATTTGTATACCTATTGACATGAAATTAATCATATTTGGTATAATATAATACAAATATATTTTTCATACTTGGTATGCATAGTAAAAACAATATGAAAAATAAATGAATTATTCTAAATTCCTTTCTATTATTTAATATTATTTATTGCTCTCTAAAAGCATCTAAGAGACTTTACACTAAGAAAGTTCAACAATGGAGTAAAAGCTTCCAAACTGAACTATTTGAAATTCAAACATTAATATATTGATATTTACAAAAAGTAGCTAAAATTGCAATTTATACTTGTTTTCAGATATTATATTGTATTTTTATTTTCATTTGTGAATTTGAAAAAGTGCATAAAAATTCAAAATAAGTCTGATTTAGAGTTTACTTAATTATTTTGATGATACTGTAAAATTTAAAATAATAATCTCTTTGATATGTTGTTATTTTAGCATCAATTATATAATTTAGGCAAAAAACAATGTTAATTTTTCAGTATGAAACTTATACTGCTGTAGGCTTTGCACTTTGATACATACAATAATTGTGTTTAAATGAATGTAACATGGACTTAATAGTATTAGTAGGCCATAAATTTTTCATGAATTCACTTCCATATGAAACAATATTATTTACGTTAACATTAACATTATTCGAACAAGTTTCATTTGCCAATGCTTCATCTCGAAGTTGTAATTGATAATACCAGGCTGTTAGAATTCCATATACAGTGAGTAGTGCGAAAATAGTGCAAATTAATCCTACAACCAAAACTAAAAGGAAAATAATAATTTATCAGATGTTTGCTAAATAAATTAATGTTAATACACAATACATACCAAACCAAACGTTATCAAAAAAATCAGTTTTATGTTGTAAACGAATTTCATCTCTGTAATATTTTATAGTTTCAAGTTCATTATTATAAAAATATGCTCTGTATAAAACAATTCCAATTCCATAGAATGCATAGAGAGCAAAACCACAACAATGTATTAGAATTAAGATTCGTGATCTTATTACAGCTCCATAAATAGAAATTAAACAAGACAGTACATAAATGGGAAAAATAATCATATTCATTGTATACATTTTGATGTGAACTAAAAAATGTGAATTATTTGTGTTAAATATGGTTTGTAAGTAAGTTTAAATGTGAATGTTTATCATATACTTTTAAGATTATATGAGCAAAGATTTTTTCATATAATAGTTAATAAAATTATTTAATTGAACATACAATCATTCGTTTGTTTAGCAGTCCATAATCGAATTAGATCTATATTTTTGTAAGGTATTTGATCATCATTAGTTTCATCTGCATATCCTCCATGGTCAATTAAATCCAATTCTTGTTTTTCACGCATTTCTAATCCAATTTTTAATGCCAATGATGACATGATTATCAAAAATGTCTGAAGGATCTAAAAGAATAATTAAAAAATATTTGTTTTGAAATCAAAACATACATTTTTAATGCATACTTACAGCTTGCATTATTCCATTAAATATAACACTGCGCCGTAAATTGTGATTGAAAAGACATGAACAATATTTGGGTTTTGATCTTGGTGCAATTAAATTTTCTGATGAACCCATTATGAAAATTATTAATTTTATTCGCACGTATGTATTTAAATATATTCAACAATGATATTTTTTATTTCAATTACGAAAAAAAAAACTTAATTATAATTTGGAATTTTGTGATCAATAAAGTTATTTTTATAATCCATAGTTTAGTATACAATGATTGTTGTAATAATTAATTCAGTTCATGTGAATAATTATAAATGATACAACAACAATATTTATTGTCCATATTTCGTTAACCAATCTCACAAAAATGCACTCATATACAATTAAAAAAGACTTTTAACATTAACATTATTGTAGCATTTTTATATTTTCACATCGTAATTCAACTAATGCCACTGAAAAATCCATACATTCGTTGTTATATTATTATTACTATATACTTGTGCATGTATAGGATAGAACCGCAGTTCATTAATGTGTTGTCATTGTCGAACATTCAGTATTTCATATTTAGTATCTCTCTTTATTCATGTTTACATGTAAAGGCCAATCGATAATCGTATTTATACAAAAATGTATGAAAGAAAAATATAAAAATTGCAAATATGCCTTTTAATATTCTTATGTATATTTGATATTGTTTTTAATATTGTATGTATATGTGTATGTACATATATATATATATATATATATATATATATATATATATATATATATATAAATATACATATACATACACTTAGTATTTAATTATATATAGTTAAATGAAGACGTTTTTTAAAATTTCAAATTAAATAATTCATGAGTTTTTTCTACAAATTTCTAATATTTTTTTAGTGTCTTTATCTGTATATGTATTGATTAATAATTAATTTTCAATTTGTTGCTTCCCATGTTATAATGTCATGTATTTTCTTTTCAGATTCTATTAAATTTGTAATTTTGGTTTGTTGTGTATCGGTATATTTTTTAAAATATCTTCAAACATTTTCGTATTAAATTCATAGTATAATTTTTTTTATGTATTTAAATCATAGTGCAAACTTTGTGTGTGTGTGTGTGTATGGGCGCGTGTGAATTATGTGATTTATTTGGCATTTAGTGTGGTGCGCTAAGATTTTACAAAACTTGTTATTGGCCCTTTCGTTTAAAAATTTGCACGGGCCTGATGTAAGTGTTTAATAATCACCTATTCTTCATTATAATTATCGATGCCCCTTTTGAAAATCATACAATCATCAGAACAGTGTATTAAGAAAATAAAAAAGGATTGAATATTTAGAAAGTATTTTTTTATTTAGAAAATTAGAAAAAACATATTTTTTAGAAAATAATGACGTTCGCATAAAAATACGCATTAGAGAAATGTGAATAATTGATTATTGGAGTTACTAAATGTAAAATGCGAATAAAAAGTAAATATTAAAGTATAGAGAGTGGTTACAGTTTTCAAAATTAATTCAAAAGTTTAATTTTCACATTTATACCATTTACAGTAGTAATAATAAATTTATTTAGGATAAATCATTAACGAGATTATAATTCGATGTATTTCCCGCGTATTTTTTTTTTTTTTTTGAAAGATAATATAAGGATAATAAAAAATGGTTTTAAAATGCAGACTTTTAATTTATTTAATGTCTAAAATAGTATATTTACACAGTTTTTTCTATTTATTTATCTATCTATTTTATTTTCTGCTTTTACTTTGTAATTATAATCATTCGAAAATAGCGAAATTTAGCTGAAAACTAAACGATTACTTTTACTTTTTACTAAACGATTATTTACCTGAAACTCTGTTTGAATTAGATACCGTATGTTAATATTATACCCTATGTTAATATTATTATTATTTTGAAGGGAATTTAAAACTTTTATAAACTGCGCACAGAATATTTTTTCTATCAAACATGAATTAAATAAAAATAAAAACACAGTTTATTGTATAACTGATACATTAGTTCGTATCAAACCTGAATCTGTTTGTCAAAAAAATCATCAATATATTTTGTCTCCATGGAAAATAAACATAGAGACGTATTTAACTATTTACAAAGTAATTTTATATTTATATATTTATTAATATATTAAGTTTTCTCATAAATAATATTTTTTAATTAAAATTAATAATGGATAAAAATTGGTTTAGTCAACGAGTACCTAAAGGTGGAATTTTTCATCCAAGAAAAGTTGAATATAGTCAAGAAACACACCAAATGTTGAAAGGTATGTGCAATGTTAAATGCCTTACAGGTTATATTTATGTAAGGCATTTAATTTTTATTATCCATTATATTCATTATCATCATCATCAACCTCTTTTTGTCTATATGTATAAACAAATCGAATATAAACATTATATGTATATTGAATAAATATAAAATAAATTAGTACTTTATTAAAGATTATATGTAACAAATTTTATTAAACAGATATTTGCTATATACAAATTTTATATTATTTATATTTAAGTACATATATGTTGCTTATATTTTTGAATTTGTTGCTTATATTTTTATATGTATATTTTTGAATGTTTTTTTTTCAAGAAAAACTATACTACATTTAATAAAGTTCAATTATATTATAAAAGTTGTTTAAAATAAATAATATATAATAATATGAATTCCATTTCATTGATACATAAACACTTTGAATTTTGTTTAGTGACAATAATTGTTATATTGCCTACTTTAAATATTTATATGTATATATATATATATATATATATAACATTCATATAAGAAAAAAAGGGGACCACCAATGGATAACTGAAGTTATTGATTGGAAATCTAGATACATAAGATGGTTCAAGAAAAATATAAGAATAAAGATATAAGAAAATTCGTAGAAATGAACTGGAAGAAAAGAGCATTAGATCGAAGTGGAAAATTTTGGGAAGGGGCTTCATTATGCAGTAGATAGAGAGATGATGATATACATAACATATATCCGGGAAAAATCATCATTATATACTAATTCAATTCAGTTATTTAAAAAAATATTTATATAATTTAATATTAAACATTGATTATACAACACATATAATCAAACATACATATCGGTTAATTGTGAAGTACAATATATGAATAATATGTCCTTAATATTTGAGTATATAAAATAAAATTTGAGTCAGTAAATTTCCTTTTAATTTTAATTCGAAAAAATAAAAAATAGAGAAAATTAAGAATTTTCAAAACTTTTTCTAAATGATTAAGGAAATATTCTTTTAACTAACATTGAACTGATACAGATATATTAAATTAGTACAAATATTAGTTAAATGAAATATAATGGGAAATGGGTAGATTATAGAGAAAAATTATAATCAGTAGTGTTACTCTCATGTGGGTCAATTATAAGCGATACGCTATACGTAAAGCGAGAACAAAAGCGATAAAATTAAACACGGCGTTTTTGGAGGCGAGTAGCCTAGTGAAAACGAACTATCGCGAGCTTATAAGCGAGAAATGACAAAATCGAACGTGTGGATGTTTTCTTTAAATCGCGCAAGTCGCTTCCATTATATTCATTTACAGTGTCATGTTGTGAAGTTTTTACTCTGAGTTTGTTTTAAAGACTAAAATAAATAATATGGATAGTGAACAGTTGATAAGTGCAGTTTTTAAATGTACCCCTTTGTGGGACCAAAAGAATAAAAATCATCAAAATCGATTTATAGTTGATAAATCATGGGCAGAAATAGCAGAAAAAATGAAAAAGCCGAGTAAGTTTTTAATTAATTTATTCCAATATTTTATGAATACACTGTTTTATTATTCTACTACTAAAAACGAAATTATAAAATGTACTCCATATGAGCCAAATGTTTCTCTTAAATGTATCTATACTTTTAAATAGTGGATTGTTTCTTGTAAATAAATTTTTCTGTTTTCTTCAAATTAATGCTCACGTTGTTTAAATTCTAGATTTTATCCAAAAAATCAATTATTCAATACAACAATACTTTTTGTAAGAATCTTCAACAAACTATTCGTTTTGGTACTTTATTTTATTTGATGAATGATTTACTTATTTTTAATATGTATTTTAATATGTATTTTATTAGCCATGTTATTATTATTTAAGCACATTATAGATTATATTATTGTCCTACAACAATTACTCAATTATTTAAAAAAGCCGAGCAAATTTTATTAAAAAACAACAAATTGAGTTTAGAAAAGTACAAAAATCTATACTTTATTTTAGTTTAGATTCGCCAATTTTTAATTTTAATATTTCTTAGGTCTTTCTTTTGATTTGGTAAGAGTTCTGATTTTCTTTAACATTGAATTTAACGTCGATTTGGGTAGTATTTTATTTCATTTTTACATTTTTAATACAAATTTTTCTTGCTTAAAATTCATTCATATAAAATGTTATTATGAGTATTCTCTAAGATAAAAGTGTGGTGATTGAGGCGAAGAATTTACTTTTTTCGGAATATTATAAAAGATATATTCTCTATCAGCTACTTTGAATCGTCTTCTTGTTTAAATATTTATTAAAATTCTGAGTCCATTTTTTTGTAAAAATATTTTAAATTATTTTCAATAAATCTAGAAAACCAAAATGATCAATAATCTTGTCTGTAAACATTAAATTCGCCACTCTAGCAATTTACACGAAACTTCATACCGTTAGGCTCTTCTTTTTTAAATGCTTTTTTTTCTGTTGATATTATAATTGCAACATTATAAGTAATAACTATTTGCTACTTCTAATAATTATTATTTTTAGAACATGAAGTAAAAAAGAAATGGAAGAATTTGAGAGACCAGTTCAGGACTGAATTAAAAAAGATTTCCGTTTCTAAATCTAATAATGAAACATGTTTAGACGAATCTAATTGGGTACATTTTAAATCATTACTTTTTCTTAAAGACCAAATGCAATTTCGTCAGTTAACGAAAAGTTTGAAAAAGAAAATAGTAGAAAAGTGCATCGTTGAAGTAACTCCAGAGTATAGTGAGGAAGTGTTTAGCACTGGAGAAGAGATTACTAAACAAGAAGAGGAAGAAAATTCAAATTTATATATTTCCAATCAAGAACGTGTACATAATTTTGAACCCGAAGATGATGTTTCCAATAGTTTTAAGACTTTAAAGACCACAACAAATAAAAAGAGATATATGCGAAATGTCAAATTATTAAATACCAAAAAATGTAAATTCGAGTTATTCGAGCAGAAAGAACATGAAAGAAGTATACGAGATGAAGATGAAGCGTTTTTTGATAGTCTACTACCTCATATAAGGAAATTGGAACCATCGCAGAAATTACTTTGTAGAATGGAAATACAGAATATTGTTTACAAATATGTCTATGGATTTTCTGAATAATATTTTTCAATTATATCAAAGAAATAAATGGTTCTTTTTATTTAATTATATTTGTTGTTTTTAACTTTCTATATGTTCATCAGAAAAATTAATATCAGTTGTAACATAATTTAATAAATTATTATGCGAAATATATATTATTCAAGATTTATAAATTATAAAGTATTATAGCGTAATCATTACCTAAATATAGATTTTTCAAATTTGACTTTAAATACTCGTACTAAATACTGTATTATCTTCCACAGTTATTGTTTACATTAGTTGTTCTACAGTGTCTTAATATGCTTTTTAGTACTTTGTAGCGCAAAAAAATGAAGATGAAAGATATTGTTTTTAAGTACATTTATATAAAAAAAATAATAATAAAAACAGTAAATTATGTAATTAAAATAGTGTTGGTTACTTTCCTTATAGTTACAGTTCATCTTTCATAAAATAAAACAAGGTTGTTATTGAATTCGACAATGTACAGCAGTGTTAAGACAAATAAAAATAAATATAAATGGATTTAAAAATTATAATACCATTTATTTGCCATTTAATTTAAAATAAAATAATTAATTGAACATTAATTACTATAAAATGACTATTTCTGAGTTTTTTGACAAAATCCTTATTAATTTCAAATAAATTCAAAAAAAGTTCATCAATTTTTTTTCTTTTTTTTACACGACTTTTTTCTATCTTCAATAAAAAATGAATTTCATGTCAAAAGAAACCTTTTGATTTTGATGCGATGAAATTATTTATCCATTTTAGTACTTCTTCAAAATTTCTGAAGTATATAATTTCTAAATCGTGTTGCATTAATCTGAATAGATAGTAATTGGAAGGTACGATGTCCGGAAAGTTCGTAGATTGAAAAAAGATTACATTTTTTGGAACCCATTTTCTTTTATCCCTTCATTCTTATTTCCCATCATCTTCAATTTTTTTTCTTATTCAGGATGTTTCTTATCTTTCAAATCAAAATCACCACTTCGAAATCTCGTAAACTAAAATTTACAAGTATTAAGTTTTGACCATATCTTTTCTTTTTTCATTAATACATGCTGCAGGTCTAGTAGATACCTTGTACAGTTTTGGACTATCTTAAATAAATTTATTTTTATGTGTATCTTTGATAGGTTTGTTTATAAGTTTATATATATATATATATATATATATATATATATATATATATACTATGTATTTTAGTTCTTATGGACGAATCTAAATTAACAATGATGCAAAGAAATAAACTGAACTATTTCCTTCGTTCGGGAGATTCACTACCTTCCGTTACCACAAATCCTAGACAGGCTCGACGTACAACCCCAGCTCTAGCTAAACCATGTCAACGACGATCACGTAGTACCATTATGCAATCAGGAATATATGAAAGAGATCAATTTAAACCTGAACCGCATAAATTTGATCGTGAAACAGAAAAGGCACGTTTACAAAGTTTAATGGCATATGGCAAATTAAGTGAACCACCAACGGACAAATCAAAAAATAATAAAAAGCAGCCAGTAGTTTTCAAAAATCGATTTGATCAACGTAAGAAACGATTATTTTATAATTATCTGTTGTGGATTATGCTTTTTTGTACATAATTTTTTATACAGCGTAAATTTTTCTATTTACTTTTCTTTATTACATTTTTATATAAATATTAAAAATGCCACTGTCTTGTAGTTAAAGAGGAAATTGATGAACGTATTGAGTGGTTAACAGAAATGGAAGCATTGGGACAAGCTGAGCCACACAGACAACTTATTAAGGAACAAATTGCTGTTCGAATTAGAGAAATGGAAAAATTAAAACCGGAATCTTCGTAATATTTTTATATTTTAACTTTATACACTTTTATTAAATATTTATAATAAAATTTAAAACCGTTTTAAAAGCATATTTTAAGCGTTTTTTACACTCACTCACACATTCTCTCTCTCATACACAAATATATATATATATATATATATATATATATATATATATATATATATATATATAAATATGTATGTGTGTTGTGTATTACTGTATATAAAAATGAATTTAATAAATACTGACGTTGACGGTGCGACTTTGAGAAGGCGGCAAAGCTAGGGTGCTGGGTGGTTTAAGGGCAATGACTCTTTAGAAATGTTCTGGATATCGCTGGTTTAGGAAATTTCTCTAGTTAGTGGAACATTTTCGTTGTTCCCAATGGGGTTGTTTCGTGATGTTTGACCAGCGGAAAAGTTTCAGGCTACTCATGAAGACGGGCTTCTTATTGACCAAGGTTTGAATTATTTATCTTTTATCAATTTTTCAGTATCGTTTTTTTTATGCATATAGATTTTTATAACTGATTGTAGCAATTAATTAATTTCTAAATTTGAAAATATATTTTTTCAAATTTGTATTTTAGATGATTTGATCAGTAGCTCCATATGTTTGCTGTGTTGTATATAAAATCATCTAAAATAATGTTTGAGTATAGTTTAATAAAATTTGTTCCTAAAAATACTTTTGATGTTTTTTTATCATAAAATTATTAGAATTTGTTAAACTTGCTGGTATATCGTTTTTTTATGATAATTATTGCTTTAGTTTAAATTTTTTAAAATGTGTACATTTGCTTTTCCCTTAAAACAATGTATAAGTTGAAAAACAAACATAAGTAATGAGGATGAGATAATAGCATGTGTCAATTGAATGAAATTATTATAAATTGTCGGTTGCAGTTTTCATCGTATATAATTTCTAATTATTGTGCTGCAAAATGATATCATTTATTCACTATATTCAACTAGTTATTATTCTTTATATTCAACTAGTGTATTATTTAGTGTTCTTCAAATTTCCACTCTTGAAAAATATGTAATATTGTATGATTCAGTAAGTAATTCAATAAATGTTTTCATTGAATGAAAATAGTTTGTAAAATGTTTTCATTTTAAAATAATATACTAGGTAATTATAGAAGAAACTAACAAGTTGAAAACAATACTATTTTAAAAGTAAAATATTATTTATGTTATTCAGAGCAGCAATAAATTTAAAAATGATATTTTTTGTCAACTATAGAATACAATAAAATGTTTCAATCGGTTCAGTTATAAAAATATCCTGTTTATGAAAAAAAATATATCATATAAAAAAGTAAAATTTTCTATATTAGTAAAACTATTTTTATTTTAAATATTTTATTTTTCTTTGAATTAATTTATATTTTTTTCTTATGAGATAATATTTTTTATATAAAAATTTAAATATTATCATTTTGAAAAAATATGTTTTTAGATAATAAATATTTATATGAATTTCTTAAATTATTATAAAATATATTTTTCATATCAAATACTAAGTAAATAATAAAAAAATATTTACAGAACTTTCATGTTTCTATAATGAACTTTGCTTTATTTATATTTTTTCAGTTATTCATTTGTAAATACATAATTGACGAAAACAATATGATAAGAGTACAAGTATTTATAATTTTGATAATATATTTTTGTGTGCGTGCGTTTATTTTTAATTTTTCATATTTATTTTAAGATAATTTATATAATTCATAAATATAATTATTCTATAATTTTCTGTAATAACACTGCACAATTGATATATATTCTGTCGTTTGAATTAATAATGGTAATTATTATTATATCCAGGGAACTGAATTCATATTTGTGAAGGATTTATAATTATCGTTTTATCAAAACGAAATGTCATTTCACTAAACTGATAAAATTCTAATAGATTTAATATTTTTTATTTTGTTGTATTCTTATGTGTTTTTTTTAAGTACTTTACAAATGATTTTATTATTAAATCATCATTTGATAGTTCAGTAATGTAATTCTATATATTTTCATAATAGTTATACTCTGGTGGAATTCTTAGTATATTTAGAAAAAAATAAATACAAATTCGAAAAATGCATTTATAAAAAGATATTGTAATTCATTAATTTATAAATAAATTTTATAAATAATGTTTATTCATTTAAGAAAATTAAGTATTTTTATTGCATCGTTCAATTTAAAAACAAATAATACTTTTTATGTTTATTTCTGATAATATTTTACAAATTTATTATTTTTACATATTTTCCTTATATTCTATCTCGATTGTGACATATTTTTAGAAGTATTATTTATAATATTAATCAAATAAATACTTCCTCAATAATATTATTGACCTTGTCCGATTGTTTCACCTGTTTTTTTAGATTTGAAAAAACGATCAAATTGTAAAATATAATATATAAAAATATAGAGAATTTCAAATTGTTGAAGATATTTAAAGAAAAACTAATTTGAAATTAAATATTTACATGACTTTTAACACCAATCCATAATCTAAGTAAAGAATTAAACATTCTAATTGAATAAACATCTAAACAGTGTTAAAACGAGACAGCGAGTAAATGTACTGTACATGTGTTTAGTTAAATTAACTTATTCTAATCGACCAAATATTAGAGATTTCCTGTTTATTTGATTCATTCCATTCATATTTTTATTGAATTTACGCATTGAAATAAAACGAAATGATTAAAAAATGCGTACTGATTTATTTTTACTTTATATTTTTTATACGTGCAGTAATTTCAATACAAAATTACAAGAATGATGTATGTTTAGCAAACGAGAGGTAATTTCATTTTGAAAATATAAAAAATACTATTAAAAATAACGTACGTACATATATGATTTTGTTTTAGGATTTTTTTAAATAAAAAGTTACATATTGCAGCGCTGATTTTAGCGCGAGGGAATTCAAAAAGTATACCTTTAAAAAATTTAGCTTTTTTAGAGAACCAAACTCTTTTAAGTCGAGCTCTGGTTGAGATTAAAAAAGTGAATCTATTTGATTCTATATGGGTTTCTACGGATCATAAAGATATTAAAAAAGAAGCACATAATGGTAAAACTGTATATATATATATATATATCAAAAATTGTTAATATTTTTTTATTTCGAAATGGTTTACATATGCAGGCATTTAAAAATTACTGAATGATTTTTTACTAACATGAAGAATATTACTAATGAAGGAAATTTGGACATAGGAATGTAAAATATATATTATTAATTTATAATATTTAATGAGAAAATATGTCACAATTTACTATTCAGAAAAACTTAATAACTTTCTCTGTAAAATGGTATAGCCCCAATATTTGTACATCTACTCGTTAATTTTCTATATTGGATAAAAGTTATAAAGACAATTTTTGAACTTTATATATTAGGTTGGCAAATATCTCCCTCCGCCTTCTGGTCTTTTGAATTTCGCAGCTATGTACAAAAAAAAAAAAAAAAAGCGGAAGGGAGATACTTGCCAACCTAATATATATATATATATATATATATATATATATATATATATATATATATATTTATATATATATATTCATACATCTGTATGCTTATAATGTATATTTACAATCATAACATTTTTTCATATGCTTTAAAAGTTTGTTATGATTAAAATAAGTTATGTTTATTTCAAAACAATATATTTTATATCATTATCTTCATTATAATGTTTTCATTTTTTTATACTTTGATATTTAGCAGGTGCTCAAGTCCATTGGCGTGCCGATTACACTGCAACTGATACAACGCCTTCAATTGTGGCTGTACAAGAGTTTTTATTACAGCGTTCTGAAATAAATGTAGTCAGTCTTATTCAATGCACATCGCCTTTTTTAAAGTCGCAATTTTTAATTGAGGCGTTAACACTTTTATCAAATTATACCGATGTTGACTGCATTTTTTCAGTCACGAGGTAAAATTATATCATTGATTTTTCCCTAATTTCTGTTTTCAATTTTTTATCATATTAAAAATATATTATCTAGACTTTTTTACTGTAAACATGAAATACGAAACTGTAATTTTAGATTATATACAAAAAACATTGCGTCCATCCGTTCGAGTTATTAACTATTCGAATACAATATATTTTAACATTTTAATTTTTATTATATATATATATATATATATATATATATATATATATATATATATATATATATATATTTATATGTTTGTATGTACAAATTGTTTTTTTAGAAATTTCAATTTACGATGGAATATTGATTATAACAATAATTTCGTTCCATTAAATTTCAATCCAAAACATAGACCTAGAAGACAAGACTGGAATGGAGAATTTATTGAGAATGGCATGTTTTATTTTGCTACACGAGAATTAATAGAAAGTGGTGTTTTGCAAAATAATAAGTATGTATTAAATATATTTCTTTAAAAAGATATATAAACAATATTTTAAAAATTTAAGTTTAGATTACAAATTTTATTTAATTTTTTTAATAGCATTACAAGCTTCGTTTACTGTATAATTAGGTTTCATTTATATATATATATATAAAGGTGGGTTTTTTATATTTTTATTCAATACAATCGATAATTAAAACAATGATAAACTTCCAATTATATTAGACGTATTTAACTAATTAGTTATATATTATTAAATAATATGATATCATTACTGATAAAAAATTGTATGTATTTTAGTGGTCAAAGAGTTTTGTATTAATTTCTTTTGTAAACATTGAATGTTATCACAATTCTTCCTGGTGATAATAATATACAATCAAAAATTATGAAGTTTTAAAAAAATGTAAAAACTACTATTTTATTAAATGTATTTTTTTTCTTTAGACATTTTGTGCAATTAAAGTTGGACGTATAATTATTTTTAATTATAATTGATATTTGACAATTTTTAATATTTTTAACAATTGTTTTCTATTCGTGTGCTTAAATTTCAGTTAAAACTAGATTTTTCAAATTAAATATGAGTTATTGTAAAATTCATTGACTAATAATTATATTTTATATTGACAATATTTTTAATTAATAATCATACAAGTAACGATTTCTAAAAGCATAACTCTATATAAAACTATACTAGTTCTATTAATAGTTTTTATCATCTTAAAATAAAATATTATTTTGTGATAATTCATCTATCTCCTCTCTGTAGATAGGGTGACCTTGGTAGAAAAATATAAATTTATGTTTTTCATAGTTTATTATAGTACATTTAAACTTGTACTAGAAACAATTGTAATTTTTAATTTATTTAAAATAACGGTTCGTATTTAATTTAATATCGTATTTTATTAAATAATTATCCATTTTATTTATTGTTCGTTTTAATTAAAATTACTTCTTTGATTGCTTTTGATTTTTAACAATTCCACGTGTCTTCTTAACGTTTATATGACAGATAAAGTGGATACAGTTCTCAAACTTTTCATCCAATTTAAATATTGCATTATAAATATTTAAAAATAACATTTCATTTAAAAATATTTAATAATCATTATTTATTAAATATTTATTTTTTTATTTCCTGATTTTTTCCATATATGTCTTATTTTTTATTATTAAGTTATTTCAATTTATTCAAAAAAATTAAGCTTTTAATAATTAATTTTGATTGTCTGTAGTTTGTAATTTTTTTTCTTTATGCATATGTATATATATATATATATATATATATATATATATATATATATTTATGGACTATAATTAAGTTTTCTTCTTTAATTTTAAGATTACTTTTTAATTTAAAATTAATATAAAATCGTCTTTAAATTTTGAGTACAGTTTTTATTACAATAATTTTCTTATATCTCTGTTCCATTTATTCATTGGTGTCTTCCTAGGTCTTCTTATATATTTCGATTCCCAATCAATAACTTCTTTTGTCCACTGGTGGTTCCTTCTTCTTGTTATTTAACCGACCTATTTCCATTTCAAACTTCTCGATTTTGTCATAAATTCGTAAGTTTTATTTTCGTTCTAATCCGTCCAGTTCTCTCTCTATTTTTTCTTGTTATTCCTAACATATATATTTTCATGCTTCTCTATATTATCTGAAGTTGTTAAATTATTCTGGCTTTATGTAAGTGACACAAATGAAACTTGAGGATAATAAATGATAATAAGCAATAAATGTATGTTTAAACTGTTCAATCTTATTTAGACAATTCTCTATCTCTCTGTTTATATATATATATATATATATATATATATATATATATATATATATATATATATATATATATATATATATATATATATATATATATATATATATATATAAATATGTATATATGTATGTATGTATGCATGTGGATATGTAAGAATTAAAATAATATATTTTCAACAAATAAAATAAAATTTATTTCTTATACAATTGTAGTTTTATAAACAATTTAAATTTTCCCGCTTTCGAATAAATATTCTGTAATTATATTTTTATCATTTTAATATCATAATGAGTCATTAAGTAATCTGTTTATAAATGTATATATTATTTATCTATATATATATATATATATATATATATATATATATATATATATATATATATATATATAAATAGATAATTATTATGCAAAGTTCGTTAGAAACTTATATGTATGTATATATAACTGTTTCTATATTACTGGTTTATTATAGTCAGCTGACGTATACAGGCCAGCTCAACAAGTTGGACTTGTTTTGTTGCACAAAGTATGTATTAGTTCAGTGTAGTGCGATCAGTGAAATGTTTTTGTTTTTAATTGAATTACGCTACTGATTGCGTTTTTCCGGTGTATATGTGAGTTTGGCGATACAGTGATTTTACCACCCACTTTTTGACCGATGATATTTTAATATGTAAATAATTTGTGTATGTAGTATTTGCTAATCTTCAATATAAAAATTTTCGAAAATTTCGTGTAATAAACGCGTTACA
Organism: Neoneuromus ignobilis; assembly: GCA_029203775.1. Lineage (NCBI taxonomy): Eukaryota > Metazoa > Arthropoda > Insecta > Megaloptera > Corydalidae > Neoneuromus > Neoneuromus ignobilis. The sequence goes on from CP092095.1 coordinate 19,335,002, forward strand.
TAAATTGAAGTGAAAGTATCTAAACAATTAAATTGACGTTTTTAGATGCCTCTTTGTGGAAATACCGAAAGAATATAGTTATGAGATAGACACTGTATGGGATTTAAAACTCGTAGAAAAAATTCTTGAAATCAGGAAGAATAAATTGCAGTGAAATGACGGATTTCGCACATGGTTAGTAGTTTTAAACAGAATTATTTATTTGGCTATATAGTATTTTATAGTTTTTATTTTTTAATACATTTTGTTAATATATGAAAATACAGTAAATAATATTAACATATATAGAAATGATGTATATAAAATAGATATAAGATTATATTAATATTCATAAACTGATTGCTAACTAATATAATTATTTACTTCTATAATGTATAAATTAAAAAAGATATTTTTTATTTGTGATTATTAATCCATTGACTGGAACGTGAGTAAAATACACCTTGTGTGGGGTTGAAACCCTAAAACCACGTGACATTACTATATATAACTGACTTTTGATTATAGACTTTGTATCGTTAAGTAACTTCTGAATTCGTGTTTTAGTATTTGAAACACGATATATGCAATTTCAAAGATGATTTTATTTACTTAACATTTTAAGTAAAATATTTAACCTTTGAGTGTAAGTTTTCTTGCAATTTTTGATTAAAAAATATATGTATGTTTTAGATAACGAGTGACTTCAGAATTGCATATTCATAGTCGTTTCAATTTTTTTATAATGAATTGCAATTTATTAAAAGAATCTTTTATTTTTAAAAAATAAATTCAAATTTTTATATATATTTTTTTATACACGTATGCATAAACTTCTATTCTCTATTTCATAAAATTGTCTAATTTCACGTTTAGGTTTTACGTAGGATACTGATTTATTCTCTTTTTAATAAATAATAATTTATATTTACGAATTCAACAGTTAAAAAAGTCTTTGAAAATGAATTTCATTGCGTCTAATTCATTTTTAAATAATCACTATTTTTTATGAACTTGGTGTGTAATGATAGGTAATAACTTAAATGAAGACAATTACGATTCATAAAAAAAATCTATTGTATTATTTTATATACAGTAAACAATTTACAAAACTCCAGTTCTGATAAATCTTTTCTATAGTTTTACTGATTTCTTCAAGATGTAATATAATTTTATAATTTGCGAATTTCAAAATGTAAAAACAAATTAATTTGTCAAACAATAATAATAATAATAATGCATCTGCTCAGGATTGAAAATCCATTAGTATGGGTTTCAATAAGAAACGATCATTATTTAGTTTTGATTTTCCTTTTTTAATCTATGCTTAAAAACATTGAGGAAGATAGCGTGATGTGAAAATACAGGAATGAAGAGTATTTCAAACTTGACCACCCCTATGAAAGGTTCCTTCTTTTGTAATTTTTCTAAATTAATTTTTAATGCATTATTATTTCTGCCACAGAAGGAAGAAAAAACTGTTCCTTGATCAAAATCCTTATATGCTGGATATTCTATAATAACTTTAAAAATATAAATTAAACTTATGAGTTTCGCCTATTTTCTAATCTCTCCCATTTGAAATGCTTTTTCATTTCACCAGAACTCTCTATTTCTAAAACATCTATTTAATTCGATATTGTGAATGCTATAAGTTAGTGGATATTTATACAATTATTAGTTTAAAAAAATCTAACTATACGAGTTTCATTTACTTCACGAAATAAAACTATGGTATTCGTTCTATTTACGTTTATTTTTGATTATGAAAAGATTTTATTTTAGGATTATATTTGTTAACATTACTGATAATATGTAAGGCTGTAAAATTGAATCAAAACTGAAGGACTTTTATCCAAAATAATACAGCAATGTTCATTAAATTAGTAATTATATATATTTTTTCATAGTTTTTCATAAAATTTATTTTTTTAATTTTTCCTGGTATTGAAAAAACATGACTCACATATTTCATAAATATAATTATCGTATAATTAACACATTATGCTAAACATATATTATTATATACTATCAGTTTACAATTAGTTTGCTGTATAATTAGTTTTACAATAATTACATGCAATATGCTTTTTAATTTTTTCTGTTCTAACTTTTTTATAATTAAAAAAAAACATATTTTTTATATATTATTTATTTAGAAAAAAAAATGTTAATTACGAAATGTATTTGTAGTTATATTCAGTATTGTTATTATAGAAAATTATTATAATTTTATTTATTTTTAAAAAAACAAGTCATTTATAAATATCATTTTCAATGTTTTTCAAATTTGATATTAAAATAATTTAAAAATGAAATGTTTATAACTGTTTGAAAACATTCATAGCTGAAAATAATCTTTTTTTAAACATGTTTCAACTATATCAGTATTTGTTATAAGATTGTGTACAAGGTTTAAAATAAATAAATAAACACTTTAAAAAGTTGTATGTTTGTTTTTACTATTTTTAAAATGATTCACTATTTATTCTGTAATCAAATACAGATATAATCGTATTCAATTTAGAGAATGGATTTTGTTCTTGGAAACATGAGATTTACCAGAAATAGCACCAAACGAGATCATTGTAATAAACTTTTTCAGTTACTTAAGAAATTTCTGATATCGTAATTTATTTATTACACACAATCAATATAACCCAGAAAAATTATTAAGTCCTAGTACATTCTTATTCTTAAGGAAGTCATTAAGTTAATTGTCAATTGTCTTGCTTGGAAATTGTATTATTTTTTCTTTCCTTTGTAAGAAAAGTAACATTTATAATAATTATCTTCTTTACGATACTATTATTAAAATTTACGTCATTTTTGGTGAATAATTCAGAATCTTATTTTTTTTACTATTTAATATTTTGTAATTTTTGCTTATTGGTCAAAAAGCATGTATGTATTAACTACATTGTTGAATGTATAGAAATATAAGAAATTCGAGTCATTTTTATTTTTCGAATTTTTCTTTCAGATATCTAGTATCGTAAGTACAAAAATAGTAATTTTTTATTGACATATACTTTAATCGATATTTTATGTTAATTATAAATTTATAACGTAATGAAAATATACGCAATAGATTGTATTACGAATGCAAAACACTGTACGTGATTCAATATGCATTATTTAATTTAATCTTTTATGGAAAACGATATTTTATCTTTAATTAAAATTTGCTATTACGAATTATATTGTCTCTATATTCAAACATTAAAAACATTCTTCATATGTGTTTAATATAGAACGTGTTAAACGTATTTCTTATTAAAGTCAAATGTAAAAACCCAGATCATGTAATTATTCTAGCACATAATGTTCAACTAAGTTTCCTACATTTTTACAATTTCTATGAATTATTCATGAGGTTTAGCTATTTCATGTAAATGTTATTGAAAATACGCAAGAAAAATGCGAATTAAACGATTTCAATGGAGATATAAACGAATTTGTAAAGAATGCATAAAACAAAACATTTATTATTAATTCCTTCAGCCTTTGTTTCTTTTGAAATTAGTGGGAGAAAAGTACAAAAATATTGGTCGTTAACATTTTTATGGCAAGCTACAAACCTTTTGTGATGTAATATACAGTGCATTGCATTCAATTTTGCTTTGATATCATGCATCAGTTAATATTTTACCTGACTATCCATTGATTATGTCAATGACCGAGTCTGAATATTTGTAATTTTTCCCATAGAGATACTTATATTGTTTACACTTAAAATACTTTTTAAAAATGTTTATAAGATTGTAATTGTTAAATTAGAGTTCTCTTTAAAATCATTTATATTATTTGTTCTAAATAATTTTTAATGTGAAATATATTTAATATTATATCATTAAATATTATATATATATATATATATATATATATATATATATATATATATATATATATATATATATATATATATATGTTTATTATTTATATAGAAATCAACTCAAACATTTTTAAAATATTAATAAATTTCTTGTTTTATCTGAATGATTATAAATTAGAATTTGGAAAAATAATATTACTACCCTAATAATTATATTTATTATTCTTTTGAGTTACCTATAATATTTACTTAATTTTTAAATTATACATGTTCAATTTTTATTTATTTAATATTTTACTAATTTGAGTTATTATCCAGTCATTACTAATTTAATTAAAAAAAATTTACTACAAGCAATATTTTAAGTAAATAATTATATTTTTAATTTATGTATGTAAAATGAATAGTTGAAAAAAATGTTATAACATATTTTTTAAAATAATGAACTATGAAAAAAGTTTATACAAATTATGAAAAAATACTTAGTAAAAATACTTTATCAATTATAAGATTTTATGAAACTTTTTATAGGTATAGTTCCTGCATTTTATCGCGAAGTATTTGATATTTGTTCACCAAATGGTGATCCTTTATCAAAACATATTTTTAAAGAACTTCTCCAACAGTCTAAATTATCTACAACAGTTTTAAAAGAAATATGGGAACTGTGTGGTGGATCATCCGAACATATAACAAGGATAAATTTATATAAAAGTTTAGTTTATATTGCATCTGCACAAAAAGGCAAGCCAGTTTCAGAAAAATTACTTGATACATTCATCGGAAAAGGTATTGAGGCTTATGAACACATAAGCTTATAAATAAATATTTTTTGTATTCATATATGATCTGATATCTCTGAAGAATATTGTTAGTAATGTAACTTCTTATTATTATTTTTTTAGAATTCCCAATACCTGATCTAGGAGATTTATCTGTGATAAAAAATCTTCATTCTCCAAACATATCAACAAATAAAGCAATAATAAATTATACATATTCGGATTTAGTGAAAATAGATACTATCACAATAGATTTAGTTCCAGAAAAAAAAGGAATATTTTTAAAACATTCAGAGTATTTAGTATCTTCAATTAAACATAATACTACAGTAAAACGTCGATATAATGATTTTGTAGCATTTCATGAAATGCTACTCATGAAATTTCCTTATAGGTAATCTTAATTAAAATTTATGGAAATATTAATATAAAAAAAAATGTTTATCAGAAATGAAAAACTATTTTGAAAATCTATATACTTGAATTTTGTATTTTATATAGTTTTTTTTTTTTAATATTTGAAATAAATTTTGTAGATTGATTCCAAGGCTACCGCCAAAAAAAATCGTTTTTGATTCTCACTTTCTAGAATCTCGAAGAAAAGCGTTACAACGATGGTTAACGCTTATCGCTCGTCATCCTGTATTGTCATCCAATCCATTGATAGAATTCTTTTTAACAGATGGAGGACCTGAACATCAACATCGTATTAAAGAAATATTTAAACGACAACCTGATGAATTTTTAACATCAGATTTATCAGAAAAAGCCAAGGTTATTTTTAAAAAATGTATTTAAATATTATATTCAGTTTTTATTGACTTTATGTATTTTACCTTAAATTACATTTTTCAATATATGCATCTTTTTAATATTAATTGTAATGAATTTACATCAGACAAACATATTTTGTTTTTATTTTATTATTTATATCAATTATGCTTTAAGAAAAAAACACAATTTGTTTTATATGTTGCAATTGATTATTTCTGATTTTTTTGTGAAATTATTATTGTTTAATATTGTGAATAAGTAAATTGTGTGTTATTTATTTTTTTACATAAAATTTATGTGTAAATATTAAAAATTGATAGGCTATTATTGATTATGACATAATATTTTAGGACCTTTTACCACCTGATATGAGTATAGAATTTCCAGCAACACGTGAACAGTTAACTAGTATTTGGAATGGTGTACATAAATTACAAATAATATGTGAACGTGGAGCTGATAGAAGTCGAACTTTAGCTCAGGATACTTTAGAATTAAGTACACAGTTAAAAGAATTAGCAACACAGTCCTATGGTCATAGTCAATGGACTACCAGTAGTAATATAATATGGAATAATATAAAAAGAGGTTTAGGAGTTATCTCAAAGTAAGTTGTATATTTTAATATAAGATGTAGGAAATTAAAAAGTTAATAAATGAGTAGAGATACATTTTTAATTTTGTATTAATGTAAATATAATTTGAAAATAGGGAGTTTACAACCCTATCAAATAGTGCTTTACGTACTGCTGAAAGAGAAGAAAACACAGTATGTGAACAATTAAGATTACTTAATGATGCTTTCGCTGCACATTCAGCTTTATGTGAACGTATTGAAAGAGGAGTATTGCATGATCATCAAAGGGCACTGCAACATATGCTAAGTTTAAAAAAAAGACAGATTCAAGGTGTTATAAAAGGAACAGATGTATGTACTAGTTAACATAGTTAATATTTTATTCTAATTCTAATTATTTATTTATTTTAGGCCGAAAGAATAGACCAGCTAGAAACAAAAATGATGCAACAAGAAAATGTAATATCAAATATGGAATTACGCAATGCTTTCAGTTTATACTGTGTCTACATAGAAACACAATTACTTCACATTTATTTAGAAATATTTTCATCAGTACTCAGTACTATGGTCTCAATCCACATACAAGCTCATAGTGAGGTAATAATAATATATATATATATATATATATATATATATATATATGTTTTATATTAAAAATACAATTGATTAAAAAAATGAAATAAATGATTTTTTGAACTACTTGCAGTTAGCTGATGTGTGGAAATCAATTCAACCAGGTGTCATAAAATGTTTATCAAATAAATATCCAGAGTCTGTTGATAAATGTTTAAAAAATATAAATAAGAAGTAAAGATATATATCAATTTAATTTTTGTTACAATAAAAAATTATTTTCCTACAAAGGTATGTTTGTATATATATATAAATAATATATATAATGTATGCATATATGTATGTACGTATATACCTATATACAAACATACATATATGTATGTGATTTATTATTTACAAAAATAATTTACCTTAAAAGTAATTTGTGATTTATTTTTTATTTGAACATTTCTATCTAAAAGGCCATTTTAGGGGAATTATAATAAAGAAAAAAACATATCTGTTAAGCTTATTTAGTTGTTCACATTCAGTTATTTGAAAATATCTTTAAATTGTTTATTAAACATAATAAATAGTTCACTTTAAAATTATTTAATAATCTATAACAATTTTTAATAAACTTACTAGTTTTTTAAAAAAGTACAAAAAAATATTAAAATGTTTTTTGAATGAACAGAATTAAAAATTAATATATTCATCAGATCAGTGATAATCAGTAGAATGAGTACAACTATTTTATATATTTCAGTATATTTTTTAAGCATACATTCCTTTTTAAATTTACAACTTTACTCATGCTAATTTATTATATATATATAATGTATATGTAATTATAATTATTATTTATTACACTTATGGTTTTGGAATATAAAGATATATTTCACAAGTGCAATTTATAAGTGTAATTATGCCATGCAAGTCTAATTATTAAAAAAGCAGGTACATGTAAATAATAAAAATTATAATGTGATTGTTATATTGAAAGAACATGTCTTTAAATAATTAATTTTTGAAATTATATAATAAATGTAATAATTATATTTATTTTATGAATATACATATATATATATATATATATATATATATATATATATATATATATATATATATATACACACATATATATGAAATTAAAAATGTCAGTTACACTTGTACAACCAATGAAATATTAGTAATATTTAAATACTTACAGATAATAAACTATTTTTTATTAAAATATATATTTCATTTTCCTGTTTCGAATCATACTGTTATATTAAATAATTATTTTTTATTTATATGTTATCATAGTTTCGTGTTCATATACTGAATTAATTGCACATTTACTATTTCATATATTTACTATTAAACTACAAGTTAACACAAATAATAAAGAGATATGGGTACATTAGTGATAATGAAATAAAAAATATTTGATAGATAATGCATTAACATCCAAGAGTAATTTATTTTGCTTATATTTTCATACATATAGTCTTGAAAGAAATATTATATCTAAAATGTTACATGCACTAATAACTTTTATAAACAAATGTTTCAGTAATGTTTCTTAATACACTTATCAGTGACGACTTATAATTTTTACACTTTATTTTTATTTACAAATTCCAATATGAGCATCTATTCAAAACTTATTTAAATATAATACTTAATACTGTTATGATTATGGCACACATTATAGTTAAAAATAAATGCCACATATATATATATATATATATACGCACTATTTTTATCAATCTGTATAAATATTACATCATTTCTTTTCCATAATTATTATAAATTGATTCGTGCACATTTATGTAAGAAATGTATATGTATAATAAAGAACTATGTGATAAAAGTAAACTTTTCATATATTAATTAAATGAAAGTAATATAGATAAACTATAATATTTTCATAACTTTGTTAAATTTCATATTATCATTAGAAACATATCTATTGCTCTAAAAAATAATTATATTATTTAAAAAAACTAATTTCCTTAAAGTTTATATTATGTGAACAATATATAATTTTATAAAAGTTATTCAATAGTTCCAAAAAAGCTAAAAATGCAGTTATCTAAGACATTCTTAATTTTATACAGTGTGAGCATGTAAATATATTTGTGTTATTTATATTTTTTAAATATATGAAAAAGTTAGAATGTGTGAATTTTATTAATGGTATAAGAATTTTTGTGCTGATATTGTTAACTATCAGAGTTATTACAAGCTTATTAAAAATCATCACTGAATTTTAGTATTAATACTTATTTTAATACAATAATAAATGAATTATAAAAAATAGGTTGCTACCTAATTTTATTAAAAAAATAGTTTTTTATAGTAATAAACATATCTAAAACAATTACATTTTTTAACATTTTTGATATATTTATGTACTTATTAAACTAGTACGTATTTTGATGATTTATATTATCTTTATATCTCTATACACTACCATTTTCATAATATAAATAAAAATCTTTTAAATAATTAATTTTCTCAGATAATTTTGTAATTATCAATATATCAAATAATTTCTAAAAACAGATATCATTTATTCATAAAAAACGTTTTCTAATTTAATAATTATGCAATATTATTTCCTTTAATAATGTTGAGGTTTATAGTATTAATAATTACAGGTAGCAACCTTTTCTTATAAAAGAAATCAATTTACATAATGTTTTCAAAGATAATTTAAATTTTAAATTTAGTACACATAAATTTATAAAGTAATCTTACAAATTGTTCATACAAGACATATTTCAACTGTTAATATTTTTGATATAAAACTTTATTACTAAAGTTTCAAGTCAATGTTAAGTTAATAAAATATACACGGTTATTTTCCTTTCATTTTTTAAAAAACAATGCATGTATTTAAAAATTTAAAAAAATATTTTTAATACAATACAGTTAAAATAAATTCTTTTTCACCATTTTAATTGAAAATTATTATATATGATTAAATATTACATTTTTTCTAATAAAATTAAATATTTGTTGCATAAAAGTTACATATATTAACAAAAAATAAAGTGTAAAAATGAAACTCATTACATAAACATAACAAAATATGCCTAGTATGAATAATACTTTTATATTTATTAACATTGGATAAAAAAATAAGGTAATTATACATTCTCTTATTCAAAATATATAATACATTATATATTTTATTAATGGAATAAATCAAATATGAATATTTTAAAATTAATTTATATAAAACTTAAATGCATTTTTTTATTTACTAATATATACAAATAAATATTTAAAATTAAACAGGAATGTACAATTAACATAATTTGTTTTAAACAAAAAATATTTCGTTTAAAGTTATTAAAATTATTATACTATATTGCAAACTACAAATTTTAATCCTTTTTATAATAAAATTATATAAAAAGCAGTTTTTGAAACAAGTATATTTATAGCTTGTACAATATTAACAGGTTTACTGATACTTATTTTGGATTTAATAATATTAAAATATATTTATGGCAAAAATTGTATACAACTACTAAATATGATGACAAGAATTTATATAAATATGTATGGATGTATATATGTATGGATAATATATACATATATACATACACATTTATATATATTTGTATTGACCATCCAAAATAAGTATCTATACATATATTTAATTTTTTTTTAAATGACAACTTATTTAATCGTCACTATCGTTACAACGACATGGACAATCAATTGTACCAACACATTCAACAACTGGACTGTGACTACTGTCCCACTGTCCAGGCCCACAGCGTGTACAAAGTGCACGTAATGTACAAGGAACTCTAGCCCTTTGTCTATACTGATATAAAAGACCTCTTGCTTTACGTAAAATAACATGACCTTCCATATACATAGCTGGAACAACAATTATATTAAAACAAATTCTAACTATTTATATATGAAATTTTAAATATTACCTAAAGAACTAAAATGTAATAACATTTCATCAGCACGTAAATCTTGAGCTATTACATCATCAGCATATACACAGATTATTGAAAGACACAAAAATAAATGAAAATAATCAGTTAAATAATTTGCCCAACAAGCTTCCCACATTTGTAGAGCAACTGCTTCAGTAAATTCACGTTTAAAACATCTATAAAATAGAATATAGTTTAAATATACTGTGGTAAATAAAATAAAATGTGTGTATGTATGTATGTGTGTGTGTATATATATATATATATATATATATATGTATGTATGTGTATATATATATATATATATATATATATATATATATATATATATATATATATATTTATATATTTATATATATATATTGTTACATAGCATATTAATATCTATACAAATATAACAAATCAAGATCAACTTACAATAATATCCATCTATGACAGAACAATAATTCTAAAGCATCTTCATGTTTTTTTAAATGAGCATAAAAATGAGGCACCATTATTCTAATAAGTTCACGTAAATATGTAAGATTTTTTTCCATATCATTATCAGTAGGTGTTGCAACAAAAAATGCACGTTGCATGAGTCCGACAAAACACCAAAATGTAGCAGCTTCATCACCAATTTCACACAAAACAGGTGCAAGCAAATCACTCATCCCTTGGGTGTATCTAAATGTTTAAATTCATTAAAACAAATTGATCTCTACATCCACAAAGATGTTTGATTGTATGTATGTGTATGTATATATATATATATACATATATACACACACAATTTTTATTAATTGTTTTTAAATAACACAAAATATTTACCCTAAACTGGGGTTGTAAAACGCATAATTGAGCAAAATGTTTTTCATTGTTTCAATATTTGGATTATTTTCACCAGCAAAATATGGATTTCCACGATCTGTCCGAATAACATCTTTTTCAACAACACATTGTATTGTACGGAAAAATTTCTCTTGTTCAGCATCAGTCATTTCATGTAAACGTCTTCGTGTTATTTCTTCATATTCCTGGAAAAATTTTTTTTTTTTATATTACAAGTATATAACACATTGAAAAAATATTTCTATATTAAACACTATGTTTTTCATTATACCAAATTTTTAACAAAACATAATTTTTAAAATATATTAATTTTAAGTAGATATGAAACATAAATTATTTTTTATGTTAATTTATAACTTAACAAGTAACTCATACATGAATTAATATTTACATACTGAAATTACATTTTTTTAAAAAATAAAATAAAAATAATCACCTGTCTTCTAATTTCTGAAATATGTATACGATCTTCATATGTACTCTGATAAGGATAAACATGTAATAAAAACGGCCAAACAGTACTTCTCAAGCCACGTTCAATTCCTCCAAAAAATACAGAACGGCGTAAAATTAGATCATCTTCAAGTTGGCCTCGTTCATTTAATAAAGCTCTAAAAGCATCAGTAGTTAATCGAGGAACTTGTCCTTCTTCTGGATGTAATTCTTGTAAAGTGACCTCAGGACGACAAACCATGAAGTGTCTATATGGTAGATTATCATCTGCTCCTAAAAAATTTTTGTGCATAATATACATATACATGTAGATATCAAATTAGTCAAGGTGAAAAATTTTAGGAAAATCATTTATCCAGCTTTAGAAAAAAGGTTGATGCTGATAATATACATACACAAACACATACACACATATATGTAAGATTTTAATTACCTTTTGTTAATTTAATATTATGTAATAAAGAATGCCACTGATGTAAAACTTGTGCTAAATGATCCAAACCTCCATGGTGAAAATGTAAAATTTTGTACTGTGATTCCCTTGATGCAACAACTAACTGGCCACTCGTGCAATTACTATCACTAAAGAACAAACGAAGAGATCGCATTTGACTTAGATCCACACTAAATCGTCTACATTTATGTTGTGCTTTACTCGCATAACTTAAAATTGGAGATGAAGTTACACTTTCTGGAAATGTAAGATTATGTCTTAATGCTAATAATTCTGGAGTAGTCATCCATGGTTGTTCATCAAAAGATATTATAGCATCAGGACATGGAAATGTAAACATTTTTTGTTCATATGTTTCAGCAATATCTTTGATACTATCAGGCGTAGTAATAATTTCAATATTTGGATTTGAAATTTCTACATTAATATTTATTCGTAAATCATTATTTTCATCTTTGGAACCATCGGAACTTATAGATTGTGAACATGGTTCATAATCACTTGTATTTGAAGTTGCATCATCGCTTTTTTGTAAAGGTGATGTTTCAAAATTTGATAAAAATGGATTTGTGCAAGTTTTTGGTGTATCTAATGATTTTGAGTCAGTTGATATTAAAGACTCTGTGCTATTCTGTCTGATGTATTTCAGCTTTATATCATCGTTATTTTTTTCATATTCATTTTGTTTGAGTAAATCAAGATTTGAATTTTCAAGTGTTGTAGGACATTTCCTAAGAGTACTATTAGGAATCCAGTTCAAAAATAATGTAGGCCGTTTTGCATCGTTATACTGATCTGTAAATGTTTTTGTAGTTACAGTTAAATAACCAGGATTATGAATGACATCATATTCTTGACGAGCCATAGCTGGAGGGTGGACACAAACATTATTTTTACAAAATAAAATTTCATTGTCTTCAAATTGTGATTGACTTTCATTGTGAAATTCTGAGTCAATGCCCCAAATATAGCTTGAAGCACGTTTTAGTATTGTCGAAATAGGCATTGTTAAAGTAATAAACATTTAAACTAAATTTTAAAATTTCCTTTTGATGCAATTAAGGCCTTTATTTCAATATATGATTAAACATGATTTTAATTTATTGTCAGTTCATTTTTTACTGTACCATATTTCATAGATAAAAAATAGAATTATTATACACATACTTTTTTAAAACAAACATATTGTTCATAATGTGTATGATTAGTATTACTTTTTTATTAACGAATTTAAAAAGATATTCCTAGGTAAATGTTTCAATAAAATATCAAAAATCTTGAAAAATGTAAACAAGGTTGTAAATATAAAAAAATATTTGCATAAAAATTCCAAAAGCTTTTTTTTTTGTTTTTATAGACTACTTTTTAAATGTTTAACATTTTAAAAATAAATTAAGTCATTTAATTTAAAATTTTATTTGAATTAATTTATATATTAATTACAATAATTAATTATTTTTAAAAAGCATTAAATTAATTCACTTAGAATTACACAAATATATATTAAAATATTTTTAATTTTATGAAATATTTTTGCTTTTTTTAAATGTAATATATATTTTTATCGTTCAACTAAATTACAATAAAATTATAGTTTAGTGTAGGTGTGTTATCAGTCAAAGTGGTCAGAATTATTGATCCAAAAGTATTTATATACTAAACATAACCATGTATTTAAAATAGTTTATTAATATACATAGGTAAATGATAAATCTTTTATTGATTTTAGTTAAGACTTTACTACATTCAGTTTTTATATATTAATTTTCGCTGATGTGAAATTAACGTTACGTTCAAATTTTAATCCGGCTTTATTCAACTCATGTACGAATATACACAACGCTGAAATATCAAAGAATTGAGTTTTAAAGCTGATATGATTGTTACGCATAAGCGTAGTATAAAGGTTTAAAGTAATAAAAAACTATACCGAAAGTTAATAAAAAATAGCACTAAAACTATTTTTTAATTAGTCATATGTTTAACAAAAATTAATTTTTACCCCCAACACAACAATATGTTGTAAAATGTTCAATAATCACTTATTGTTCACGTTGTTGTTTATAACAATAATGAGATAATACGCATTCGAGACTCAGTGTGTTTATGTTTGTGTGTATGTTTATAATATTTTTTAATGTTTATTTTATTAAAATTATCTATGCAAAACTGTTTTAAAAATATCGATATGTCTGTAAAAATATTTTATTATTTTTAATTGTTTTATAAATTTATATTGTTATTAAGTAATGATTATATGTATATTTTTGTAATAAATATCTTTTTATTGGATAAAATGAATCAGTAAAAGTATTTAAAATATATTTTTTAAAATTCCAGCTATTCTAACTGGAATATGCTAACTTTTTTATTTTACTCTCTCTGTTTAGAACATGTTGACTTTAATTTATATTTCTGTCATTTATTCAAAGTAAATTTAGTAAGTGGGAAAGAAAAAAAATCTCTGTATTATAATTTATGTACATTATTTGAAGGTTAAAGGTACAAATGTTTATAGTTTAAGTTCATTTACAATGACTTAATGATTTGTTGCACTCAATTTTTAATTAAGATGTTTAAAGTCTTTACAAGAATCCTGCCAGATAGTGTTGTTAAAAATTTGACAGCTGCTTATTTTTACGGTATGAAAATATTATTGTTGGTAATCGTATATTGACGGGCGATACTATAAAGTTATTGTAATGTGTATAGAAAATTTGAAGACGTAAAGTACTATTATTAAAAGTAAATTGTGTTGTAGTGAACGCTTGGAAACAATTTGGATTTCGTGCTCATAGTCAACAGACAGTTGAAATTCTTGACAAAATGAAAATTCTCGTTTTACCTGCATTGTCAGATAATTATATGTATTTGGTAAGAATTAGAGGGCATTAATGTATATAAATGTTTAATGAATAAGGAAGTAATATTTATCTATAATATTATTTTTTTTAATTTTCAAAATGTTATGAAATAGGTTATAAAGCTATTATGAATTTTTGATTTTAAATATATATTTTTAATTGATCTAGATAATATTAATTATAAATATTATAGTGATTATTAAAATTTAACTCAATAAATTAATACAAACAAAAGTATATGTATATCAAATATAATTTTCTTAATATAAAATAAAAAAATTAAAAACTAAGTTGTAAAGAATGTTTTATATTTAATTGCTATTGATTATTACTATTTATTTATTAATTACATATAAGTTAAAATTTTGTAAATATTTATATTAAATTTTGATGTATTGATTATAGAACGTAGATACTAATTTTTTGTCAAATAATTTACATTTTTTGTGTGGTTTTAGATTATTGGAATATGATTAAAAAAATGTCTCTTATCTACTAATAATTGAAAATAAATACTTTATTTGCTTTTTAATCACTTTTTATTATATAGAAAATTTGATTAAATTTTAAAATCACAAGTAATAATATAATAAAAGTAATATGATTTAAATATTAATAGAAATTTGCAAAATATATTATTTCTAGTTGTTTATAATATTCTTAACAATCTAGTATCAAACAATAGTGTTCAATTTATTTTTAACATCAATGTATAGAAAGTATTAATATATTTTATTAGTTATATATATATATATATATATATATATATATATATATATATATATATATATATATATATATATATATGTTTAATTATTGTTTATATGTATTTGTATATCTTATATATTAAATAGAATTTTAATATTTTAGATTGTAGATGAATCTACAAAAGAAGCTGCTATTGTAGATCCAGTTGAACCAGATACAGTTATTTCAGCTGTTAACAAAGAAGGTGTTACTTTAAGTAAAGTGCTAACAACTCACCATCATTGGTATTATTTAGTTTATAAAATCAGTATATGTGTAATATTTTTTATTTTTATTATTTTGTTGCAATTACAGAAGTTAAATATTTACATTAATAACAATTTCAGGGATCATGCAGGTGGAAATGAGTCCCTTGTAAAAAAATTAGGTAACCCTAATATTGAGGTATATGGTGGTGATGAACGAATTGGTGCATTAACAAAAAAAGTTGGAATGAATGATACATTCAAAATTGGATCTTTAGATGTTCGATGTTTATTTACACCATGTCATACCACTGGTCATATTTGTTATTTGGTTGATGAGAAATCTAAAACACCTGCAGTTTTTACAGGTTTTTTTTAAAAAAAATCAGTTGCTATATAAACTTTTTAAAATGGTTTAAATAAATATTGTTTCATAGGTGATACTCTATTCATTGCTGGTTGTGGCAGATTTTTTGAAGGAACCGCTGAGCAGATGTGCACAGCAATGAATATATTGGGTGGTTTAAATAATGAAACACAAGTTTTTTGTGGACATGAATACACTTTACAAAATTTACGTTTTGCACAACATGTTGAGAAAGATAATATTGATATTCAAAATAAAATTGAATGGGCTAAAGAAAAACGTACAAAAGGAGAACCTACAGTAATTTTTTTTATTTATATGCATATTTATAACAAATATTACAAGAAATATTAAAAAATAATACATAAAAATTATTATTATTATTATAAAAAAGAAACTTCAAACTTTTTATTAATCATTTATGAAATTGTATACAAAAAAGTATAATTTTTAGGTTCCTTCCACTATAGCTGAAGAAAAACTAATTAATCCTTTTATGAGAGTGAATATTGATTCTGTAAAAAAACATGCCAAATGTGCTGATGAAATTTCAACAATGAAGACAATTCGAAAAGAAAAAGACAGTTTTAAGTAAACATGTTTTATTTCAAAGATTATTTGACAATATAATAATTATAATTAAACTGTATATTTTTCATATACAAGTTTTAAAAATGGGTAAAAAGGATATCTGATTATCAGACAATTAAATAAATATAAAATTAGTGTTTACTAAATGAATTGTTTTTTTCATTTTAATAAGAAATGAATATAATTTTTAAAAATTACAGTAATTAAATAAATTCCTCACAAAATATTAAGCGTATAAAATTATTTCTATTACATGTTACAAAATAAAGTAAATTTTAAAAGTACTAAAATTTTTAATTTCTGATAAAGTTTGTACCTGAAGTTGTTAGTAAATGAAATATTTTGATTTATAGTGTTTATTTCTCTGAGATTAAATATTATTAAGTTGTAGTTGGTAATTAAAAAAGGTATGTTTTGGTTAATTTTTATTTGTATAGTGCTTGGTGAATACTTTTTTCTTTTTTATATTCATTTATTATATGTATAATATTTATATATACTTATTTTTTTACAAATTATAACATTTTTATCTATTGAGTGAATTATTAATATAGCTATTCAATTTTAAAATTATTAATATATATTTTATTAAGTGTCAAATAATAGTGATAAAAATTGAAGTCTATAAAGGTATGTATAAAGTCTTTATTTTTTATCAACTAACTAAGAATTTCATTTATGAAATTTGACAACTTGTTGCAGAACAATAATACTAAAACATGAAAGTAAAATTGAAGAAAAAATTAAAGATTATATTTATATGAAGTAAATATATAATGATGTTATTGTTTACAATAACATAATGTGTTATGTATGTTTGTGTGTGTGTGTATATATATATATATATATATACTAATTACTTTTATATAAAAATGATTTTTGTACAATTTCAATTAATATGTGTATTTTTACAAAAATTAGTTGATTTTGTTTCTTTATTAACATTCAAAATTATATACATAAAAAATGAATTATAAAAATAACAAAATATTTGTTATTTTAGAAAATTATTTCATTTCAAAAAATTGTAAATTGTTTTTAGAATGATCTTTATAAAAAGTTCAGGTACTTATAAATTAATTTTTACAATTATATGCATCCATTTCCAAGGCATATTTCTCTTTTGATTTTTCATACATATCAACATATATCTGGGAAAAAAATATACTTTTAGAATAATATATTTTATATAAAATGTAGAGTAACAATAAATGACTGTAAAACAAACTCTTACTTGTTTATCTTCTGTTGAAAGTGTTTTCCATTTAATGGCAAGCTGTCTTGTTAATTCTTGTTTAGATGGTTCAGGTTCACCTGGTTTTAACTCAGAATTCAATCTTTCCATAACAATTGTTCTTTGTTCTTGACAAAACTGGAAAAATGGATTTGCAGGTCTTTTAGGAGCATTAGGATCTTTTTCCTGCTTTTCTACTTTTGTAACTTTTTTCTTTGATTTTTTTTTCGATCTATCTGGAGTAGACTTATTTGAATTAATACCTAAAATACAAAAAAAAAAACATTTAACTTATATTTTGTATTCATGTTATTTATAATCCACAATTAATTATTGAATTATATAATACATTAAATATAAACTTTACCTTTTTCTACTTTAACTGTAACACTAGGTAGAGTTTTATTGTTTTTAATATTTGTATTTACATTTACTTTAGCAGGGGCAGTTCTCCATTCATCTCCATGCATGTCTAAACGATTTATAATACAATTACATTCTTTTTTTCTAATTTTTAATAAAGATTTAACTTGTTTTATTCTAAAAGATAATTAAAGTATTTAAAAACATTCGACATAAATGAATTAGCTTTCATTTATTCACACAAACCTATTAAATAACCTTTCATTATCTTGCTTTAGCACTTCGCATCTTTCAAACAATAATTTATATTTTTTTTTATAAACATCAAATGATGAATCAGTATCAACATCAGATTCATCTGACATTTTTTTAATGTCTTTTAGTTATATAAAACGTGTTTTTATAACATTGTTCATTCAGAATCAATGCAAATCAACTTTTTTTCTGTATTTTTGACAAGTTTGGTTATGTTTCTCATGGATTGCAATATTTATTCATGTTTGTTTTCAGAATCCGAAGATGTAAAAAGTAATAGATGGTCGATGTGTGTATAATTATTCCTTAAGTAAGAATTATTTTATTTAAAATGTATAAAATTTGCTTTGTTGTTTTTCTTTTATCTTTTATTAATTTTAATTGTTTTAATTTTCTATATATTAGGTTAGTATTAAGTAATAAAATTATACATTATTTTACATTGAAATTAATATATAATATATTAATATATAATAATTTAAATTAATATATAATATAATTATATATATATATATATATATATATATATATATATATATATATATATTTATATATACATATATTAGACGATACAGAACTGTGTAGAAAATTGCTTACAATAAAAGAATACGTCTTAAGATTACAAATGAAAAATTATTTAAAACTGAAAAATATTATCTGCTTATGATAATAAACATATTTTAAGTGTTTAAATGCTCAGATATGAATATAAGAGAACATTGAACTTTTATACATATGCACTTTTTATTTTCAATATAGGATATAGTTTGGAATATTATTTTCATTAATTACTATATTACTATTTAGACTTTGGATATTTAGTTAATTACTGCAGTAATATAATATGTAGTTAATTATTACGATATTTTGTAACTTCATACAGACATTGAAAAGATTATGTTTATACATTCTTATTTCCTTTTAATATTATACACTGTGTGTATAAAATAGTGTTTCATTAATACGATCATCGTAAGATATAATTTCTTAAAATGAAAAAACCTTAGTTTCTAAAAAAAATGTTTTTTTTAATTACAAATATATTTTATTCATTTTAAAATATTTAATTCCAGTACTTTATTGGTTTTCTAAAAGTAATAATTATTATTTTCATTATATTATTTATTTAATAATAATATATGACATCAATTACGATTTTTTTAAAAAAATATTTCTATAGTATGTGATCTATTATGTAAATAATTGTTTAATACAAATTCATAAAAATACTCTAAAAGATATTTATTTAGTTTATATGCAAAATTTTTAAATATTGTATTTTTTTGTACGCGTGTTATTATAACAAAGATATTTTTTTAATTTTTATTTAAGTGGCTTTAACTGATTTATTAATTCCTTTTGGGAAAAAATTAATAAAAAAGTAATAATTATAAATTTATTTGTATATATATATATATATATATATATATATATATATATATATATATATATATCATTGTTAGCTTCTTTTTATCTACTACTGGATGAATCACTTATATAATAGTATTTTACTGTAATTGTTTAAGTTTATAAATAAAAAATATATTCATTAATATTATTATTACAACAGCATTCGTATTTTTATTCATAATGATCAAAAATAAATTGATAAAAAAATTAAGGGAAAATGTTTTAAAAATGCATATATATGCGTTTTTCAATATTATCTAGAAACTGTATGAAAAACTACAGCTTAAGATTATTGTTAATCATTATATAATATTCTTAGTGAGAGAAGTAATTATTTATATTATAATGTATGAAAAGAATGTTTGTACCTAATTTTCGGGAATTTTTAAGTTATTATTACTTTTTATAAATGTTTATATTAAAATAATTCAGAATTCATTATATTACTTTTATTCTCAATATACATATATAAGTATTTGCATTAAACTTGTTGTCTAAATAAATTTATTCGTTATGAATTAGTTAGTATAAATGTTACATTAAGAAAACCATTTTTTGGTGTACATCTGGTTAAATTCACACTTTCAGTTAAGTGATCATTAAAATATTTTTATTCAATATAATGAAATTTGAGCGGGGGAAACTGTTTATCAACGACGCCACTGAAAAATATGTAATAAAGACACCACTTTCCACTGGTCGACTGGCGCAGTGTGAACTTGGTAACTATTATTGTATGCATTGTTTTCTATATTCTGTCTTGTGCATCAGATTCCAGCTGTTCTTCGGTGTGTGTAGATTGTACTTAATTTACCTGTAGATTTCCTCAGTTACGTTGAAGTATACGCTCATTATTTTATTGTCGAAAAAATTCTAAATCAAGAGCAATAACTATTTCTCGCATGTATTTCATAATACGTTGAGTGTAGTGTTGCAATAATTATTTATATTCAAATATCATATCATTCATCTTTTCAGTGTCTATGTGAAAAATCAATTTTATATAAAATCAGTGATCATTGTGTTCATTGTTCCTTTGTGTTGTTGAATTAAGTACTTTATATATCAGCTGTTTTCGAATTGACATGTCTGCAGCTGTCGTTTTTTAGCATTTGCTAATTGTAATATTAGTTGTTAGGTAAGTACAAATTACAATAATTATGCAAATTATTATTTAGAAGAATGAGATGTCTATATAACAAGAATTACTTGTTCTTGTTTCATTTATAAAATAAGTAGATTAATTATTTATTCATTGTTTATTATATAAATATATATATATATATATATATATATATATATATATATATATATAAATTTATATTTTTTTAGTTTTGGAAATTTAATATTAATCTAATATTTTATCATTATTTTTAAAAAGGTTACAATATATAAACACACACATATATACATGCATACATACATACATATATATATATATATATATATATATATATATATATATATATATATATATATATATATATATATATATTTAGTGTAGTAATTTCACGACAAATAATGATTTTCCTGACCTTGCCCTTTTACTATAGGTTGCTTAGTTCTGTGCACAGCTATAAGGAATTGGCACATTGTTTAAAATTTTATATATATGTAAATATATATATATATATATATATATATATATATATATATATATATATATATATATATATATATATATATAATGAACACATGTACTGTAATAAACTTTAATTAAAACATTTGCAATAAACATTAATTCAAATATATTTTATATTGCAAAATTGTTTATTTCCTTTTTTTAATATATAAAAGTATTAAACAGAAATGATTTAATGGATAATACTGATAAAGAATTAGGTTTATTTTTGATTGCATAAACTATTAAAATGTAAGTAATAGTAATTTTTAAAAAATCTTGTAACTGACATTTTAGATCATTTTGAATTGATTTAATATTTACTGACTGTAATACAAAAGTAAATAAAAAAACATATGTGGTTTTTCTCAAAAACCTACAACCATTTTATAAATAATTACTTTGTAATCGAAAATTTATAAACACTAATTATGGTTCAATATAATACTTTTTTAATTGTTCTGATTACATTTTTTTGTAATTTTTTATGATTTCATTTTTTGCCTGCCTTTTTTTTATTATTTTATACATGCACATATGATGTGTATATATATATATATATATATATATATATATATATATATATATATATATGTATATATATATATTTATTTATATACATCTGACTGGTGTGTGTAGAACTGTTTAATTTGAATAATTTGTTTCCGAACTGTTTAACTTGTTTGTTTGTTACTCCTTTTTAGATATCAGTATATTTAATTCAGTACATTAATATTATCTGAAATATGTTTTTATTAAAAAGTAATGTTATTTTTTTATATTTTGAAAATTTGTAATATATATGTGTAATAACAAATATAGTCATTTTGTAGAGAAATGTTATTTGATCAGATATATTCTTATTATTATGTCTTATGACGTATAAAATTGTTTTCTAATTTATGAAATTATATTCCGTTTTAGTTAATTTTATGTTTATTTATAAGGAATCTTGATAAACATGTGATCTAATTTTTTGCAACAATGTAATGTGTGTGTCTATATATATATATATATATATATATATATATATATATATATATATATATATATATATATATATATACACGTATACATGTGTGTGTTTATGTATAAAATATTTCTAATATAAATCAATTCTGTGACAAAACATTTCTTTTCGAAAACAATTATTATTTGTCACGCATTCTCTGATTAAATCTTGATAAGCGTAGATATAAAAGAAGGAAATGGTACTAGAATAAAGCTTAGAGTTTAATCATATTTCCCTGTCTTTATAGAAAATAGAAAATTATTTATATGGTTTATATTGCCAATTTTTTTTTAGTTATAACCAACCTTAGTTGAATTTTCCTTCTCGATAATTGCAAGTATGGATGTCATGACTTCATATGCTATGATTTCATATATTATGTTGTCAAGTATCTCCCTTCCGCTTTTTTTTTGTTTGTACATAGCCGCGAAATTCAAAAGACAAAAAGGCGGAAGGGAGATATTTGACAACCTAATATATATAAATTGTAAATGTTGTATTTCACAAAATCATTTAGTTTCCTTTAATGTGATTCGCATTTTTTATTATGTGTAATAAAAAGAATCATTTCATATAAAATCTTATTTATGTACTCATTGAAAACTTTGATAAATTTTATAATTATTATCAAAGTATTAGTTAGTTTTTAATGTAGAGTGATTGCTTTTAACAATTACAGTTAGTGCATTTAAAAATGTTACAATACATTGAATTACTTAATATATTACTATTTTGTCTCTAGAGTTTTAAAAATTATTGATCATTTCTATGTAGTCATAATATAATATGTAACTTGAGATGATATGTAGTTTGCATGTAAATAATCTTTAAAAATTAGGTCAACTGGCGTACATAATTTGAAATTACTTTTAAGTAGTTATTTATCTCCTGATAGAAAACTTTAATATTAAATTTTAAAAATTATATATATATACATATATATATATATATATATATATATATATATATATATATATATATATATATATATATATATATATATATATATATATATATATATATATATATATATATATATATATATATATATATATATATATATATATAATTACAATTTATAGCAGTATTACTGGACGAAAGCCACAATGAATGCTAACATATATATATATATATATATATATATATATATATATATATATATATATATATATATATTAAATTACAATTTATAGCATATTGTTTATAAACAATCGTAAGTAATAGCTACCTTTGTTGTTCACATTTATTTGCCTTTGGCGAAAGTCACTGTATAATTAGATGATTTTATAATTCAAATTAGCAATACGGCGCACACAAGTTACCGGATATAGCTGATTTGCCTTTCGTAATAGTGGCAAATAATCTTATTTGTACCATTGTTTTATGTACGTGATTTTCACAACTATGTAAAGTTAATGTTAATGAGTTTAGAGATATTAACAGGCAATACGTAATAATCAAAGGGTATTCAAACAGGTAAAGGAGCACAATTCTCTAGACATTAAAACAGAGGGTTAAATTTAAATGTCTCTTATTATAACTTTGATAGCAGTAATTGTTAAAGTCCAACAAAATTATGTGAAAAATTTAATTAATAATTACAGATAGTTTGTAATAATTCATTTTAAAAATCGTCAATGGAATCCCACAATTTCAATTAGATATTTATTATTACTTTATATAGCTATTTTATTTTAATTTGAAAGTGTTTCAAAATTTGGTTGTGGTATTATAAACTTATATAAATTTATATACAAGTATGACTAAAATGCGATTGTAAAATTCAGATTAACGACGTATAAGATGGATAATCGATATATAGGTATTTTTTTTGTTTAAAATTAGGTTAAAACTAAAATGTCTGATGAATGTTATAAAAGAACGAATTTATTTTAATATTTATTGAATTTGTAAATGTTAAAAAAATATATATTATATGAAATGTTGTTTTCTATAAAAAGGTCAATAATAGTAAATACTTAATTTGCTATAAATTAGTTTTCATGCGAGTACATATGCATGTATATAGCATTATCAATAGTAGCAGCATCCTCTTTTTATCCACTGCTGGATGAAGGCTTCTTCTAAAATTTTTCACATCGATCAATTTAATTTTTTCCCATGTACTTCATTCCGATGAATTTTCTTGTTGTCTCATCTATCCATGATATATATTAATAATTTAGTCTTAAAAAATATTTCTTCCAATTTCATTTAATTCGAATAATTCAACGATTCTGTGTTTTTGATATTTTTTTAAAAATTTTTTTAACTATTCAATAGTCTTTATAAAAATTTAAAATTTTCTTCTTTCAAATCGTTACGTTGTGTTTTTAATTTTTTATTGTTTTTATTATCTATACCTATATCCATACTACTATTCTACCAATTTTTATTATTTTTAACATACATCATTCTAAATTCAATTACATTTTTTGAAGTAATTGAATTATTTTGACATTTACAACCAGTGACTTAATTTCTCTATACGTATATATATTTGGTATTAGACAAATAACACTAATGGGATATTTTTCTTTAAAGAAAATGGAATCTTTGATGTATATATAGATGTATAATAGCATGAAAATTAATTTAATCCTATTTTTATTCAACGTGAAATTTTATCATAAAATAATTTATGCATAATAACGAGTTAGTACTATTATGTTTTACCTTTTTTAGTTACTGTTATCTTTTATTTTTTTTGAGAATTATCAGTTTGTATATATATATATATATATATATATATATATATATATATATATAATACATATATGTATATGGTTATCATCATCATATCGACTTATCTCAGCTTACTGTCGGGCGAAAATCTTATTGAATATATACCACTCACTGGTGCTTAGTTCTATTCACCGCACTTACTATAAGGGTTGGTGGTGATTTTTCATTCAGGGTTTACTTCCTTTTATATATATATATATATATATATATATATGCATATTAAAAACATTATAAATAAAAATCACAGCCTTAACAATCATTTCATATGTACAACGAAGAACTAATTGTATCATAATAATGAGTAGAATCGTTGATTATTAAAATTACTTGACACTGATACCATCATTAGTGTTCTAAAATAAGAAAAGAACACAAACACTTTTTATGAAGTGCTATTTGTGTCTTGATGTTATTTTTAAAACCGGAATTTTCCATTGTTATGGAATGAAAATAGCACTACACTAGAGATAGTATTCGTTTTAATTGAGTTAACAAACATTTTACAAATAAATTAATTGATATTTAGTCATTTTATTTTAGTTTTATGATATATTGAATTGAATAGTTTTTAATCGTATTGGATGTATATTTTCATTACTTTTTTTGTTTATTTTATATATATATATATATATATATATATATATATATATATATATATATATATATATATATTGTCACTTAATGAAAAGTATAAGGTATTTTTTCTGTATTGTCATTAGTTAGGTTTTTATTTATATTCGTATTGGTTTTTTGCAATTACATTTCAATAAAGAAAGAGAAGTGAGGGGATATAGGATTATTTTTTTATATAAATTAATCATTCAAATGTATTATGGAAAATATAAAAAAACGCATTTATATAATGTATTATATAATGATGAGAGTACAAATTAAAAAAAAATATATTTCTTTGTTTTGTATTATACTGGTGTTTGTCTTCTAAAAAGTTATTCTATTCTGCGTACTACTTTAGACATTTATATATGTGTAAATATATATAAATATATATATATATATATATATATATATATATATATATATATATATATATATAAATCTAACTGATTAGATTGATTGAATTATTATAATAATTTTGTACGATTATATTTGCTTAGAATGTCATGTCTAGAAGTATCAGTTTCCTGTGAAAGAGAGTTAATCTTTTGTTAGTTAATTCTATTTTTAAAATGATACAAGTACGGTTTGACGTGTACCTACGTGCATTATACATAGTCTGATGGTCTTGTGCGTAGAAGGTCTGAATATGTCTTTAGTGTCAATACAGTTAATTAAATATGTCAATATTGTTGATTGTGGCGTAAGATGAAAACAGTTTTTATTCTTTGATCAAGAGTCACTAGATACATTAATACTATAATTTGGTTCTGCGTTTGCGCTAGGAAACACGCGACATCACTTCATGTTGAAATCAATAATGCGGCATGCGGCAACCAATCCATGTGATATTGCTGAATATAAAGACTTTTTCTTGGACAGTTTTTAGCTTTTCAGTGATTTTCTGTTTTAGTCCATGTATTCATGGATCAATGTGTTTGTATACACACATGCATACATGTGAATGACTTGAACAATTCTGTGAATAAAACAGAAAACAATTCTTGTTTATTTTGAAATTTGTTTCTATTTTTAAATATAATAGAAACAAATCCCCTGACAATAATATATTAACGAGACTACAAAGCCATTATATTATTATAAATTCAGATCCTCGAGGCCTACAAAAGAGTTTTCTATTATTGATTTAATTTCTTCATCTAACGAAAATCTGTTTCCACCTACGGATATTTTCAACTATGAAAACAGATAGAACTTTAAGGGTGTTAAGTTCGTAGAGTAATATTGATGCTGCAGGGAATCACATTTCATTACGTTTATTTATATCATTCGACGATATAGATATATTAGTGGATAGGCATTATCTTTATGAAAAATTATCTTTCTCTTTGTTAAATTTTATTTCAATAAACATTCTTGTATAATTGATCCAAAATGTTAGCATAATATGTTCTTATTATAGTTAAGTTAGTTAGAAGATAGTCTGTCAGCAGGATCCCTTCAGTATCCCATAAAATAGTACCATGTTTTTTTCAATAACAAGTTGTCATTTTTTTTTTGATGGTCGATTAAAACCCTGAGAGCTTTTAGCTGCATAGGAATTGACCATAGTCTTATGGAAACTGGGGAGAGGGGAAGAACAATAGGTCTTTAGATCGTAGTTTAAAGTAAGGCTTTAAGGAAAACTGACTTTTTACAATAATAAAAAAAATTAACACTATTCTCATACTGCCCACGTTGAATTTTCAATCGTTTGGTACTTTTGTTATTAAATAATATAATATGATCATAGGACATTTCATAATATCATTACTTGATGTGTAAGTATCAAGTAAAGTCCAGCGAGGCTTAGATGTTTCATGTTTCGTAGCGATGTGTTTTTAAATTCTTTAATTTTCAATAAAATTATTGCATTATGTATGTCTCATATGGTGTGAAATCATTGAAAAGATTCGTCATAGAATGTGTTAAATCAGGGAATGTATGTACGTGTTGAGGTATGAGGTGTATTATACACATATAGTAGCCATTCTTAAAAAATGTGTGATATGTTTATGATCATGATCTTGTTGAAAATTGAAATAATTTTCAAGATCCAACTTTTCACAAATATAAATTATAAATTATTCTTGGGATATAGTAATAAACACAATATAGTATAAACAAAATGATATTTCAACAAAAATATCATATCAAAAAATGTATAAAGTATTAATAAATTGAATATACAGTATTTTCCATACATTTCTGTTTTATTTTTCCTGTTATTTTATAAAAACTGTATTTGAGTACTTTTTTATTCGCTTGATTAATAGTCGATGTAAATCACGTTTCTAATATTTTTGAATGATTTATTAGAAACTAAACGATTTATTGTTTTTATCTGAATTTTTTTAATAATTTCTACATTAATAGCTAATATATGAAAATTGATCTTATTAATATTCAAATGGGAAAATATATTATTTGATAATGCAGTAAAATGCCTAATTCATTGAAAATACTAATATTTTTTAATATATTTGTTGAATAAAATACAGGAATATTAATGACTAATATAAAATATGAGTTTTTCTTTATTTTATTAGTAATTTTCATCTTTAAATTAGTTTTTCAATATTATTACGTTATTTTTTTTAAGAATTAATATAACTTTTAATATGTATTTTTTACATAAATTGTGTAGAGATGAATTAACCACACTGTTGAATCAAATGAAATTTTTGGTTGTAAAATTGTTAGGTGTAAGCTGTATCATCAAGGTGTACGTGTAGAATAAGTCATTATTTTTATTAAAGTTTTCAAACATTTCTAATAGTACCTTTACCACATGCTATAACAAAATGGTATTTTTTATATTAATTGGGATTTTTTGTGAGCCCCTTTCTTGAAAAGTTTTCAACTGTTAATAAAAAAATCTGTTGTAATAGTTTAATATTGGCACAAGAGTACATATTCAGCACGCTTCTAATATTTAATTAAATGTATGGTAATTTTTTTTTTTGAATGCAATAGACTTTTGAAAGTATATAATAAGGTTTAATTAACATACAACCATTGTCTTTTTGTTTCATATTGACATATAAATCACATTTTATAAACTCAGTTACAACTCAATCTAAAAATGAATTATGTTTATGGCGATTCAGCAAATATGTGTACATATGAAGTCGTTAATTAAGGCTGTTGTTGATGCAGTGTATACTTTACGTAATCATTATTTTTTATGATTTTTTTTGTCGTGTTCAAACGATATTAAATGAGTTTGAGTTATATCGTATAATTATAAAAGAAATAAGGTATTTCGAAATTTTACATCTTTGTACAAGAGTGTATACATACGAGTATATATATAAATTCAGTAATTTTCTGCAGTGAATATGCTGGATATATAACTAAATACAATTTAACATTTTAAATCTTATTTCTTTAATGTAATTTTAATTTACATTAATACTTTACCAACTGCTTGATTCATGCTAATGAACTGTTAATATTTGGCACTTGCTTCGACTTCTAAATTTCTGTACTATAGAG
>CP092095.1:19369728-19399728 GCA_029203775.1 Neoneuromus ignobilis
TCAATCGAGATATGGGATATTAAATTATCAAACCTTTTTTAGTTTTATTGTAATTTTATTACTATCTATATTAAATGTTTATTATCTATATATCATTCAAATAATTATTAAATAATTTATCATTCAAATAAATTCAGATAATTACTATTAATGAAGTAATTATTTTTTTTGAAATAATTTATCGGTTTTATTCTTATACGAATGTTTCAATTTCTTGAGCACATATTTTAAATTAAATTTGTCTGGTTTTAAAAGCACTCGACTGTTGATGAAGTGTAAGCGACGGAGACAAATATTGTTCATGGGTATTTCCACCCGCTTCATTGATTTTTCAGGGCTTTGCTCTCAATACGAAATTGAGTATAAATTAAATAATAGTGAAGTTAAACATTGGAATTATTTTCTTTTACAATAAATTATTTTATTATACTTCTATCAATTTACAAAATATATTCGTAATTTTAGAATATTTTCGATTAATTAGTGGAAATACTAAGCTTATACATATATATATATATATATATATATATATATATAAATTAGAAATACTGAAATTAGAATTATTACATAAGTAGTATTAACAAATCTTTTTTATTTAATACAACACTCCTTAGCATACGTAATTGAAATTTAAGTGTTAATTGAATCATTTTTACACAAGGTCTCATATATAAATTCTATTTAATTTAATACATATAACTTTCATTTAAATATTAATGAATTTTGTAACTTTGTATAAATAAAAAGATGTTATCGAGCTGAACTAAAAGATCATTGGATTTTAGACAGAATCAAAGTCAATGTTGAAAAATAATATATATATAATTTTATTCAGTTATGTATTCTCGAATTATTTTGATAACTTTTATCCTTCTTTTGGTCATCTTTACCATTCCATTAGTGTACAATTTTGCCGAGGTTTTATTGAAAACATCTAGAAGTGGTTTTTGATGGTCTCTAAAGATCACAATTCTTTATCGTTTAGATTATATTAAAGTGATTAGAACAAATTGTAATCCGAAGATGCAGTATCTAGTGAATATGGTAAACGGCATAAAAATCACAATTTTAATTGTTTGTCCAGTGGCTGAAGACATATAAAATCAGTTCTATGACTTAAATTAATTTCTAATTGTTTTTAAAAGTTCTTTTGCAATCGTCTGATATTACCATTTAAAATTACGATCTAGTATATTGAATTGTAGATTTATAGTCTGTTTTAAAATATTTTAAAAGGTGTGGTTGATTAATGAATGAATCATGTGAATTATTGTACCAAGAACGACGTGGAAATAATTTCATTTCATACCTTATATATACTATTGTGTTAATTGTAATGATATAGTTAATATAATATAAGAATTAGAAAAGAATGTTAATGTTAAAACAAATGTTTACCTCATGATTTACACATATTTAAATAACATCAATGTTAAGTATTTTATTAGAATCTAAAACATGTATATTAGAGAAGGTCGGGGGCGAGCTGTTACGACTATCGATTATTTTACTAGAAATAATGCAATATGTAATAAATTATTCTTATATAAGGTCATTGTGAAATGTCTTGCCAATATTAAGAATGTGATTAAATCACGGAAAAATTTAACAGTTGTGTAAATTATATGGCATTTGCAAGTTTTCTTTATATGTGTGTATATATGTGTAAGGATTTATTTTTAACATGAAAAGTATTTATTCGTGCTAAAATCGTTTAAGACGAAACGAATAATTTATTATTGTTAATAGCGTGGTTATAGTTGAGTCCAACATAATACGATTTTGATCGATGTGTGATTGAAATCTGAACTGATTGATTATCTATCATAATTAATAATATGTAAATTTGTTAGTAGTGCTTTACAAATTTACATACATTTAAAATGTTAAATCCCAAGATTATCAAGTGCACATTAAAGAAATAATAATTATCAATAGTAATATATTTCTATTTCACAGTTTTTATTTATTATCAATATACATTTAAAACAATTTTTTATCTTTCTGTAATAATTTGTGTACATTAAAATGTCTATTTATATCAGATCTGTAGCTTTTCAAAAATGAATAAATTTCAATATTTTACATTTAAAATTATAACACAAATTAATTATCACCCCAACACCATAAGATTATAAAAATATTGATTGTTTGTCTTTGTTCAGAGTTGATGTACATGTTGATGGCCGTGCCATTTCCGACAGAATATTGATGACTATCGAAATGTACATCAGATTATAAACAAATAAAATGAACAATGAGTGATTGGACACTTTTATAATGTCTTGTGATGTTGAGGTGATAATTTATTTGTGTTCAAATAAATTTACTAGAGTGTACAAATTTGAAATTATGTTTGTTTTAGCGCTGTGTTCCATTTCAAAGTTTTAAGCCAATATATCAATTTATAAAAATAGCATCTAATTTTATTGTATCTTTTGTCAATATTTAAAATTTTCATATAAATAGGAAAAAACAATACATAAATAAAATAATTATTTTCATATATACTCATTTTCTTATAAAATTATTCCTAGTATTTATAAAAGTAGCGATATTTTTATCACAATTTAAAATTTTCATTATAGTGGTTTTCCTTTTTATATGTGATACATTTACAGACAGATAACTAATCTGTCTATTTAATGATAGCATAACTTGAGTGAAATGACCTTTTTTATTTCTATTTAACCACAATTGCACACATGAATATATACATATATGTATGTGTATATATATATATATATATATATATATATATATATATATATATATATATATATATATATCATAAACTAATACTATTTTCTAAAACTATTGTTTGAAATAAAAATATAAATCATATTTTTTGTTCTAGCATTAAAAGGGATAAAATACTAGGATTTTTTTAAAAAAAATACTTAGTTATCTTAATACATTACTCATGGTTATTTATGGACAGATTATTTTTTTTTCAAAAATATATAAAAATAACAATGTATTAATCAAGTTATTAGTGATAATGTCATATTGTTAGTAATAAATTTTAGCGTACAGAGAAAGATTAAGAACAATTGATTATAATATGAATATTGTTAATAAATTTCTTTAAAGAATTTACATATAAAAAATACAAGCATATTATGATAAATTAATGGAAACACTTGAATAATTCATGCTACATAATACTAAAACTTTATCATAAATGTATGCAAGCAATTTGACTTTATTTTAAGATGTTTATCATACATCTGATTTAAGTAATGAATTTGTTTATTTCACAGTTATCATTAATTTTGTACTATTTACTGAACGACAGTAGAATATTTTTTAACGTAAATCATTTTAAAATTAAAGTAATCTAATTTATTAGTGATTTTAATTATCACATTGTTATATGAATAAATTTAAGTACAGTAATAATCTTCCTCTGAACACCCACACACACACACACACACGTTAGTTGGTCACAGAAGTTTTATGATAAGTAGAATAGCAAAATATGTTAAGTAATTAAAAAGAAACAAGAAAAAAAATCAAAAACTGATACCATAGTTTGATACTGTTTTATTAGATTTAAATTTTCATTCATTAGAATATAAATATGTTTTAATATATAATAAAAGATAAATCTTCGAAGAAATTTAAAAAAATCAGTTCCACTAAAGTCATAGAGTAATGTACTGTTAAGAACAAAATGATTCTAATTTTTCTATAAATTAATTTTAATATATAATAGTTGTTGCTTTGATTCGAGGACTTTTTTAATTAGATTAGTAGTTACTTCCGCGATCATAATTGCCCATTTATTTAGTAAATTCCTTCTCAAAGAATTTTTTTAAAATAATTGTATGTCATATGACTTTTAAAAATATCCTAAAGGTGTTTAATTTTGTTAGTCAGGTGACTGTTAGGAGGAAGTGTTTCGATTATTTTTGGATAGTTTTGTAACACTTAAAGAGGCGTTATATGAGATTTGAGCTCAGAGATAAAAAGTTATTTAGTATTACTTAAAAATATTAAACTCAGTTTTTTTTAATACATTTACAGTAAATGAAGATTTTTTTTGTTTTATTTCTTATCTCATAATTTTTATGATCTCAATGTTTACTTAGTAACGATATTTTTGTTTCTAGGTTTGTACTAATTTTTTTAAAGCAGATTGATGATAGGAACAGATATATTTAATACAGTAGTATCAAAAAGCTATCATAATTCAATGATTATTCAAAACCCATTTTGAATGCCCATGTACCACTTTTGTTAGTCACTGTATATAGTTGAATGATCACTTAATCTATTTATCAAATCTAAGTATATGAAACTTAAGTGATTAATTATCATAAGTATAATTGTACTTTATTTTTTCAATGACTATAGACATAGTTTTTTTTGCTAACAATTTTTTTTGGCGCATTGTTACTTTCATCTTAGATTATAATTATTTAATAGGTACTTTAAATACTGTAGATTGTGATAAAAACTTTTTTCTCGACTTTTTATCAGTTATGTAATTTTGTTGGTCATGTTTCTAAATTTTTGTTGTTAAGCGGAAATTTTTTAAAGTGCTCATATTATTATTATTTTTAGAATATACTAAACTTATTAAAAAAATATAAATGATATGTAAATTGTCATTTTTAAAATCAGATTCTATGATTAAGACCGTTGAAAAAAATAAATGAAAAATAAATCATTTTCAACATTATTATAAAATCTTGAAATTAATTATTTGTAAATTTAATATTTTTTACAAGATTATTACTAAACAGATATATTAGTTTTATAAATACGACAATTTTATAATTTTGTGAAAATAATTTTTTAGTTATTGGATAAATTATGACTTTTTTTCCAAAAAGTTTTAAGATCAATCATCAAATATGACACTGTACGTATTTTGGTCTCACGCGCAATCAGTAATCGGTATTGACCTTATTTCTAACAATAACCTTGCTATTGATTTGAAAAGCTTGGATGATACAAGTATCTGAAGAGATATTACACTTGAATGACCTATAATTGTCACATTATTTATTGGTTTTTCAAATTATTTATTTAGTAATCTTTGAAATGGTTTTGTGTTTATATATATATATATATTTGATTTTTTCAAAAGTTAATATAATTTACCTTATTTATTAGATTTAATTAAATTGAAATTTATTAACTCGTTTTTTATTTTTTTTTATAAAATTTTCAAAATAAAATTATTAAACATATTCTTCTATAATACTTTACTCGAACAAAAGAGTTCACTATTCTTACTTTATTTAGAATATGAATAATCTTTAATGGCAGCAAAAAAATGACTAAAATGACGCATTATCCAAAGTACATGATCCCAATATAGTAAACAATAAAGTAATTTAAGAATTTTTTGAAGTAATCTGTCATTGTCACATTAAAATGTTTTCAATCGAAAATTCATGATTAGTTTTTTGGGTTTATATATATATATATATATATATATATATATATATATATATATATATATATATATATATACATACACAGTATTGTTTACGAAAAAGTAAATAGACAATAAATAAAAATGAATTTGAATAGAAATATGTTCGAATATACATATTATCGTTAATTTTCGAAAAAATAATCGTCATCGATCTGTTTTCCTTGTAACATTGACCTTGATAAGGGTTAACAGAACAACAGTGTTTTGATAACTGTATAGTGTACACGGAATATTCCTATTTATAGTTTACACGGAAACTGTACAGTTTATTAAACAACGTATTTATAATTTATTCGAAAGTTTAGTTTTATGTCACGTAAATATTTTCATTTTCGATGTTTGCATAGAAATTATATATAATTTGATACTTTTGAAAAATAGCGTTTATTGTTTGGAAACAAATGTGTTAATTAATAAGTTATTTAACTAAAAAAATTTCATATTGATTTTAGCACTTAAGTCTTTTACTGAAATTTTGAATTTCGCTTTATACTATATTCTGTATCCATGATAAATACGTACCACACAGTATCTCATTTTCTAAATAGAAAAAAACAAACAGAATTTTATAGAAGTATCTTATAAAAAATGCCATTGGTACTATTATTTTTTATTTTATGATTGTATTGAGTTGATGGAAAGTCTTTTTGATTTTGATATATAAAATATTTATCTACATTATTTTTGGTTATTATACTATTTTTTAAAAAAGTTTTAATTATTCTCTTGTCATAAATGGCAGGTTGGATATAAAAAAGTCTTCGATATATGATTTGACTTCTTTTTTCATTTACTCTCTTTTCTTCTTGAAATACTCTGACTCAGTTTAATTTTTAACTTTATATTGTTATGTTTAACATATTCATTTCATTTTTAATTAACTCTCTGGTTATAGAACCGTTGAATTATTTAAATTTATGTTATCTGGTATCTTATTTCATATTAATTATTAATGTTTTCTTTTTAAACATATTTTTTCCTAAAAAAATATTAGTTTTACTATCTACATTACTTTGAATAAAAATTCTAAAGTATTTCCTGGGAAAAATAATTCTAAGCAGAAATAAATGACATTGAGAACCAAGGCTGTTTAAACAGATAATTTTGTATTGTGTATATATATATATATATATATATATATATATATATATATATATATATATATATATGTATATATATATGTACATATATACATATAAAACATTCAGGAAAATCTGACCTATTTTATTAATAAATATTGAGGTTAAATAAATGCTGTAACTGTAAAAACAAAGTTATCCATCACTATAAAAATGCTTATGTTTTTTATAATACTACTTGAAAAATAAGTTCAATACAAAAAATATATAGACATTGCTAGGAAAGTATTTTAGATATCCAGAAATTTCGTGTACAATTAATAGAGCAGTAAATAGAACGATATATCAAAACATAATTACCTTCTTTTAGATACAGACGAACATATTTTGGTACTACTTCAAAAATGTTTTATATGTTGATGTTTTGTATTTAAGGCCTTCCTTTCTGTCAGTATTAATAAATTATATAATTTCATAATTCCAAGTAGTTTAATATATTAATATAAAAAAATAATTTATAATATTAAAAAATGACAATAAATATATATATATATATATATATGGTGATACTAAAATCTTTCAGTTAAAAGAATTCTTCATCAGGCAGCTGATTATCAAAAAATAATTATAACATTTTTCCATATGCCATCATCATCATAAAAGCCTATATCAGCCCATTCCTTGGTAAAAACCTCATCGAGTGTCATAAGATCATTTTAAATATTTTCCTAAGATTCTATCATGGTTTACTTTCCGTAGGTTATCTCATCTAACCCTCATCTCCACTATATTTGCAATTTATTTCTCCATCACTGAGTGATCTATTCTCTTGTCTATTCTTGTCTTTTGATTGTCATTCTATAATTTTTTTATCCATTCGTTTTTCTTCTTGCAATGTATTTTAACTAATATACAATAAAAGATTAATTCTTTTTAAAGATTTAGTATCACAAAAGAATTCTTGAATTTTAGAAAGATGTTTTCCAAATCTACTTTATTTATATATTCACATTTTTTGTTATAAATCAATTGAGATAATAAGAAAAAATGTATGAAGGCATTATAAAAAAGTTAAAACAAAGAAAGTTTTTTTTGTAAGCTAGTTTAAAAATACAATCGGAAGCTATATATACATTGTACATGTTCAAAATAATTTTTTTAAAAATATAAATCGACGAGTATTGT
Organism: Neoneuromus ignobilis; assembly: GCA_029203775.1. Classification (NCBI taxonomy): domain Eukaryota; kingdom Metazoa; phylum Arthropoda; class Insecta; order Megaloptera; family Corydalidae; genus Neoneuromus; species Neoneuromus ignobilis. The sequence continues at coordinate 19,377,445 of CP092095.1, forward strand.
TAATTCGGCTTTGACTTTATGATACATATATTGTACATGAAATGATATTTTATCTACTCGTTTTTTCTACATTCTCCCCTTTATGCGGTATTTATTAATTAAATGGGTTGAAAAAATTACATATTTTATATATTAAAGAACATGTGATACTTCATTACATTATATGTAAATGAATATGTAAATTTTATTAATTAATTATAATTCTTATTTATTTTATTGTATATATACATACATGTGGAAATGTGTGGTTGTGTAAGTAAAATTATTTTAATTGCCCATATAGCTATATTTTAATTAATTTTTGAATATATTTAAAAATTATAAGAATGGATATGTCAATTTATTCTGACCCCATTTTATATATATTTATAATTTTTAAATATATATTGTGCTTTTATTTCTAAACTACATAAATATAAAATAATATCTTAATCCTTTCAATGTGCAATATTTTTGAGAAAACCTAATATGTATTAAATAGTATATTGCTTTTTTTGTTAACGTACAAAATTTTAAATTTTATGTTAAAAAACAAAGTTTATATATTTTCAATACTTATAGATTATCATTTTTATTTTTTTTCAAAAAATAAAATATCTTTCTATTATTACCTCTTTTTTGTAAAATGTATTTAAAATTATAGTTGTTTTTATGCAATTGAAATTTGATCGAACTGTATATATAACGTAAAATATTTTTATTTCTTTTTTCAAATTTTAATTGTGTACGAAAACAATACGTTAATTTAAAATATACGTGAAAAAACGTTGTGGACTTCTGTTTGACGAAAATATTTTTATTTATTTTTAGTAGTACTATTTTTATAGATTTAAATTATTTTAGTTTTATCACACCATTTTACTCAACTGCCAAGGGCTTCCTTCCAAAAAGAAGATGTAATAGTGTGCGAAATATTTTATTGTATACATATAAAATTAGATTATGTATGTAACTACAGATCATACTTATTAAGAAAAATACTATTTATAAGGTTGGCAACCTATTTGATCTTTATTGTTGTTTTTGTTATGTTTAAAAATACGTACAGTTTGATTATAAACAATAAAAAAAATCGTGTTTTTGTATATGTACACAAATGTATACAGTGTGTTTTTATAAAAAGTTATTTTTTTTAATAAATGTTAGAATTCGCAAGGTTGTTGTGTTTTTTATTTTGATTCGGAAATAAGGCTATGCACTATTTTAGGTCGGTATTGTGCAAAGTGATCTTGTAAATAATTTTAAATTTTGGCATGAAATCTGCTAACTCTAAATAAACACATTTTTAATTTGTTTTTTTTTTACAAAAAATGTTTTTATATTCTTCTATTTAAATAATGATAAGCATTGTTATTTTTAATTTATGGTAAAATATAAACACCCTTTTAAATATTATTTAAATTTTGAAATATATAATAAAGCATTGGGAAGTAAACAACAAGGATTTAAGTAACTAAATTTTATTATAGATTAGTTATATAGAAAATGTTTTTATTAAATAAGTACAAAAAATAAGTGGAAAGTTAGATAAGTTATGTTGATAATTAATTTGCAATTAATAGACAAGTAATGCTTTAATTAAATATATTTTTAATACCAATTATGTAAGGCTGTTTTTTATTTTTTTTAATGCAACGAGTGATATTTAAATGCTAATATAATTATTATGATTTGTGCACGTGTATATGTACATATGTACATATATATATATATATATATATATATATATATATATATATATATATATATATATATTTATTTATTAGAGGTATTCATTGAAAGTAACGTTTTTTTGTTGATTTTTTTATTAAATGCAAACAAATTTGAAAAATGAAATCAAAATATTTTCTTTCGCTTTTTACAACATTTTGATATGTTTTTAATAAAAGATAGATTTCACATTAAAGGAAATACTCTGGTTATCGTATTCTTCGAAATGATCATACTATTATCGTGTTTTTATTATCGTACTTTTTTCAATTTTTTTTGAAATATATATATTTATATATATTCGTGTGTGTATTATATCTTAAGTTTTAAACAAAAGGATATTACGAAAATAAATTTATATTATATTCATTAATGTTATCATATGAGTTTATTAGATTAATCTCTTAAATCCTTTTTGTATTAATAGAGATTATAGTGAACATTTTTTTTATAACGGTACCATCTTTATAAAAATACTTTGATGATAAATAATGTAGAAAAAAATAAATATTCTGATAACTAAAAATGGATATCACACGTGTCATTGTTACTGAACAAAAAAATATATTTTATAAAAATACTTGTTGAACATCATATATATATATATAACACATACATAAATAAATGTGTGTACATTATTTTGAGAAATATTGAAAATGAGCAAAATTTATTGAAAATCTAATTCTCTGTTGTTGTGTGTAAAGTTCATATAGTGAAAATTTAATTAAAAAATTATAAAAAATTTTTTTATTAAATGTTCAGTATATTATACAAGTACCTGGAATGATATATGTTGAAATTACTATTTTTCTTAATGAAAATCTTAAAAAATAGATTGAAGAGGAATAAAAATAAGGCTATAATAAGTTGTTGGGTTTGATTTTGTTTTAAAGTGATTAGTAATTTTTAATATAATATTCAAACATTCACTTAGATAAACTAATTGATATACGATACGTAGATATATATATGACAATTCTTATTCATTATATCCGTTGATAAGATAACAAAATATGACCAGTGTTTCTCAATCAGGAGTATATTAAACAGCGTTATTTAGTGTTTAATATAAGAATATATTAGACAAATAACATTTTCACCTATATTTTTTTTATTCGATCAATTATATAATTTCCATTATTTCTTATTACTCTATTGTATTTTTTAGGAAGTTGAAACTTATCCATTTTCAAATTTCAGCTATATAGAAATAAAGGATTGGGAAATATATGATCATATATAAATTTCTGCAAAAAAATTCTCTGTAATATTATTTTTATACTCTTGTATATTTATTTTACTAATTCAAAATTTTCTTTTTTAGTATTGACAATGTCAGTATTTTACTTAAAGTGCACTTTATAGATACATATAACAATTACCATCATTTTCCAATAAATTTATAATCTTGTTAGAGTTATAAAATTTGTAAATGTCTTATTTTATTATATGTAATTTAAATTTGTTTAGTGTTGTGTAATTTTTGCAAAGCTCTTTCAAATAAAATTACAACTGTTTGAAAAAGTTTGTGTTGATTGAAAATCTGTATTTGAAAAAATTAGAAAAATATTTAATCATCAAAATAGATTGGAAATTTACTTTAATCTCGAGAAAATAAAATTCTCGAGGAGTGCTAAAAACCAGCATAATCTTTCAGTTTCGTGATAGAGCGATGAGCTTGTATTTTATCATCCATAAAAAATCTGTTGCAAATAATTCATTATTAAAGTAAATGAATGTGAAAATTATTAAGACTTGTAATTGAAAAATAATAAATGTTTTTACATTTTTTATAAAAAAATCAATTTTTATTTAATTGCATTCATGTCTTTAGTAACTATTATGTTTTTAAAAATTCATATTATTTAAGCATTTTATTTTTTAGTATTTTGTTTGTTTACATATTTCAAATATTATAATTAAAAATGATACGTGTATTTAAATATAAATGTTATTGAAAATGTAGTCAATAAAACTGTCTGGATATTTCATCTACATATAAATATTTTATTTATATACATTTTTGTTAGAAAAAAAAATGTGCTAATAGTTAAGAAACTCATACATAAATGCATTAAATAAGATTCGGATAAAAAAAAATAATCTTCTGTCCAAGTGACCTCCACTGGTCATCGAACAGCGAACGATTTATGAATCATACGTTATTTAATGTAAGCAGGACGTGTATGCTCACAAAGATTCGAGATAAACTGATACTGAGACAATTCTTATACTGAATTGTACTCAGTCGTGTTTTATTGTATGGCTGTGACGGATCTGTTCTTTGATCCGTACGTTGTCGGGTGACAGCATAACTAAGTGAATCCTCGTTCGACTTGTGTAAACATTTTCAATGTTTAAAAATAAACGGAAAATTTATTTACATAATATATCAATGCAACGTTGTAAAATGAAACTTTTTGCGTAAAACAGTAATTTTAATTTTATGTAAACATTTGTTTTCATATAACGTATTATTCCTTTGTATCCAATGTACTATTTATTTAAATGTATTAACTGAAGTACAAAGTTTACTGTTAGATTTGAACAGTTTTAATTTTAGTTTTACATTATTTTATTCAACTGTGATATTTTATATTCTGTGGTGTTTGTATATTAAACAAAATATGCAATTGTTTGTTTATTAAAAATATTTAAAATAAATATAATGTATTAGCGAATATTCAAATGTGTATCATGTACTTTTGTTATAATGTTTTCATCATTAACTTTTTATTTAATTGCAAAAATCATTAGTTTTGTATTAGTGAAGAATTTAGTGCTGTAAAGAAAGATTATAAACACATTTAATGTCATAAATGTTTTGTTTGTGATTTTTTTTGAAACTGGGAAGTGTTTGACTGTTGCCAAAATAGATCTTATATAGTGATATTTTTTTTGATACACCTGCTTGCTGCTGGCACATTGATTATATGCGTCTTTGGCACGGTTGTTTTGGGCATCATTAAAAATGATGGTTCGTATATACATATATATTATTTATTTTTATCAATAAATTGTATAATCGATACATATATACATACATACATACATACATTTACACATACACACACACACAATATATATACATATACATAGCGAGTATATATAATTAAAGCAAAAATAAAATAAAATTAAGAAAGAGACAATAGAAGCAAGTACAAAATAATAAAAATTATATAATGTTTCTGTCATCGTGCGTGCATGTGTATAAACATGCGTGTGTATCTGTTATTATTTATTTCTCAGAAAAAGTAAATATATTTTTGGAAGAATTAAACTTGTATTCATAGCTTGATAATAACTTTTTCATTTTTAACTAATTTTATGTCTGTCCATTATCATTTTTTCTGACATATGTGCATTTTGTTGTAATTTTGAATCACTAAAAAAAATTTCAATATTTTTATGTGCTTTTAGTTTTCTCTATAAATATTATTTTATCATTTTTTTATATGTTTAGTGTTAATTCTTTCCCATATATATATATATATATATATATATATATATATATATATATATATATATATATATATTTATATACATAAAATTTAAGTTTGCTTTCAAAATGACCAAATAATAATATGAATATTTTATTTTTGAGGCACTAGTTTGTTTTGTATAACATAAAATTCGATTTTCTATTTAGATTTTTTTCAATTAATGATATATACTAAATATAATACTGATTACAAAGATATAAATAATTATTTCACTTATTGACCATTGTTTTTAGGTTAGTAATAAGTTATATTGTATTTTTTATAAAATAATAAAAACAATGCATGTTATTGTCAGTCTACTTTTTAAAGTAGGTTATTAAGTAAATTTGCTATCTTTTTTTATTTAAATTGATGTACGAATTTCATTTAAAAATTTATTTCTGTTTTAATTTTATAATTATTAACCTCTTAATACACTTTTAATTGTTCTAAGATTTTATGGGTTTTATTTATTTTAAAGTTCATTAATTTACACAAATTCAATTATAAATGTATTAAATATTTTTTTATGCATTGTTCACTGATACTATGTATAAGTATCATTGATTTTCTTGTGGATAAAAACGAGTAAGTAATCTATCAAACATTTTTATTTCTTTTGGCTTTCGTATTCCTTAGGCTCTATGAATTCTATTATTTCTTATCTCTTAGCTGTATTGATTTTTTTAAATATTTCCACTCAGATAAGTTATTTAAACATGTTATCATACATATTTTTAAATAGAAATTAGATATTATATATATATATATATATATATATATATATATATATATATATAATTGAATAAAATTCACTTAATATAACCGAAAAGAAGAAAATTAACAAAATATTCAAATAAATAGATTTTAAAAATTATAAATGCATTTTTCCTTCTTTATATTTATTTTTTGGATTTTGCTAAGTTTATTTTTAGATTTATACTTTTTCTAAAGATGGAAAATAAAGTGAATGATATTTAAAATTGAAGTTTTTAATATAATATGTATTTTTTATCTCACACGTGAACTTCATTTAAACTTGAACGACCTTGGTTATAATTAATTAAAGTTGTAGTAAGTTTATCGTAGTCTATAAACATAAATCCATATAAGACGTCAGGATTTGTTATCCTTAGTAACTTTTAACCCGTTGGGACAGTATAATGAGTCTCAGTAGTGGTGCTCTTGTGATCTTGTCCATGCATGTAAACTAAGAATACTTAAGATGACTTTTGAACTACATCTGCTTTTATATGTAAAAAATTGCCAACAGTTTAAATTTATTATGAATATATGTATAATTTTATACGTGAACTATTTTTGTTTTTTCGTATTTTTTTGTAAACGTTTCAAAAAAATATTTGTCTTTTGCATGTCCTTTACATATAGTTGTGAATAAAAATGACTGGGATTATTGTCAAGAACGAAACTTTGAACTGTCACAAAAAAATTGTGTAAATTTATAAAAAGCTTTTAATAAAAATAACATTAAGAATTCAAACAATAGTGTTTCAGTATTTTAGTGTTTAAATATTGTTTATTTTTCAACTATATATATTATATATTTTTTTAAAGAAATAATCGAAATTAATCGTCCTTTTCAATGAATAAAAAAGTCGTTTTATTGGATTTCTTCCAAGTAGAACGTCCTTCAAATGATTTAAACGAATAAAGTAAGGTTTTGTTTTTTGATTTATTTTTTGGAAAATAATCTGAATAACACAGATTTCTGACACATTTGGTTCAAATATATTATCCTGAATTCTGATTGAAAAAATGACTAACTTAAACTGATTACTTTTTAATATGAAATCTAGTTGAGTTTACTTATTTATTTAGTTAATTTTGAATGAATTGTTTTTATAATTTTCATACATTTATATATGTTATATTTTATCACCCATATTTATATAAAAATTAGGAAAATAAATTTAATAATTCTTTCATTCTTTTTTTATCTTATATCCTTTTGGATGTCGGGTAAGCTTTTATAATGAAACTATTTCTATGGATCTGTAAATATCCATTAAGTGGATGTAAAAAAATAATGATTGTTTTCTGTGAATGAATTAATAGAATCATCAAAATTGCGTAGAAAAATAATTTTATCTTGAATAATATTGAAATAAATTTAATTAAGAAAATGTATAATAAAACAAAAATATTATATATGTATATATTAAAATGAATCAAATTTATGATAATATATTTATAATCATAATTGAATTCTTGTGGGAAATACTGTTTCGTCAATAAAAATACGGAACTGATATCGTGTTGTTCACATGAAGACACAACAATTATGTATATAATATATTATCGTACAAAAATGCTACATACTATCTTTATTAACTTTGTTATGACTTTATTGACTGTAAAATACATTTTTATTTTGTACATTACATTATATCATCTTTATCAAATTTACATAAAATTATTCAAATAGATGTTGATGTATTGAATTAAAATTGTAAAATAATGGCATTAAAATGTTTATAAACATGAACATAACATTCGAGTGGGAAAAGATAGCAATAATGGAAGATTTTTTTGGCAAAAATGAGATCAAGGATATTTGGAAATGTTCCCAATCTTAACGGTAATTAAAAAAATCTCCTGTTCTCTAATACCGTTTATTTAATTTATAATATGAGCGTATAAAGTAGTTCTTATGAGTTTGTTGATTATAGTCTCCTGAAATGTGTACATAAATCAATATATTTCGTATGGTACATTGAGTTGATTTGAGATAGAATTTTTTTCTGTTTTTAATTTTTTAAAAAATATATTTTATGGTTATAGTAAAACTTAAATTCGAAGATTGTCTTAAAAAAATTAGAGGAAAATGGAATTAAGATCATTATGAGAAAAGTTTACAATTTTTTTTTATTTTAAAACAGCAATTACATAATTTCTAATGTTTTATTATTTTTCACTTAAAAAATGTAAATGTTTTGATAATTTTAAAATGTAATAGCATTTGACCAAAAAATGAATAAATTGGTATTAAGTTTATTAATTAGTATTCATTATTATCGGTAATGATTTAATGAAAAATAGCTAAATGTTTTGTACAATGAGCCTTAATAACCAGGTGAACAGTAATAGTAGATTGATGCAAACAGTAGCTCATTAATTTAAACGACTATAAATCGGAAAATACGAAAGGTTTTTTTCGTAACGTTCAACTTCGCGTTTAAAAACAACAAAATATGTCATTTTTAATCTGCGTTGAGAAGTTCTGTCCCACAAAATATATACACCAAATTTATATCTTTTTTAGTCTCTGTACATTATTTGTACGATACTTACTTCCCAAACATGTACGACATAAAAAAATATATTGATGATTTCTTTGATTTAAAACCTTCCTATTTTTTTCGAAATGGAATCAGGTACTTGATTGAAAACTGACAAGTATATAAATAGATAGTGATGGAGATTATTTATTTAATTTTTTATACAAATAAATTTTGGATTTTGTAAAAAGGTGTCGAATTTATTTAAACACATAACAATATTATTTATTTAAAATATTAGATAGATTATGAAGTTATGATATAAAACTGAAAAATATTTAATATGTTTACATTTTGTATAGGATTTTCTATATTTTCATTATTGTTATAATTTATATACAATAATTATTCTGTTATATACATTATAATAAGATTTCATTTAAATCATGTAAATTTTGTGAAATAAATAACACCATTTATTGTAAAAAAATTAAATAAATAAATATATATATATATATATATATATATATATATATAATTTGTATTCAATATGAGATAAGAAATATAAAACACATGTTTAAACACTTTATTATTAAATTTATTATCACAGTAAACAATATCGAGTATTATTACAACAAAATACTACGATTTTATCATGAATTGTTAAATGAAAAATGTATGAAAAAAATACTAATATTATACGATATTACAAATACTTGTATGTGCTTACATGTAAATAAATCACAAATGTTTCTCCGTATTTAAGTATAAAAAAGAATTTTATCTATTTTGTTTGAATTGTGTTCGTTTCGAATACGTATTATTGACCCCGATTTGCTATCCATGATAACATTTAAATAGTTCAAATGCATGTAATAAAATGATAAAAACGATAAAGTCTCATTTTTAATAAGCCGAATTATCTATCATTTACAAAACATGCATTCTTAACGAGTGTGATTTCCTATCATTGATAATTTAATAATTTTACGTTGATGATAATGATGTATCTATCAGTATAAATTAAATATTTTTAATTTGTGTAGTTGAAGTCACGATTGTAATGAAAAATATTACGTTTGTAAATATTTTTATGATTTATGTTTTAGTTTATTAATTATAGCAGTAAAGCTTTTATAACAGTGATTCGACGTTTATATATTTTTTGACCAAACTTTATTCTGCATGAATAATAATTTTGTACAATATTTTAAATTAATAATATTGTCGATTCTTTATAATGTTTTTAATTGCGCCTTAATATATTGAAATAATATTCATATTTATTGCTTTTTAGTACTTTTAATAAATATTATTTTTTATAATATATTAAATATAAATAACTTTTCAACGTTTCAGTAAAATAAATCAATTGGATTTAGAATATTTAATATAAATTGTAAAAACTTCCTTTTCTAGAAAATAGATTTTATATTTCCTAGTAACATAAATAATGTACAATGTATTAATCTAGATTCTAATTTGTATACGTCAGGTGTATTTTAAAATTTTACAGTAATTATTTCAATGCAAAAATAATTAAATAACCAATAACCTTGAAAACGCAGAATTTTGTTACTAAATATTATATGTTGCATATTAAATATCGATAAACCTTCTACTTTCTCAGCAAAATAAATTGATAATTTGAAATTATACTATTTAATATATATTGAAAAAACATTCATTAGAATAATATTTGTAAACTTTCACTTAAATGTTAAATGTTTTCATTAGCTTTTTATGACTGAAAATATATCTGTTCTATATTTGATTTGACCTTGTTAATAAATACTATTAATATTTTTGTGTTCAAATTCTTTTTTTTTATATTTGCGTTTATAAAGGAAATAGTAAACTTAAATTATTAAGTGTTTATTAATTTATGTAAATATTGTACGGTCAAAAAAATATTGCTGGCTTTAATAAGGTAATTTTAATTAGTGATTTATATATATATATATATATATATATATATATATATATATATATATATATATCAATTATCTGGAGATCAATCATAATCTATTGCTATTTACATTACATTCAATATTTTATTAATATTTCAATAATTCTAAATGAGAACTGAAGTTTAATAACCTTTCAGAGTTGCACAAATGTGAATAATATAGATAGAATGTAACAAGCAGACTATTTTTATGTATTTGATATAATCCTAGTGGATTGAGAACAAATGAGATAAATACGGTTGAATATATTTTTATACGTCACTAATGTAACTACATATTTGTGACAACATATTTATGGCTAAAGAGCAACTGGGATTTTATCTTTTTATTTTATTGCTAAATAATTATATTTTTGTACGTTTATTTGTATGGTGTTATTTTTTCATTCGGTTTGTTTTTCTAATAGCTGCTTTAAATGAAATATATAACAGAATAATCTCGAAATGGTGTACAAATTCGCTTGAAACTCTTATTTACGTCAGCGATGCGGGCAATCGATTTATTTGTAAATGTGTATTTGTTGTACTGTATTCTAATGAGTTTATAGCTCTATTTGGTTAGCAAGAGTGGTAAATTTTCATTATATTTTTTATTGTGTATAACACAAATATATTATATCATTCATGTTTATCTATCTATCTATCTATCTATATATATATATATATATATTTATGTATATGTGTGTATATATATATATATATATATATAAAGAGACAGAAAGAGTGAAGAGAGGAGAGAGAGAGAGAAAGTTTTCAAATTATTTATCATACAACTTAAAAATCTAATTAATCGTTGTATTTTGAACAAAATAAAAAACTTATTTTATAAAATTTACAAAAAACATAAAATAACACATGTATAAATGTAATCAATAGGTGTTTATTTAAAAAGTAACCATTTCACTTGTAAATAAATAAATCCATTGTACGATTTGTGACCTTTTTAAATCAAAATATTTTTCTTTTTTTCAATTTACAGTTATTATAATTTATATCATCAGTATGTTATTAAGCTTCTTTTAAATTTAATTATTTATCTTAAGGGGGTATTCTAGTCTAGAATTTCGAAAAAAATCGATTTGTTTGCATATTTTCAAAGTTTAGACCTATAAGAATATGTCCTTAAGAGCATTTTTCGAAATTCGAATTATTTTCGGAGTTATAGCTATTTTTGTGATGCGCCAACCAATCCGGTCTGGCCGGAACGAATCAACTTTAAACGCGTTTTTCTCGAAACTACTTTTTTCAACACGGTTGACGTGATATTTCAAGTTTTAATGGACCAATTTACTTGAAATTTGGTACAGAGCTTCTCAATATAACAGTGATTGCCTCCGCGTAGGATTTTTTGAAAATTTTGTTTTTTACTATTTTTAAAAAATTCCGAAAGTTGAAAAAATAGGGTAAAAAATGACTGTTTTTCACACTGCAGCCATTTTGCGAAAAAAATATTTTTTAAATTTCCCTAGGCGGGGATACTACTACAACCTTCTTTTTCAATAATTTCAAAAAAAAAATTGTTTCAAATGACCGGAAGGGTTGGAACCACGTCAACCAGGAGACACCTTTTTTTTCGAGCCCCCACTTTGCCAGCCTGTACCTTTTTCAATTTTTTGTTTTTAATAATACTTTTTTATACTCTTAAAATGTCAATAAATAACTGATAAAAAATGGATAGTAAAAATATTTGTTGGTTTTTTATAGCGCCTGAAAAAACACCTAAAATTCGTGCGTCTAGACTAGAATACCCCCTTAATGTGTTTGGTATAGATGAAACCCCTTTTTTATAAAATTATCTAGTATTCGGCTCCACTTTTCTTGTATTACTTTCAGGATGTTTTTTGATGTTACTTGATGTTTATGCATCTGTTTTTCAATGTTATTCCATAGTTTTTTAATGACCATACTATAGTTAGAGTATAGGATTATAAAACGAAACGTGAGCAATAATTAATTATTAAATACTATTATGAAATTCTTTGGTATTGAGAATAATTCTATTTTTTTAAAAAAACAAACATATTTCAATCAAGATATTTATGATAATGTATTGTAAATTATTATAAATTTCTTTTTCTTGTTAATAGGTACTTAATGATATATTTTATGAAATGTTTATGACATTGTTTATTCTGTGTATTTTTGGAATTAAATAAGCATATACATATATAGAAAACATTTTTGCGAGTATGAAAATAACGAAATTATTATTATATGTAAATAAAAATAGCAATTGTGCTTTGAATGAAGATAAGCTAAATGGTAAACAGTTTATTGTTATGTATCTCACAATGTATTGTGATTTTTTTACGTTACTTACCTCATTTCAACGATCATTTTATTTTTTATAATAATGAGTACAAGCACATTTTGCTTACGGAGGTTGCTGTCTCCATCAATCACAATCAGTATACTGCGTGAAGTTTTTGTGCTGGGCATATTTTGTGTGACCTGTGTTCACTGTATAAAATATTTTTTTGTATAAAGCTCGCTGAAATATTCACCTTAATTATGCTGCTACTGTATGCAATAATAATTCAAGACATTGTTCAACTATACTGACTGACAAATTGAACAAATACAGATAATAAATAACAGTCTAGACACCAGTTTTTCTTATGCTATTAAAATTTATTAATAGAGATTTGTTTATATTCAGGTTTCTATGAATTTTAATGTTGTTTTCTTCAATTATTATATATGTTATTAAGACAATATATTGTTTTAAAATCGAATTCGTAAATGGTATAACTTACAACCGATACCAAATATAGAATCTCTTAATTATTTTTTACAGTTTTTGGTATTATATATTTAAAGTCATTCGGAAAGTTCGTCTCGTTTTTGAAAAAATCAACATACATTTTTTTTAATTGTTTTTATTTTAATATAGTTGTCGTATGTCAATAAGTTAATTAATTGGGTGTATGAAACTTGTTTCCATTTCTAATCAATTTCGTAATTTTCATTATTTTTTACTATCACTTTTCATTATACTAACAGGTTCTCATTGTCACCTGAAAATAATTGATCATGATTCGATATAAAAAAAACTGGTCCAGGTGCTCCTTAATATTATTTACACAGTTAATTGTTTTTCATTTAAGGAAGTGTTAGAGTAGTAATAAATAGTACTCTGATGGTGCAGTACTAGGTGTGCAAGGTAAATGATACACCATTCACTTCACATATGCTTTTCTTAGTAGTTGCCGCATTGTTCTCTTTTTATGTAAGAAATACATTTTATTATAACTTATTGTGAATTTTGAGGAACTCGTAAAAATATCACCATAAGAGAATAAAAATCTGTGTGTGATGTCTTCACTATTAAGATTGATTGATACAAAATAATGATGTTATGTGAAGTGAATAGTACACGACGAATTTTGTCGAACAATAAAACGGTATGAACTTTTCAGATTGTTTCATTTATCGGAAAAATAGAATAATATATTTCCAATAAAATATTAAATATTAAAAAGGAAAAAATAATTTCCATAACATCATATGAGATTGATTTTTAGAATGCAATGTATATAATGATAAAATATTTAGTTGGTTCATATTTTTTTGGTAAATAATTTGGTTAGTAATAAAATAACAAATTGAGTTAATGCCCATACTAAGTTGTTCAAAGTTGTTTTTTTTTATATATAATTTGCTTTGTTATTTTATCAGAGATATTTCTAATCTTATCACGTACTATAAAAGAAATATTTTAAGAGTTAGTGAGCAGGTCATTATTCGACCTTACTGACTTCAAGATCAAACCAAGTTTATTGCATACTGATATTATAACTTTATTTATCCGGAAATGTTTGAATGCACAAATATCTCTAACGATACGAACTAATAATACGTTTTCATTTGCTTTCTTATTAATGTTAATATATAATTGTAGATTGTGTATATTTTTAAAAATATTATATCTAATCTTGTACTCTGTCGTACCATTTATAATAATATATAGAAACATCACATGCACATATATATATATTTATATAAATTGAAAATTGATTATACATATATGCATTGATTATGTATTTATATTATTATTTTTTAATGTTCTGGTCTTAATAGGATTTTGATCTTTCTAACAATGCCAGCCTAGTTTTTACGATTTTCGTTTTTTTTTTTGTCATCTAAAGTTAAGAGTTATTTTTTTTACAAGATTGTCATTAACCTCTAGCCCAAATGCTAATTTGAGGTAGCAGGATATCCCTTTTAGTCTGAATAATCACCTTGACTTATCTGATTTAGTTATTTCTACAAGGAGCTATAACTCTCGGATCACTTAGACATTCAAGTACCCTCTTCATGTCCACATGAAGATATCAGTGGGATATATATATATATATATATATATATATATATGTGTGTGTATAAAATACATGAATACATGCCTAATTTAATTACTATACATATTCCATTAATTTTATGAAACCTAACGTCTTAGTTGATAATGATGCTATTAAAACTCGTCGAAATAATCAACGTTAATTGATACAGATACGGTATTTCCGTGAAATTTCAGTGAAGTAATAACTGCCAATTATACAATTATCTTCAGTTGATCTATATTTTAATTTGAAATAATAACTCTGTAAAAGTTATATTACGTTTCAACCTAAAAATGACATTAAGAGCGAATGGTCGTATCTATAAAAATGAAAACCGCGAAAGATATTTAATTTCAAGGATATAATTAATAATTTTGTCAAGTATTTTATATAGATAGTTTGCGATTTTTTTTAATATTATTTATTTATATGTAATAACGAATTAAAATATGGAAGAAGATAAAAAAATGTATATTTTCTATTCACTGCTGTAAGGTTTTATCATAAGTTTCAAAAATTGTCTAGGAAAATTAGTGTTATTGAAGAGCTAAAAAAAAACTGAAATGTTTTTTAATTACTTGTAAATATTGTTCCTATGTTTATGTCATCATTATCATATTAGCCCACTGCTTGGCGAAAGGTGTATTTATATATATATATATATATATATATATATATATATATATATATATAAATACACACACACACACACACACACACATCCGTATGTAAATACACATGTACATGTGAGTAAATGTACATGATGTTTTTGATCTTGATATTTATTTATGGTATAGTGTAGAATCTTACGTGGCTTCAATGTTATCTTTTGTTAAGTACTTAAATATATATTGTCGTTTGTCGGTAGTTAAGGAGCAGTTAAATAGTAATAAATTGTCTTCATCAATTGATTTAGAATTCAATAAATTATATTATTGTTATTTCTAAAATTATCTTAGATCAAAGTTGATGAATTTCTCTGTAGTCACTTCAAATAATCAATTTTCTCCTTATATTCGAAATTCAATAAATAATTATAATTGTTAAATATACATATGGTTTATTTTAAACTAATAATGTTTTTATGAATTCTTAAATAAAAATAAATCATAAATATAAATCATACACACACATAATTAAAGTTAAAAGATAGAATTGTTTGTTATCTTATCTTGTTTTTAACAATAAAGACATTAATTTAATATTGTATTTTTCGTATAAATAATGTTTTTGTAGAAATAATATTAGTAAGTTAGTTTGAAATAATTAAATACTTTTATTTTATAACTAATAAGTCAGAGACCACGTTAATATTACAATTGATATTAATTTCATCTCTGACATAGAGTTTATATTCTAGATCAATAGCAAATGGATAATTGTCAACATTTTTCTCTTTTGTTTTAGATTGTACGATCTATAACTTTGGCACGTGAATTGCCGCATGGCTGCTGCTTTACCAAACATTACAAATAACGCTGACCGACGTCGTCGTCGGTTGCCGCCACCGCGGATTTCTATCAGTTTGGGCATCATAGACGCAACTCCTCGTTCACACAAGAATCGGTTTCCACTTATGCGCCGTCCTGCCATTACATTGTTGCGTAAGCAATTTACACGCGATCGTCAAGAATGGCCGCAATCAACCAATCACAACCGATCAGCAATGGCGGTCAATTCAATTGCAACGTCGTTAATTCTACAACCGTTATGGATACAGACATTAAAAATAAAGACTCGTACGATAAATTACCAGTTGAGTGTTACAACCAAGTGAAGTGTGATTCTAATATGATTAATTCAGTAGTATCTCCTAAACATAAGATCGATAATTTAAATTATAAACCGCATAATAATTCTTGTGATGAACAAGTTGTTAACGCCAGCAAACAACACGGTTGTGAACATGACGATTGTTCCCCTGTGAAAACAAAATATTTCAATAATAAAGATAGCAATATACAAAATCATCGTTCATTTGAAAAAGATACTGATGTTAATGAATACGATTCTGTCATTACAACGAATTCAAAAGATCCGTTGATGGAAACAAATTATATTGTGAGCTCACCGACGTTATCTTGTTCTGAAAAGGCTGTTCGGAGATCAGAGAAATGCGATATGAAAAACAATTACGAAGCAGACATCGAAAATTCTGTACCAAATAAAGGTGCCAAAGAAAAAGACTATAAAAGTTGCTCTCTTAAAATGAATGAATATCCAAATGGGTTTATCACCCGTCCAGATGTTTCGTTAGTATACGAGGGACAAAATAGTTTCAAACAAAAGACTGATGATAATGAAGAAGAATCGGGGAAGTGTAATAAACACAACGGGACTATTGTGGGCAGTATTGTTCCCAAAAGCTGTTTACTGAACGGCCAAGTAAAAGATGATACAACAAAGGATAACCATTTAAAACATGAAATATTTTGTCTTGACGATAGTAATGAAACCGATAGGTTGTTATCGAATTCTTTTAGAAAAAGTATCGGTGTTTTTCCTGTAGCCATCGATGAATCGAAACGTTCATCTAGTTTATCTGATTCTATAAATGCATGTTCGAACAATCGTCGTTCAATAAACAACAGTGACAGTGTACATACTCTAAGTTCTATTAAACGAGGCGGGATTGCAAAATCAGATTCAGTCGATACAGATCGACCAGTTTTACATGTTCAATTTCACAATGGTCCTGATGGTTCATTTGGAACATTCCCTTCGAAAGATCAATGTCCGAGTCCAAGTATGTCGACTTCCAGCAGCTCGACGTCCAGTTCTGATGATAACAGTTCGATTGGATTGGCAGAAGCGAGAGCTCCAGATGGCGGTTGGGGATGGGTGATTGTTGTAGCGTCATTTTTAGTCAATTTAATAGCTGATGGAATAACATTCAGTTTTGGTGTAATATTTGTTGAATTTTTAAACTATTTCGGCGAGAAAAAATCTAAAACTGCTTGGATAGGATCACTTTTTATGGCGATGCCATTGTTATCAGGCCCGATTGCAAGTTTCCTAACCGATCGATATGGTTGCCGTAAAGTGACGATCGTTGGTTCGATATTAGCGAGCAGCGGATTTGTAATAAGCTCCTTCATAAATAGCATAGAACTTCTTTTTCTCACTTTCGGCGTTCTTGCAGGCTTCGGTTTGAGTTTATGTTACGTAGCAGCTGTTGTAATCGTCGCATATTATTTCGATAAGAAACGATCTCTTGCAACTGGTTTATCTGTTTGTGGAAGCGGCATCGGTACTTTTATTTTTGCTCCTTTAACGCAAGTACTTCTTGACGAATATGGATGGCGTGGCACAACATTGATATTAGCAGGATTGTTTTTGAATTTAGCTGTATGTGGTGCTCTGATGCGTGATTTGCCGTGGACAACGAATCAAAATAAAGCGAAGGCCGAAGACAGAAAAAGAAATAGAAAGAAACATAGAAATCAGAATTGTTCGTCGGCCGATTCGTTTTCAGTCAGTAATAGTACAAACACAGCATCGATGGTTCAACCGCTAACGGCAGAATTTTTACAAAATTCGACGGGCGAAGACGATTGTGAAAATAATGAAAACTCTAGATTGTTCAGTTCTTTAGTGAACCTGCCGACATTTATAAACAATGGCGAAAAAGTACCACTCGAAGTTTTAGAATTATTATCGACTCGTAAAAATGTTTATAATGTTCTTCTTCAAAACTATCCTAGTTTACTAATTTCATCTCGAAGTTTTAGCGATTCTGGTCGATTGAATGAACTTGCTCAAAATCATGGCTCGGCTACGGCAAAATTTGTAACCGTTCCGAGTCCGCTTGCAGCTCCAGTGAATTTCTTACACGTGCCAGAAAAACCGTTATCTGATGCAGAAGCTGCATACATTTGTTGGCTAAAACGTACACCAGCTGAAGAAATTATACCGGTGCACCATAATTTTTTGTCTATAAATAGAAAAATGCCAACAGCGTATCTAAAAGACTTACGAGTTCATCGACATTCGTTGACGTATCGTGGAGCAATGTTAAATATTAATCGTTATCGCCTTCGAGCTTCATCTTGCCCTGACATTTATCGAAATTCAATGACAACGATAGCGAAAGAGAAATTGCAATGGTATGCTGGCGTTTGGGATTTTTGGGATTTACTAGTCGACATATTGGATTTTTCGTATTTTACCGATATTCGATTCTTTCTTTTCGCTTTTTCAAACTTTCTTCTCTATGCATGGTATGATGTACCATATGTTTATTTAACAGACTATGCAATCGAAATGGGATTTAAAGATAAAGAGGCTTCAATACTGATTTCAGTGATTGGGATAATCAATATGGCAGGAGAGGTGAGTAAATATGCATGTTATTTGTAATTATACACTTTTAATAAGTTAATTTAATTTTAATTATTATAAATAAATATGTTAGTTTTAAAGATTTATTTTAAAAATGTAAGTTAAATTTTATCAGTAGTAACACTTCTCAAAAATGCGTATATTAATTATTATTGTGTAAGATTTTTTTTTTAATTATATTTGAGAAAGTTCAATATTTTCATTCTTAATAATCATTAACTTGTAGGCATCTATTAAAACTTTTCACTTTTAGCGATTTAATATCTTTTTCTTCCATTTCGCATCAATGAATTTTCTTATATCTATCCTATATATTCATGGCCCTTTTTTGAGGCCATTTTATATTTCTAAGTTCTCAATTAATAATTTTTCATTTGCTATATAACGAACCTATTCCTGTTTTAAACTTTTCATTCGTGTTATAACATACGTTAAATTTGTATAAAGTATATAATTAATAATGCACAATAAATAATACCGAAAATATTCAATAATAAACATGTTTAGATTAATCAAATATCGCACAATCAAAAATACATTTTATCCACCTTTTTTCTGTATATATAAAACTATTATTGTTATTTTAAGTCATTTCTTATATTTGAAATACGTTTTTACAGATTCTTTTGGGATGGGCTGGAGACAAGGAGTGGGTTAACGCAGGACTCGTGTATGCTTTTTGTATGGGTGCATGTGGTGCCGTTACTGCTCTCGTTCCTTTATTTACTTCATATTCCGCATTATTGGCGCTCAGCGGTGCTTTTGGATTCTTTATTGCTGCGAATTATTCACTTACAAGTATTATTTTAGTAGAGCTGATAACACTGGAGAGATTTACAAATGCTTATGGACTTTTATTGTTGGTGCAGGGAGTGGCCAATTTAGTAGGACCACCAATAGCAGGTAATACTTTTTGTATTTTAAATTTCTTTAAATAAATATAAAATTTCTGATGAAATGATTAAGGATCACATTAAATTGTTCAGTTAGATTCATCTAGGCTTTTTACATGATTTTCTTATTTTGCATGTTTAGTATAAATATCTAGAAATTGTACTTGTTATATTTTGCATTTTTATAATTTAATACGAATTTGATACACTTGTATACTATTTAAGTAATGATCTTACAATATATATATATATATATATATATATATATATATATATATATATATATATATATATTTAAATTGTAGTAATGATCTATATATATATATATATATATATATATATATATATATATATATATATATATATACACACACACACACACACACACACTCACATAACACATACAAAATATACAACAAATACACTACATACACCATACACACACACACACACATCATACGCTCTACACATATGCACTACACACACCATACACACATATTTGTACTTACTACACCCACACCATACGCGCTACACACCCACACCATACGCGCTACACACCCACACCCACACCAAACCATATGCGCTACACACCCACACCAAACCATATGCGCTACATATGCACCATACACACATACTATACTCTTTACACACACCATACGTGCTACACATACACCATACACACACCATACGCCCACACACACATACACACATCATACGCGCTTCACACACACTTGTATATACACACTAGGGTGATAAAAGTAAATAGACACTATATATTTAAAGAACATATTTATTTCGATGTGTAATAATTTAACATAATTAAATTTTGAACTTTTCAATACATAGTAGGAACTATAAGGATATCAATCACCTTCTGAGGTAGAATGCTTCAAATAGGTTGTTGATTTCTTGCGCATATTTGTTTGCAATACATGCCAGACATTCTAAACTTGATTCATATTGGACGACTGAACGAAACCTATAGATAGATAGTTAGTTAGATTGATAGATACAACATACACACACACACACACACAACATAATAACTGAAAATAAGCCTGTTTTCCTGGATATTTAAGATCTTATCTGTTTTTTAGATGTTACCAACGATTCTCGACAGGATTTAATCAGGAGATTGGTAGATTGGTGAGGTATAACATAACACATACCATACACAATACACACACAGCATGTATACACACATCCCACACACAGCATGCATACACTACACACTACAGCATGTCTACTATACACACAGCATGCATATACAGTAGGAGTCCGGCGAGGAGGAGGAGGAGGAGGCCGGCGAGGAGGAGGAGGAGGCCGGCGAGGAGGAGGAGGAGGAGGCCGGCGAGGAGGAGGAGGAGGAGGAGGAGGACGGCGAGGAGGAGGAGGAGGCCGGCGAGGAGGAGGAGGAGGCCGGCGAGGAGGAGGAGGAGGCCGGCGAGGAGGAGGAGGAGGCCGATGCCGGCGGCGGCGGTAGACCGGCGAGAGTGGGAGGAGAGAGAGAGGATACGAAAAGCGGAAAATTGTCCTCTCTCTCTCCTCCCAATCTGGCCGGTCTACCGCCGGCATCAGCCTCCTACTCCTCCTCGTATCCTCCTCCTCTCGCCTCCTCCTCCCTCCTCGCCCCCCTCCTCCTCCTCCTCGCCGGCCTCCTCCTCGCCGGCCTCCTCCTCCTCCTCGCCGGCCTCCTCCTCCACCTCGTCCTCCTCCTCCTCCTCCTCCTCCTCCTCCTCCTCCTCGCCGGCCTCCTCCTCCTCCTCGCCGGCCTCCTCCTCCTCCTCCTCGCCGGCCTCCTCCTCCTCCTCCTCGCCGGCCTCCTCCTCCTCCTCGCCGGCCTCCTCCTCCTCCTCCTCCTCGGCCTCCTCCTCCTCCTCCTCGCCGGCCTCCTCCTCGCCGGCCTCCTCCTCGCCGGCCTCCTCCTCGCCGGCCTCCTCCTCGCCGGCCTCCTCCTCGCCGGCCTCCTCCTCGCCGGCCTCCTCCTCCTCCTCCTCGCCGGCTCCTCCTCCTCCTCGCCGGCCTCCTCCTCCTCGCCGGCCTCCTACTGTATATGCATGCTGTAGTGTGTAGTGTGTGCATGCTGTGTGTGGGATGTGTGTGTGCATGCTGTGTGTGGGATGTGTGTATGCATGTTGTGTGTGTATTATATATGGTATGTGTTATGTTATGTCACCAATACTACCCCAATCTCCTGATTAAATCCAATCTAGACTCGTTGGTAACATCTAGAAAAACAGATAAGAAGACATCAAATATCCAGGAAAATAGGCTTAAGAATATAATATTAGAAGAATGGGAAAAATAGAC